>OY735232.1:36846108-36891108 GCA_963457665.1 Thysanoteuthis rhombus | reverse complement strand
CTATGTATAAAATTAATACAGGATCTTTGGAGATTTTTTGAGGTTCGAGTGCCAATGTTATAACATTCATATACGATTTGGAGCAGTTGTTCAAGGACAATTCAAATAGATTACTTACTTCAAATTACCCTACAAAAAAGGGACGACGCCTTCAGATTTATCTGTTTGGGAGGTTTTGATTCAGAAGACTCCCCCAAATTGTTTCACCTTTGGATCTAAGTTTTTGCCAATCCTCTCAACGGATAGGTATATGGCATAATCATTATATACTTGTAAATAACATTCATGTATTTTGCAGGATGAATTGTAAAAAGTCTAATAATCTTTGACCCTTTAGTTATAGAAATGAAGAATCCAAAACTCAATAAAATCCCATTCAGTCAGGGCCAGGGTTTTAGAGAAGCGTGAAAAAGTTTTGTAGTCAGGATCATAAATATATATATATGTATATATATATATATATATATATATATATATATATATATATATATATATATATACATATATACATATATACATATAAATATAGTCTAGGCCATTGAACAGGAAGTTCATTACTAGCCAAGAATATGCTGACTGAAGATTGAACTTAGTTCAACTCAAAGCATTACAATAAGAACACATCAAAGAATTGGATACTCATTACTTGAATTGATGAGCTGCCATGATAATATATATATATATATATGTGTGTATGTGTGTGTGTGTATGTGTGTGTGTGTGTGTGTGTGTGTGTGTGCGTGTGTTTGTGTGTGTGTTCTATCTTTTGATATCATTGAGAACTTTGGCTGCAATTCTGATCATTTCCTCTGAACTAAAACTCTTCAACACAAAATATTGACAGAAAATTCTCTATTATGATTGTATGTTGCTCAGAGACACAGCGAATATAAAATAGACTTATCAATCCGTAACATTAGACTTTTATCAATTATTGGAGTTGTCAAACATAACAACCGATTTGACCCAAGCTTTGAGATAAGAACAACATTTTGGAAAATAAAAGCCAATGGGCGTCCAAACTGCTATTTGGTTTCAAGACACAAAAATCTTTTCATCAAAAAGCACTCTCTTATGGTTGCATAATACAGTCATATTATGTATACAAGAGTTAGAAACCATTTTAGCTGGATTCTCGAGTGTAATAATACTTGTGTCATGAGTTAATATATATCATTGTGTCATCCACAGACAGCTGTTTCGTTGTATTACAACTGTTCAGTGTGGTTATAGACAATCCATTATCCTATCCAGTAACACAAGGCAGGATTGAAGCCTTTGCTTCAGACCCGGAGGCCGGTATCCAGAACTGGACGGTCAGTAAAGCTAAATTTAAGCGATATATTCTATTTTTGCTTAAATCCCCCATCCACCAGAGTGGTCTATCTCTATGGAAGAGCATTGCATATATATATATATATATATGTGTGTGTGTGTGTGTGTGTGTGTGTGTGTGTGTGTTATTTCATTAAGTCCATTAAACTGTTTGTATTTTTGATAAAAGCCAAAGGAATGATTCCAAACTTCGAAGTCCGTCCAAACATTTATAGCTGAGAATCTGAAAATGCACTGACCCACCCGTAGCAGTTTTGCATAATTAATCGAAGACGTCAAACGTATCAGTTAGTATAACCTTTGCTTTGAGATGAGAAAAAACAGTTTGAAAATAAAAACCAATGCTATTTCAAACGGCCACAGAATAATATTGTGGTTATAGAGTTCAAAAGAGACATTTTCATCAATGGATGATGCTGTATCATATATATATATATATAATTCTGCTGAGCTGAATTATTGTCATTATTCTATAACCTATCTTAGATACGATCTATATTTCCGTTGTCTGATCATCATGAAACAATTGCTGATATAACATGAATGTTTCTTTCTTACTCGCTTTAGTGACCACTGACTTTGATTTCCTATGTAAATCGATACATCCGTAGCAACAAAATGAGAAGAAAAATCTATTTGACACAAAAAATACTTACTTTCCAATATAATTTCCTTCTTTTTTAATACAAGAAATTAAAGGAATATTGAGGCTTCATTTAAACTCACCCGTCTAGGTATTTTCGATAGGTGGTGCCAATGACCATCAGATGACAATTTCCTGCTATTAAGTGCTCTAGTTAACCAGATATAGATCGAAGTTCGAACTTGAAAATGTCTTATCTTCAAAATATGGTAGAATCTCTAGCATTGATTGCCGTCACTTACTTACATACAGGAATTCAGTTAAGCCCATTGCCTAGTATTGCCTGTTCAGATATTTTCCATCTAAATCTATGTTTAGGAGTCTAAAAAGTGCTATTTAGATTAGAAAAAAATGATCATTCTTTTTATTTCAATGGTAACAAAATATGTAATATTGTTAATTGATATTTTTTTTAATAAAATAAGAGTCAAAGTCTGAAGTTGCATTTAATCTAAACTTTAATGTATATATGGAGAATCACGATCTATGCCTTTTGAGATATTTTTGACTTGATTTAAGACGGAGGCTTGAAATTAGCAACTATTGGCTGACTTTCCGTTGAATTACTTTTCCCTCACTCAAAGGTTTTAATTTTTACCTTATCATTATTCTAATTAACTTTCGAAAAATTATTATCATTATGACGATTTCTTGGCTTTTTTGTTTGTCCATGAAAAAATAATTTCAACTGATATCTCTCTAAAATTGATTGAGAAAAATTGATTTTTTTCTAATTATCATAGCAAAAATCAATTTTGAATTGAGTTGATCCACATCTGATCAGTATTACAAAACTTGATTGAAATTCTGACAGTCATGTGGCAATCCTCACCTCTGCAAAATAATTTGGAACAAGTTTATGAATTCACTCGCGTCTTTTTCTGTATGGTTTTCTGTCTGTCTGCTGGTACGCACAATACTTCCAAATGTTCTACAAGAATTCAGATTGATATTGGTGGAAAGGTGTGCAGTGGGCTTAGGTTTAAGTAAATTTGAATAATTTTATGAAATTTTGTGTAAGTTCCTTGCATAAAGTATCATACAAATCTATCCCTTCAATATCTCCTTTCTAAGCCCGGGGGACAAGCCGGCTTTGGGCTGGAAATAAGGGATTAGATCTCAGGGTGGATCCAAGAATCTTTACATTTACCTCCCCGGTATAGTAGCAATATATGGACACAATATATTCAACGGTCTCCAAAATATTTCAATGCTGTTTCCTGAAATGCTATACCATGGGTTAAGCAACGCAGGTCTAGTTTAGGAGCGGACACAGGAACGCTTTTAATTCGAGATATTGTTTTCATTTTTTGTTCATATACATATTATTCGTAATTGCTTTACCACACAGTATCTGAAAGTTCAAAGTGAATTTCAATGACATTTTGTGGAAGGGAGAGGGAAGAGCATCATTGGCTAAGGCTTGATGAGAATTTAGAGATGACCACATATGTACTTGCTCTTACCTCTGAGTATCGTGTACTCTCTGAGTGCTTCAGTTATATATGCAATACCCGCTGGAGCTTGATACACATCATGCATTAAGTAAAAGATGTCGATTTTAAATTTTGCCCATAACATGGCTCGGCTAATCGCAGCAAAAGCACGTGATTGACCCTGTCATAATTGGTAGCCAGGAATATTGGGAACCAATTTTTTGTTTTGATTTGAGAAGTTTCACTTAAAGAACTTAGAAAATTTGACTTTCTGTCAGTAACTATTGCCAGCACTTCAGTTGAAATTAGCCGGGTTGCCTTCAGCTTTTTTCAAGATAAAATGTAAAACCGTTTAATACTTGATCGAAATTAAACTAGTTCACTTTGGTAATGAAAACAAAACAACGATCACATTAATTACGCTCAACCTTTAAATGCAGAGCCGTAGGCAGTGAAACTCATGCAATACAAATACTTAACAAGAAAAATTTTGGGAAAATTGTTTGAACAAAATTTAGATTTTCAATTCAATTTCAACGCATCTTTTTTATAGCCAGGAAAACTGTCTTCGGTTGAATTAGAACAGGCCGTTACTTTTTTTTTCTTTTTTTTTTTGTTGTTTTGTTTTCAACCCTGGAATCCCAGAGAGTAAATGAATATAAAACATTCTGTTCCGTCTATCTTTCCTTATTAATTTGTATATTGAAAAACCATAGCCAGCAAAGATGGAGAAAGGTTTTATCCTCTTTTGTTATGTGCGTATGTGTAGGTGTTTTCCAGTGCGCCTGGTCGTACTTTTTTCTTTTCAGACTTGAGAATTTGCATCAGTACCCCACTAGGTTCCTTCTGAAAGAAAAAAAAATTGATTTGATGGGGAAGAGCTTGTTTGATCTTTTGGGGCCTTACTGGGTTTATCAATAACTTCTAGATGTTTTCTAAAACCTCTATTTCAGATGTTTTCCATTAGAAAACGCTGGCAACATCATATTCAAAATTTTTCGTAATCATATTTATTTTCGTAATGAATTGTTTTACACAGCTTCAAATTTCAATGCTAGGGTTGTTCAGTAATTTACTGTAACGCCGAATCATTATTGATTTAGACATTTATTCACTTTCATATTAAGTTTCAGTTGCTTTTTCATCCCATCACACTTCAGGGCGTGGATCTACGGCATTGAGTAGATAGTGCAGATTAGAAATAAAGAATAAGCTCTCAGTGAGATTCGAACGCACGTCATATCTACTCGATGAGCACCCTGTCTGCTCATAACTGCCTGAGGTAAACGAAATCAACGGGTCACGAAAAGATCAAACCACAAACCCTCTCTCTAGTCTCAAATCCCTTGGCGTCAACTGTGTTTTTGTTTCTGTATATAAAGTATCAGCAAGGTAATAATATTCTATTACTAGGCTTTTCCAGTCAAAAGTGTCATGAGTTCAAATCTCACGGCTACTCTTCATCTCTGATCTATTGTGTTTACTCACTGCCGTAATTCGACGGCCTGCGCTGAGTTATGCTAAAAGGCAGCAACAGTAAGGAAAATAGTCATCTAAATTAATATCTGTTTTTATTACATCCAGTAAATTTAAAACTCATCACAGTCAATATTCGAACTACCGTAAAGTAAAAAGGAAAAAAAAAAACAACTTTTTTCCCCCAAATAAAAATATAAAACAATTTAGAATGCTGATTTTCAAGTCTGTACACAAAGCGGTATGGTCTACAGCGTTTGAATGAACGAGCACATAAACATGCACACGTATAAAAAGGGATAGAACACTCCGCCAGCTATGATGGCTACGATGGTTCAGGTATAAAAGAAACGTCGTTTTATATTGTTCCCCAATTCAAGTGTCGTGTTTCTTAGGGTTAGAACTGGAACGAACCAATTCATTTTAAATCTACAAGTCTATTTCCATCAAGAATTTCTCATTTACATACCATTGCTCAAGCCCACGCTTTCTCACGTGGAGACTTATAACATAGAAAAGATGAAAACTGCCAAGAAAAGATTGAAATTTCTGTCAACGTCTCTGAAGAAATCAATTCCAATCGAAATTCTCTTGCTGAGAAATTCTTAACTTTTACCCACGATCCAATAACCTTAACGCGTTTGCAAGCGTTTCATTCTGATTGCTATTGCTACCCTGGTGAGTACATTCTGCAAGCGAATCAAAACTCCTTCTGCAAACTACTAGAACTATATGGAAATGAATTCTTAATACTTTTCCATACATTGTGATTCGTCATCATCATCAGCCTTTTAACACAGACATAGACCATCCCCAGGGTTCGCCAAATCTGTTTATCATGGGCATTGCGGTACCAATATAAGCAGAACTTGTCACCATACTATCTTATTTTCTGCTGGCCACTACTCTGCATGTGACTTTTGAGGATCTGCGATTTGATTTGTTACGTCTAGAAGTTGACTGCTCTTCTTGTCACATGGCCTGTCCATTGTTATTTGAGTTTCATTTTACTGTAGATGCTTCTTAGAGGTGTGAGTGGTGAAACGATGGATGATTTTGACGATTGAATTAGCAAGATTTGCTCAAATTCTGGCCGAGGCTAGTTACATTCACTTACCGCTTTTGCACTTTGGAAAGGCATGGATTTATCCCCAGCCTAAGCTACGGGACGATAGCCGAATGGACTGGGTTGACAAGACAGACAACCAGTCAAAGTGGAAGATCCGTGAAAAGAGCTCTTGCTAACTTGCAGGCCAAGCGTGCCAAGTATAGTAAGAGCCAGAATCTGAAATAGCAGTACCTGGGATTCGATGAATGAGGCTTATTTTGAAGGGAGTGAGAAAAGCATGATGATAATTTGCTATCCTTTTTCTTCGAGAGCAATTGATAAAAATATGTTTAAGCATGTTTTCAGTGATATATCGCCCTATTCGAACGTTATTAGTGTCTACTATATGACAATATTGAGTGTTAGCGCTTTTTTAGACATGAAACTACGACTGAGTAACATATAAAGCAGTGATCAGTGATAGAATGTTTGGCAATAGAAAGTTACACGCCATTCGAAATTCACAGACGTATGAAAGCAATTTATGGCGCAGAATGAAGCCTGAAAGGATGACTTGTTGCATAACGATGACGCTAGGCTGAATCGCAGTCAACAAAAGGCGTAAATTGAGATGTCTGAATTTCACAGTCGTTTCATATCCTCTGTACAAATCCAATTTGGCACCGTCAGACTTCTGGTTGTTGTCGAAATTGAAAGATTCATTCAACGGTCAACATGTTCCATCGGATACCGAAGTTGAAGTTGCTGTGTGAAATCGGATCGAGAGTGAACCAAAAACTTTGATCATGAACAGAATGAAAGAGTGAATAAAACGTTTAGAGATATGTGCAGCATTGAATGTTGATTAAGTTGAAAAATAAACTAGTAATTTTGAAGAGAAATAAATTTCATTTTAATACTAGTTTCAGTATTCTATCCGGTCGTAGGATTTTAGACTCGAATTATCAATCATCTCTCATATCGAAACATTTTTTACAAAGCTCTGCTGCCTTAATTGGTCGCGGTAAAAACTGAGATTCTCTGCAAAGGAAACGATGGGGGGGAGATATCAAAATGTGTCACTGGAAGTTCGAGGTGAAAGGTTAGCAATAATTTTTGTAGGACTACATCAATTGAGGCAGAAATTCAATATAGGAGCTCGTGAAAGTGTTGAAGCCTCATCGAGAGAAATAAATTGATATGTAGGTAAGTAATTGATACATACGTTAGATTGATAGAATACAAAAATGTTATAAGTAGAAAGAGCTGTCATTTTGACAGCATAAGAAGCTATTTACTGAAATACTGCCGTGACTATAATTTTTGGCAAACAGCATTAGCTATCGCCTGTACAAGTAATCAGAAATGCTTTAGTATTAAATACAAGGTGCCAAAATCATTTGGTAACAAATTTATCGATGGACTGACGATAAAGGTACGCCAGTTGAATAATAATAACGAAAGCCATTATATGTTTTACATTTAATAGATGTATATATATATATATATATACATACATACATATATATATATATATATATATATATGTGTGTGTGTGTGTGTGTGTGTGTGTGTGTGTGCGTGTTTGTGAGTGTGTAAGTGAGTATGTGTACGTGTGTGCTAGAGGTTCTGTTTAAGACGACTGAAACGTGTATGGGTAGTGACACAATAATTAATGCTCCTCCATACAAGGTTGAGCACTCTTTAAGTGAGGTAACTCATCAATTGTGAGCTTATGCAATGCACTTCCATAGGAATAGAGCACTCTGATTGATGGGGAATTTATCTGTAAATAAATATATTGCTTAAAATCAGCCTTGCTGTCCGTCCAGTTCCTTACCTCAGATGTAAGGATATCGGCCTCCGAGTCTGAAACTAAGGTTTCAATCCTGCCTCGTGGTACTGGATGGGATAATAGAAAGTCTATAGCTGCACTGAACAGACGTAATACATCGAAACAATTTTCTGTGGATAACACAATATATATATATATATATATATATATATATATATATATATATATATATATATATATATATATATATAGTCACATGTTGAGTCCTTTAGCATGTATATATTTTAAATATACATATCTGGACAAAAAAATTTTTATTGCCGGGTCACTGCTCCGAAGGACTAAGGGAACAGCAGACCCTATAAAAAGCTTGGGCATCTACCAGGAAACTCCAGTCAAACCTACGACTTTTGGGCCTTGTTCCTATTCGTCCCATCTTGGTGGACCATAGGATGCAAACGTTGGCGTTGCAAACGTTGCATTTTATTGCACAGGTTTGAGGGTTATTTTGTGTACATAACACTGTACTGTCTAAGGATCCCATAATCGTGCAAAGCTCTCCCAAACTCGTCATCCACGAAACCAAGCCATTTATTCCTGTACATACAGATGGAGAGATAGAGACCGACAATAAGATGTAGAAAAGGTTGAATCTATATCAAGGACTTATGACCTTCGCTTTGAACGCTTTCAATAAATTTTGTCTGGAGTGCCGCGATAAGATGAACGACAAGTGTATGAAAATAGGCCGAATAGATTATTTCTTTCTTTTTTCGTGTGTCCTACATTTTCCAGAGAAAAAAATGCCAAAGACTAAATCTTATTGATTCCTGGAGATAACAACTTCTGCTTACAGGAAACAATTTTGTTCTGTGACCAGAGATCAATCATTTTCATACCTTGCCCACTATAAGGGCTGATGTTCCACAAAGGGAGATAATTAAGATTCTCACCTTTAGTTTAGAAATCATCAACCAAATCTGTCAATATAAGAATAAGTTCAACGGCTGGATTAGTGTGGATGTATCTCGTATAAAGGCTTCAACGCTTGAAATTGAGACCATCACTCTTTATTATATCTAAAAAATAATTTTCGTTTATCTAACTCCTCCTCATCTCATAATTTTGCAATTGGGGGTGGGGCAGTTTACTTTGTAATTTTATGCGAAATAGATCCTTTAGTTTGTGTCCGGTAGTATTAGGCTTTTTTTTTCTAGATTGTTTATTTTATTTGTAATCACTTCCCAACAAGAGGTGATGGAAGTAACTTACATGTTCATCAGTCTCTTCAATAATTTCATCCCAAGCATGATACGCTGCCAGAAGACGCTAGTCAAGTGACCATCTCTATTGAGGTACTAACCAGACTGGTTCTTGTTTAAATTCATAATTGCGGCTGTTGTGCAATATTGACGTGTTTGAGAATTTTGCTGCTTTTTCTTTCCAACTAATAAGATGAATATTAATTGGCAACGATTATCACATCATGAGTGTTTTCCATTGGAAGACATCTAAAATAGAGTGAAAAAAACATTTAGAGACCTTTGGACACTGGAAAATCTCTCTACATATATATATATATATATGTGTGTGTGTGTGTGTGTGTGTGTGTGTGTGTGCACGTGCATGCGTGTGTAAGATAGATTTTTGAATTCCACAATAAAGAAAATGAATCCCATTAGCGTTTGATAATCACTGCATTTATCGTATTAGTTACCTTGCCTGTTGTCTGTAACGTGGCTTGCATAGGGTACTTCTGAAAAAGGGTTGCAGCAAGGCCTCGTACAACATTTTGACGGGTTCTGACATTGGATTGCGATAGATAGATAGATAGATAGATAGATAGATAGATAGATGTCAAAAAGGTCAGGTAGATATCGGACCTAAGTAAGAGGTCAGAGATAGATAACTATCAATTAAAGGTCAGATAGATGAATATCAGTAACAGGTTAGATAAATGGATTGATTGATAGATACCAGTCAATAGAAGGTCAGGTAAATGAATATCTGACCTCAGTAAAAGTTCAGATCGATTGATTGATTGATAAAAAGTTAGAAAGAAAGAGATGGAGAGCATCGTTGCAAAATATCTAATTTAGAATTATTGAAGATTTGGAGTACCTGATCCTTTCCGACGTCAATTTCAATCGCTGATAAGTTGCCAAGTAGATTTATATTTTTTTTTTACACCTTTCGACAAAAGCAGAAATTTTCATTTGTGCCGGAGAACACTGAACACTCCTCACCTCTGTCGGTCGAATTATCAGACGGCAACCCTCATCAATAAATCGTTTTCAAGCAACAATGTATGTAGATTGAAATCGATTTTTTCGTCCAAATGGAAAATATCATCGATTATCATTTCGAACTTAACCCAGTTTTCAACGAACCGACTGCTTTAATCAAGTTTGTGTCGTCTTTTTAGGATATGACAAAAGGTCCCCCGATCTATGTTTCAAAAACTGTTCTCAGTCATATAAAGTAACTAATGGGTACATATAAAAATGGACATATGAATAAAGCAACAACTTTTTCGGAACCGTGAGCAAATCAACGAATCATAGATCATAGATCATTAGAGTTTTCTCCCTTGTATTTCTTAACAAGAATGGAGGAAAGAAAGCTAGAATTGGTGGCAATGCTTCGTTATATTAGCTCTTCGTTAAAAGGTTGGACTAATTGAAGAGTGGCTTTTTTGCCTTTAGATGTCCTTTGGTGAAAAGGAGATGTAGTTTGTCTTATACATTTGAATTTAATTCTTACTGTATTTAAGTTCATAATTTGTTTATAAAAAATGTGATCTCAATGGCATGTTGTCTTTATATTTAATAGATTCATTATATCTCATCTCCAAAAGATAAACAGTTATTAGATACAAATAATGATTTTATATAAGTTGATTCGAAAAATATACGTTAAAAGATTTCATATATTTCATAAACTGTATTAATTCTATGAAATATGTTAAAAAGGATTTTGTATATAGAAAAGATTTTATATAATAAATCAATTCTATATGCCGTAAACATTCAGTAATATAAAAATTTCGCTCATGAACAGTGGGCAAAATGAAAATAATGAAAGTGTAATTAATTTACAATTATGAACGTTACAAAATAACTATAATAATTAGTACGACTAGTAATAATTATCATAGATGGAAAATGTCCCAAGCCAGTTAAAATGCAAGATTTTAAAATTAATTTATGAAACTCAAGTGACATAAGATACGAGCATTTCTTTGATATGTGGAGCAGGAGGGGATCATTCGTGGAGATTAAGTGAGACATTCTGTATATTGATTTGTCAGATCGTCATTCAATCAATGACAGCCATCATTGCATTAGAGACTTGTATCTAAAATAAATACGTCGTAAGAAAACATTGGAGAACATAATTTAGAGCTGCCCAACTTATCACCGTAATGTTGTTTTAAAAACTTCAAGCTTAGATCTTTTCTCAACTGAGTGAAATAATTAATATTCTCCACTGGAGGACAATTGGAATTGGTAGACAGAAAGAATTTATTTTTCTTTGTGAGTGTTTAAATTCAAGATATTTCGCTTTCCACATGCAAAAACCAATTATACTCTGGCCATGAATAAGAATATCATGGTTATGCCCTGATGTCTAATAATTATTCAATAATTTCAGCTTAAAGATTAAATGAATAACAAATCCATTACAAATCTTAAAAGAAAATGAAGAAAAATCTTGATATTTTCAGAATTGAATGAGTTAAAACACCGGCGGTGTCAAGGATGTTGGCCATTCTGTCTGCTACAACCAAAATGTTATCAGACATTTTAAAATTCTTCAGGCATTGTCGACTAGGTCTGAAAAGAAAGAGACGCCTAAAAAAATTCATAAAACATTGTGTCATGTTCTTTAAGTGTGATGACAACAATTGCTCAATAGAGTGAAAGACCTTCCGGATATAATCGCACTTTTCCCCCCAATTCTTTCCGGCTTACTTTTGTCCGTTCTAATATATTTTATTTATTTATGTAATCAGAGTGAGTTTTTTTATGGCGCATATCCGTTATATCAAAAAAAAAGTCAACTTTTAAAATAAAGATCCTCCACCGAAGAGCTGCTTTACGATTTCATCCAACTATTTTTTGAAAAAAAAATAATAACAAGTGAAAGCTTTTGTCCGTCTATATAATAGTAAAAGTCTGATATTGTTTATCTGTTTGTGAACAGTAAATAACCTAGGCCGCGCATTGTAGTCAGGGGTATTGAATGAAAGTACCTCTACAATCACACGGTCTGTCCTACCACCCAAATCCCATAATAGACATTCATCTGGTGTTGACAGAATGGAGAATAGGGATGGGAGCGATGGTGGAACCACTTTCCCATAAATGCCTCTCCTTCCTGAGCACTGAATGCTCAAAAACTGTGTCCCTATAGTCCGCCTTTACAGAGAGCAGTCACGTGTATTTGTGTTGTACCCAAACACACACGCACACACACTCACACAAGCATGCAGATACACACACACACACACACACACACACACACACACACACACACACACACACATACGTGTAAACACACACTTTTCCTCGTGAAGGATGGTGTACTTCCTGTTCAGTAGACAACGTTACAACGATGCTAGACAAAGCATATTGGGATCCTGGAGTTCCTAGTCAACAGAATTCTGTTTTCAGCCTCACTGACGTAATAGAAAGGAGAATTTGGTTATACATTTGGTATTCGTGTAGCAGCCAGAACGAAGTCAACGTCAGCATCCAACTGCCTTGAAGGAGTTTTACTCCTTGGGTTTGGAATCAGAATCGTTCTAGACTTATTACCAACAGGGGCTATAGATCCTGGTCTGCTTTATCATTTAACCTTAGTTGGAGGTAGAAGAGATGGTTTCATTCATTTCCAAAGGACATTACGGCGAAGCAAACCAAAACAGACTTGGTTCAATCAATCATCGATAACTTGCGTCGATGCACATACATATAGACACTCACTCACACTTATACACATACAAACACGCACAAACGAACACACACAGACGGGCAGACACACACACACAGAAGCAGATATATGATGGATTAATAAAAAAGACCCCGTTGGTTAGAATTCCAGCTATAATAGCAATGGCATGAACTGTTTATAGAAAAATGCATAATATTGAAGGTAAGAATCTTTTTAATTGGATGGACAATTGTGCAGTGAAAATATAGGCGAGAATAAGCGAAAGAAAACCAATAGAAACTGATGTTTACTGAAAAAGGCAATGTTTATATCACGGGAGCCATTTGCATTCTGAGATATGACCTTTGACATTTATTTATCGCAGCCAATTATTTCGTTCAGGTCCAAAACCTTCATTATTCTCAGACATCAATTCTCCACCAATGGAATATTTTTAGACGCATCATTAAATCAGGTTTTGGAATTTTACGTACTTATCGCACGGCATGATTATTTGATATCATACATATCATGCCATATATATATATATATATATATATATATATATATATATATATATATATATATAATTTTCCGGCCCATATGACGGAAGTATGAATAAAATTCAACCATGTTTTATAAGGGTATTTTTAGGAAAAGTATCACGATACACATATCCACTGGCACAGTACCCGTAAAAAAAATAACAGGATTATTCATATTAGATATGGATGAATTATGGACTAATACTATACATCCTTCAAAACCTATTACAGCCTGACATGATAAGACAAGATAGACGGACCGAGGGTTGGTCACCAGCAGAGAAATACACTGGATGAGAAACAGGTCGATCAATCTACGGGCCGCTGTTTCCTAGCCGCTCGCACTACAGGACCGGTTAACGACTCCCTTTCTTTCTTAACAAGCTCTCTCTTTATATATATATATATATATATATATATATATATATATATATATATATATATATATATATATATATATATATATATACATAATTTTTGATTGGTCTTTAAATGAATCAATAAATCTCTGGTTGGAAAAAAAAAATAAAGGTTCCATTTTGAATCTTGTCATGAGTTTTGCATCTCCTGTCCCGCCCCGTAGCTGCATCTTCAGTGTGCATATATACACAGAAATGCATCATCTTCCAGCATCTGAAAAAGCCACGTTTTGTCAGATATGCTACTTGCCTTCCTAATTCCATCTAGGGTGTTCAATTTATGGCAGGATTTTTTCGAATTTATGTAATCGTTTGCTTTAGCATGACATAGACCAACTAAACAACAAGCACAGAAATGCAAGGACAACAGTTTTCACATAAGATTATACAATAAATATATTGTGGTATGCACCCCCTAGTTGGAACCATGGTGATTAGCCTCCAATTGAATAAACTAAGATAATGGATAGAGTATACCAGTTTCTCCATTTTTCAAGCTGGTCTAGTTCCTGACTTTATCCATATGTGTCATGCGTACATGTTCCACCAATGGAGCTAGAGGGCTAACAATTTTACATTAAATATCCATTTACTCCGTATCATATCTCAGAGAATACAAAACATTTCCTTTAAATTCCCCTTTTAAAAAAAAATTCAATGTGAGTTTATGATAAATTGTTCCCTTAGTCGACGTCAACAAAATCCAAGCTTGTTTTTCTTTCAAAACGACAGTGCAGCTTATTGACTGATCACCCCTTTTTTCTAATTTTGTAACTGATCATCCCAAACACAGCATGTTTTAATAATTCATTTGTAACTTTATCGTTTCCGTTGAATGACTAACTACACTTGTTTATTTTAATCTTGGATTGTGTTTTCAATGGAGAAAAATGAATACCAGCCAAGTATTTATTCGATTTATCTATTATTAACATCATAAGAATATATCATATTTATCGGCGTACTAAGAAATTTATCTGAAAATATTCATAGTTTATCAGGACAACGTATCTTCATGAATTCCTCACAATAAGGAGTGATCAAACAAAGAATTGGGATTCCACTCTTCACACAAAGGGTTCGTATTCCATATTGCATCGAACAAAGGCCCCAGTTCGTAGGTTTTAGATGTTTTCTCCTCTTAGCAGATGCGTGAGCCAACTATTGCTGCCCGTCACCTCTTTGCTGGATTATTCTGACAGTATGTCTCAATTGCGTTGTTAACCGCAGGGAGCAAGCTGTCTGTTGTTGGTAAATGCCTGAGCTAGCTATAGGGGTTTACCGTTCTTCTGAAGGATAATCCCGACAGTCGTCTGTATGGTACTTTGAACACAGATCAGAGACACTCCGACAAAAGATATGTTTTAATTGTGCAGGTCTTCTACCCCCTGGAAGAGTTGCCCAAAAAATAACAGCTTCTGCAGAGCAGGTGATCCTGATCCTGGATTGGGTAATAGAAGTTGGTCTACGTTTGTGTATAACTAACTTGTAAAGATCAAATATAGGCTTTTGTAGAATTCATAATTCATTGCAAAATAATTTTTTTAACCAGGGAAATGCATCAAAATTGATTGTAATATTGAAGTACATTGAAAATGATTTTACTGAAGAGATACACTTAAAATCAGGAAGTTTGAAATTGTCGTTTATTAGGATTGAATACAGCTGTTACTGACAGAATATGACTATTATATGTGTGATGCTAATGCTGAGCTAATACTATCGCAATGCATTGAAAATCACGGAGAAAAGTTTTGTCAGTGGACAGGAAATTGAGTAAAGCATCACTTCTGAAATAAGATATCTATACGTGAAATATGGAATTTCAAATGATTATGCTATAGAGATGCATTGAGAATACGATAGAAAATCATTTTTAAGAGTTGGGATTCAATTCAATCGTTACTGACATAATAGGAATAACATATGCTAACATATATGGAAATAAATGCACAATGATCAAAATGGAAAACGCAAATCTGGATAAAGTAAACGACTACATCTACCAAGGACGACGAGTCTCCATGACATCCTTAAAAGAAGAAATCAAAGTAAGAATCACTTAAAGGTGACAAGTATTCAGTTGAGCAAACTCAACCAATCAAGAACAGGAAAATCTCAAAGGTCCGAAAAAGAAGAGTATGCAACCAATATATCCTCCCGATAGTTACCCATGGAGCTGAAACATGGAACCTAACCAACGGTCTGACCCAAAACTGAGAAGTAGACAACGTGCACACGAGAAAATCATTCTCAATATCACATGAAGAAACCACAAAACAGTACAGTATGTCAGGTGGAAACAGGAGCCCAGGACGTCATAGAGACCATTGGGAAACTCAAATGGAAATGGGCTGATCATGTTGCAAGAATGGTACACAACCGATAGACATCACGTCTCACAACATTGATCCCAATGCGTTACTGAGGCCGGAAGAATATGAGACGGCGAAACGAACTGAACAGGTACGGAAAATATTCGACCGTGACGCCCGCGATAGCGAGATGTGGCGAATACTGTGGAAGGTTTTATTCAATATCAATAGAAATGCAGTGAAAAAAAAAGAAAGGGTTTTAAGTGGTGGGGAATTTATGTAACCATTAGTGACAGCATACCATTAATATTTGTACAATGTAAACAAATTTAAATAATTTCATCATGGAAATTCACTGAAAATCTAGGGGAACGGTATTGTTCAAAAGAAAGGCAATTGTTATTGACAGAATAAGGTTAATATATGTATTATTCGTGGAGCGTAAACATCTGAACTGGTCAAAGTCATTGTTCAGAGTATAATTATATCCAATCAGTGCTTGATAATCAACGAAGTAAAAAGGATTTCGGGAATATTTAACCTCAATTTCAGAAGAATAAGGTTAGATATTGACATGTTCATGATATTGGTCGAAGACCGACGATTTAATTGTGCATGCATGTTTTCAACTCTGTATCGCAGTATTTCTCAAACTGTATGAAATGACCCCCTAGTGTACCAAAACTACCTCTCAAATGATCTGCGTATTTAAAAAAAAAATTATTTTGGTTTTTATACACATGCAAGCATAATTCGAGCCTTGAACGCATCCACTACGTAACTTATGTCTCTTTCGATTCTGCCAAAGAGTTGTCAATCTAACGCTTTTATAACCAGTTCTGAGACCTCAACCATTCACCGACAGATGAAAGAAAAGAGAGTTATGAATACCACGTATACCAGTAGATGTTGGTATAGAAGTTTCGTTCATAGATCACCGAAATACTTTTGTGTTCCATTTCCTTTTTCTATTATAGAACATCCATTTATATGTCTCTCCGTCAGTACTTTATCATAACTTTAAAGTTTACTACTGTGTGGAAGTAGGATGGTGATCAAACAGTAAACCATGTCCCTCGCAATGCCAATGTATATGTGTACATTCATGTTCTAATATAATAAGAGTTGGTGTACCACGTAAGTTGAAAATATTTCTCAGTGTGCCACCATGAAATTAAATTTGAGAACCAGTGCTCTCTCAACAGGTAAGTGTACTCGTTTAGGTGTTAAGGTAAGAATAGGTGAATTGATATTTACTAAATCAAGTCTGGGGAAAAAGTCATTCACCAGGTGCGTTGAGCAAGGATCGAACTCAGGATCCACCCACTGATTGCACCAACATGGCAAACACTCACATACTAGAACAAGTGGTTAATTGCAATTGTCTTAATTGGATATGGATGGCTTCTTAGATTATGGTATCTCTCTGTCTCTCTTTCGCTCTCTTTTTCTCTTGCTCTCTCTCTCTCTCACTCTAACTCCCTTTCCTATACACATATACTTACATCAACAGAAATGTGGTGCACACCAATATCTGTTCATATTTTAGTTTGTTTTCTTTGTTAGTCTCTATTTCTCTCTCTCCACCCCTCTGTCTTTCGGTCTGTGTCTATCTATCTATCTATTCATATTTATCTCAATCTTTATATCCCCTTTTCCCCCGTCTATCTTTCCCTTTCTCCACCCCCTCTCTCTCTCTCTATATATATATATATATATATATGTATATATATACACACACACACACACACACACACACACACACACATATATATATATATATATATATATATATATATATATATATATATATATATATCAGTCTGTTTATTGTGTTCTTATTTTCTATCTGTTTTCTCTTTCTGTCTATCTATTTCAGTCCGTTCATATCTATCTAATCATATCTGTCTAAGCAGATTATATTTTTTCTATCAATTAATCACTATACTGAACGTATTCTTACACGCCTGTATCTCTCTATGCCTTTATGTGTCTAGTGTAATCCCTTTCAATCCAAAGACTAATTAAAATACCTGATTACACATCCCTATTTAATTATCCATCTAATTAAAAAAAACGTATCAATGTAATCATTTCATAACAAAAGTTTGATATTTTGCAGGGTTTTTTATTGTTGCTTATCTGTGAAAAATGCATAGAATAGTATTTGTTATGACATGAATCTCTATGGATGTATATGAATATACACATGATTACATACATAAATCTCTGTACATATATACATATATATGTATACAAACATTAACATACGCACACTGACAGACAACAGACTCACACACATACACACAAACAATTATTTATATATATATATATATATATATATATATATATATATACATATATATATATATATATAAATATATATATATATATATATTTAAATATATATATATATATATATATATATATATATATATATATATATATATATATATATATATATATATATTAAAACTGCTTCCTTTTTTTCAAATTGTATCCCCATTGTACTAAATCTGGTTCCTCTTATCGGAATACTGCTGCCTGCTTTTGAATGAATTTCGACATTCTGGCATGGTTTTTCCTATTGTTTCCTTGACACCCAATGTTTTCACCTAAATACAATTGAACAGTTTTGATAAAGTCAGGGAATTAGCATCCCATTGTTACAACCAGATATAATTGTCATCAATTTGCTGGTGCCATTATTTTCCCCACTATTATAATCAGCTCCTTCATAACTAGGTTACAAACACTTCTATTAACATCGTTGAAGTGGTAATTCTAAGTATTATTCTGCTTGTTTGTATGCACGGACGTTACACTTTCTGATCATAATTTATTTGTTCTTAGGTGTCATCTCACGCTAATAAAACATGTCAAAGAGGGTTTCAACAGAAACAGATAGACAGCAGCCCATTTAATATTATTTCAGCATATGATTCCCTTCAAATGTGCCAGTTCTCACAAGAAATGGGTCGATGACCATTGTTGAGAAGGTTTCAGAATTTATGTCAATCCCTGCTCAACATGAGACACCTGAGTATCCAAATATGATTAGCTCTACGCACATTCATTTCTGTTCGCTTTAGAATGTGAAGATTTATGTTTCAATAGTACTCCCCATAATGGTATGGAAATATCTTGATATCTTGAATAATTTCTTGAAACTATTGCATCTGACCGATACATATATTATTTTATA
Organism: Thysanoteuthis rhombus; assembly: GCA_963457665.1. Classification (NCBI taxonomy): domain Eukaryota; kingdom Metazoa; phylum Mollusca; class Cephalopoda; order Oegopsida; family Thysanoteuthidae; genus Thysanoteuthis; species Thysanoteuthis major. Next base: position 36,871,956 of record OY735232.1, on the reverse strand, counting down.
AAATCAACATCGTCACTCTCAAAGTTCAATGTACACCACTTCTACACTCATTCTGATGCTGAATTTTTGACCATCTCAAATGATTTATTTCACTTTTCGAACATAATCACCTAACGTTAATGGGCGTCCACAACCATTTTTATCTTAGGCATGATTCCGACTCCCACAAAATTTCTTGGGTAATTTGACATTTGGTAGATGTCCTCTTCAATTTTACCAGAAAACACGCATTTATCCGAAACGCCAATTAATGTCTATTTCAAGTGTAACAGTGATCAGGAAAAAAACTTCTAGGGATTATTTATACTATCCCATTAATCAATGTCTACCGTGCAGTTTGTGCCTGTGTGCTGTGATTCGGCTTACATAAAACCATTCCCGCTATTTAATAGCAACATCTTGTGAGACATTTGGTTTAATTAACCAAATATGAGAATCTACATGCACAGTCTTTTGTGAAAATAACATTTCTTACAGGTTATGCGTGTGATCTAATTGATTTAGTTTTGTATCCTAGGATTCTGTGTTTCCCTTTGTTGATTCAGCGAGGTTGGTAGTTTTCGTGACAATTTGAAGAAACCTCGATTGCAATTGCATAGTCAGTGTTAGAACCAAATATACTAATGTTTCTGTGGACTTTTTCTTCTTCTCTTTTTGAATTCTCTTTTATCACTTTCTTCTTTACCCTTGACTCTTTATTCTGTTATTTTCCTGTCCTTGCTATCTATATTTTTCTTCATTTTTACCCTTTCTTGATCATATGTCTCCTTTCTATTTTTCTCTCCTTCATTTCTTTTCATTCGTTTTTCTCCTTTATTTCTTTCCTTTTAACTAAAGTGATTAAATTCTAGGGCAGATCCATGAATATTTTTCCCATTTCCTTCCCTGTTTCAAAACTATGTTCAAACACAATATCTTTAGGGGTTCTCATCAGTAGAACATAAGGATAGGGAATGATTGGTTAAATTCGAGGATAAATCAAGAAAATGTTTTTTTTTTTGTTGTTGAATATTCTTTTTAATCTTTCCAAATGTTTATGTATTTACTCGTTCACTAGTTCTCAAAGTTCTCAATGGATTTCAATTATACTCTCTGGAAGGATTGGCCATTGTCTAATGAAAGACCAATTAAATTTTTGAATAGAATCTGAAAGTTTTGGAGTTACTTTCCCTGAATCGTGGTTACATCGAATCACCGTTGCCCTACAAATGGTCTGCTGGACTGACCAGCCTAGCGTGCTACCAATTCTTCTGGTTTTACTCGTCTGTGTGTTTGTATTTGTCAGGGCGCTCTTGGTTATACTTTGGGATTAAAACTATGAGAATTCAAATGGGTACACCACTGAGCATATCCTCAAAAAGCTATTTCTTTCTTTCTTTCTTTTCCAAAATGGCTATTACTGGTGTCTCTACAGTCATTTTATACTAACGATGCCAAATTATCTTTCACGTAATATTTTCATAATTTTACATCGAAGCATTATCCTTATATGCAAATTATGTACATATGAACAGATTTTTATTCAGTTCTATGGACAATAGTGTTAGCATAAATGTACGCTTTTTGACTGCCTCTAGCTTCCTTTATGATTTTCTTTCGGTCATGTCTCTTTGTCCTCTCAATCTCCTTCTTTTCCTTCCTCTTTTTTATTTCTCCTCTTTCGTTTACCCCTTTTTTCTTTTTTCCTTTCTTATCCCTTTTCCTTCTCTTCTTTCCTATTCACTTCTTATTCCAACTCTTTATCCATTTTTCATCTTCATCCTCCTTCACTTTTTTCTTTTGATTGGCCTCCAATACATCTTTCTCTTCTCTTTCCTCTATTTTTCCCCTCTCAATTATTTCTCCTTTATATTCTCCTTCATCATCTGTTTCACCCTTCTTTAAAAAATTCTTTCCTTTTTTTTTTCACCCTCATCTGCGATAATAATTCAAATTTTTATTCGCTATGTAATTACATCAGCTCCACTTATGGCACCCCCGGACACTAATTATTACTGTTCCAATAATTTTTATTATTAATTCTACTCCCTACCAAACCTGAACAATAAAATCTTCTTGAATTATTAACCATATTCAAATTCGAGTTATTATTGCTGCTTCTTTAAAAGATCCTTCTTCTCTATGCCAAACCACCTCTCAAATGGAGATCCGTATTTCCCAGCCTGTACTTCCATTTTCTTCCCAATTCCCAGCATTAAATTGAGTTGCATAACCATTGCAATTAGATTCCTGGGAACCCAATTAACTATTACAAATCAAAACTGTGATAACGATTCGTAATAGAATTACCAAAATATTGCCTTGATCATGGGAATCGCAGCATCCATTAAAATGAGAGGCATCAGCTTTGAGTTGAAGTTATAACAAAAACGATGATGAAACTTTAACGTCAGAATGAATTTCAAATAAAATAATTAATCAAACAAAGGGAGAAGTATTCAACTGGCAAGAGTTATATCCCAATTATTGTTTGGGCGTTCACATCAATTCATCCCATCTTTGAGGTTGTCCACAGCGTTTTTTTCCGATCTATTCTTCGGTCGTTGTCAGGTGTAAAAACACCGAAAAAAAAGTAAACATAAGCTTTGAAATTTCTCGTAATATAATAGCAGGGAGTGGGCGTGAAAGCCGATCCCACACTATTATTGTCAAGTTGCAAATCGAACAGATTTTATTTTTCTCTTCTTTAGGTTAGTATCTCTTAGGGATACCTTGATTTGACACTTTTGCTGCAATATACTATGTTTCAGCTGAGCAGTTATTATGACTGCCACTTTGATAGGATATGTTCCCCTACGTCAAACACCTCTTCAAATTATGATTTGAATTCCTTGGATTATGCTGCCATTTTCCCCAATCCCGACATTTAATCAAATTACATAATTAATGCAATTTGATTCATGGAAACTCTATTAAACTTTGCCACAATGATTCTTTACAGGATTACCAAAATCTTCTCAAAACCACAGTAACTTCAGCTTCTGTTTTGCCGGATTTTTTCAGTTGCAAATATAAACTGAGTCTTTGGGTTGGAGGTTGTAAGAGAAAAATAACGAAGCTGAACGAATAAACCCCGATTTTTTAAATGAAATAATCAATCAAGTAATTAATAGAGTTTTAGATAAAGGGAACATCGACGAAAATTGTCATCAAAACGGACAAAATGTTTCTCTCCAGTTTTCAAGTTGGTCGAGCTGTCTGGCTGATTTGCTCGATGGAAGTTAGCTATGACTGTACGTAAATATTCTGCTTGCAGGCCGCGCCGTTGGAAGTGGAGAATGGGAATTTTCAACACTTACTTTTTATCATTTCTACAATTTTCCTTAACACCTCACTTAACACCTTAACAGTAGAGCGTTCGATTTGCAGTGTAAATTTATGCTAAATTCATCCCTCAGATTGTGCCATGCAGCATTTGTAATCTTTCACGGATCAATATGCATCAAAAGGCAAAAAAATATTTTATTAGTTGATACACACTTTCTTCCATTTTTTTTAATTGATTACCCCTAACACTGCATCCTTCCAGGAGATGTTGATCCTGTGACTGTTTCTATTGAGTAACTAACCAGATCTGTCATTTTGAGTCTATTATTTCATAGTATAACAGTTTCCATCGAGATCTTTGACATGAGTAACCTTGTTTGAATCACTTTAGTTTGTTTTAATCTTTATATGTAGTTTTCTTCAGACTAATATACATGACTTTGATGTTTATTTTTCTTCTTGAGGTTTCAGTCGTGAGCCCTGAGCCTCTTTCATCTGTTGTGGGACTTTCTAGAACACAACTGGAAAACATGAAAAAATGAAAACCTAGACGAGGATATTTGTCAGAGTTGACCATACACAGCGTTTTGAAAGTTACGTAACTGACAATCAGACTGAAACCCAAATGGAACAATCAATAAACCAAGGATTAAGTATTTAAAAAAGTAAAGGGACTGTTTACATCGACAATACACTTAGCATAACACCAATTGCATTTGAATATCCAGCAATTACTCAGATTTCTGATGATGGTGTAAATGAAATATCAAAACATTAACAAAATATTCACAGTTTTAAATCAAACAACTCTTAATATTGGGTTGTTCCGTATGGAATGACATTTTTGCATGATTAGATGAAAAACAGTATAAACAACAGTGCGGTAGATGTTTAATCGATCTAGGAAAATATAATCTTTTCCAACGACCCTCTTATGATAATATGATATAATAGATTTAATCATCATCAATCTTTTATCCTGTCGTTGGACATAGACCTTCCCCAGGATTTGTCATGCCTCTCTATCGTTGGCGTTGCGGAGCTAGTACTTTCGGAATTTGTCTAGTTCGTCTTGCCATCTTGTACTCTGCCAGCCCCTGTTGTGCCTGTGATTTCTTGGGATTCATGTCGTAAGTCGTGGTGTCCATCAGTTTTCTGCAATTTTTGCAACATGACCAGCCCATTGCAATTCAAGTTTTTTAATAGATTCTGTGATATCTTGGACTCCAATTCCCTCCCTGCTGTCTCGTGCTCTCTCCATGTAAGGTTGAGCATGATTCTCTCATGAGCATCATGCATACTTCTCAGTCTGTGGGTCAGTCTTTTGTTTGGATCCATGTTTCAGCCCTGTAGGTGACAATGGGGAGGATGTATTGGTTGTACACTCTTCTTTTTAGGATTAATGAGATCTTCTTGGTTTTGAATGTTGAGATCGCTCTGCCGAAGGCTCGCCATTCTAGATGGATTTTTCGCTTGATTTTTTTCTTTTTTTGTCGGTTCCATGAAGATCCGTTGTCTTAGTTAGATACAGAGGTCCACTTTCTCCAGTTTTGATTGTTATGTTCTTATCCCTGACGTGGTTGTTGCAGATGACCTTCGTTCTGCTAAAGTTCATGTGTAGGCCAACTTTCCTGGTTTTTTTTTCTCGTATAGTTTATCTAGTATTAATTGGACGTCATGTAGTTTCTCTGCGAAAAAGACGATATCGTCCGCAAATCTGAGGTTGCTTAGATATTCGCTGTTTATTTTGATTCCTCTATTCTCCCAATCTAAGTTTTGGAAGATCATCTTGAGGTAGAGTTTGGTTGAGCTGAGATCACCTTGTCTCACCTTTTTTTGGAGCTGGAAGCGTTCAGAGCCATTATGTAGCCTGATAAAGGAGTTGCTTTGACTGTACATATGTTGCAGTACACAGACATATACAGGGTCAACTCATTGTAAAGTGATGGTCCTCGTGATTATGGGAATTTCGAAAGTTGAAAGCCTTCTTCAAGTCTATTTATACCATAGCGAGTGGCATTTTGTATTTTGCTACTTTCTCTTTCAGCTGATTTATTGAATGGAGATTGTCCATGGTCGAGTAGCTTTTTTTTAAAGCCAGCTTGTTCTCATAGTTGCTTTTCATCAAGTGTTTTAGTGATACGGTTGGTGATGATTTTTTGGTGAAAAGTTCGTTGACGCAGTTGAGTAGGCTTATAGATATGTAGTTGCTGAGGTCTTTCGGGATTCTTTTTTTCATGTAAAAGCATTTTGATCACCGTGTCCCAGTCGTCCGAAACTTTGCTTTGTTTTACACATAAGTTGATAAGAATGTCTATTTTTTATTGACAATTTCGCCAACTTTTTTGAGTAGTTTTGGTGATATTATCTGGTCCAGGGGCTTGATTATAAATTCATCAAAAGCATGAATTATGGCTACCCTATCATTTTTCCATTTATTACATATACGGAATTTAAAATTCTCGAAAAGATGAGGATCTGAAGGAAAAATTTCACGTGAATTTGAAGGATGCTGCAGGATTTTAAAATTCTCCATGATGCATAAAACAATATTTCAAATGCCGAAACGTAATATTGCTACGACTAAGAATACTATAAATCCTATCCTTCGGATATAATGAATCAGAAGAAGAAGAAGAAGGAGGAAGAAGAGGAGGAGGAGAAGAAGCTGGACTTGGGGAAGGGGACAAATTGCCTTGAACCATTTTGAAACTTCTTCCTTCGTTTTCCCATTTTTTTTTTCCAGCTTCATCGAAAAACCCAAATATTCATGATTCACAGATTCTCGTGTGTCTGATCGATGCTTGCAGGTTTTTGCGAGTTGCCCAAAGCGATGAAATTCGATCGGAGAGGGAATCATGGTTGGATGTTGGCGAATAGGAAGGCGTTCTGCGCAGAGCATTCCGGACAGTATTTCTCCTGGTGAGGGCAGGGGATGGTAAGGATGTGGGGCTAGAGGTCAGCGGGTAGGACAGGTGATAGTTGGCAAATGTAAACAGAACAGACAGAGGGCATCAATTTCCATGCTGACTGCTCGCTTTTGGCTTTTCTGGCAGTAAATTATCGCATCTTTCCCTTTAAAGTCAAAAACCTGGAGTAGTATAGTTTAGCTTCCTCGTCTTTCTAACAAGACAAGAATCTCAGTGCCTGATTGAAAGGTGCCTTAATTTGGGATCATATTTTATATAATCACCCCAGTGATATTATAAATAGTAAAGTTGAAAAATAATGATAATAATAATAATAATGATGATAATAATAATAATGATAATGATAATATATATATATATATATATATATATATATATATATATATGTATGTATATATATATATATGTGTGTGTGTGTATCACATCCCTGTTCTACATGCTTAGACACACTCAACTGTTCAATAACAACAACAGCAACAATAACAACAGAAACAACAACAACAACAACAACAACAACAATAACAATAATAATAATAATAATAATAATAATAATAATAATAATAATAATAATAATAATAATAATAATAATAATGTGGTCTATGAGAGTGTGGAGAGAAGGGCTGGTGACTTGAGGAGACTTGCTGTCACTCAACCCCCAGCAGTAACCACTCAGCAACTGCAATATATATATATATCCTTACTACTCTACACGCTTAGGCACACTCCTCAGAGAGGTCTGGTGTCTGCCACTACAATAGACTTTTATGTAGTTCATGTATCTAGTTCTTCTCGCTTTTTCACTCTGTCTATTTCTTTGAGATGAAGTTTTGTCCAAATACCTTCAGAAAGAACTCGAACCGTTGTTTGTGGTTTGTTGGCAACCGCTGTCGATGACTTTCATCATTACAAATAGATTTACACCCCCTTCGGAGTTTATTGGTATCAATATCCCCATACCCAAACCTCTTGAACCGTCGGTACTGTAGTTGCGTTCACACGAAATGCTCTGTTAACGCTATCATAAGCCAGAGCTTCATCATGTCAAGATTTAACTTGGTATTTTCGTTTTTAATCTTTTTTATTCTAAATTTGAATTAATCAAACTTCTTGAGTAGACGCCATTGCTACTGAAGGAATGAAAGCCTCTAAGAAGAACAAATAATCTCCTTATTTACATTGAATCCGCAAAAAATGCTATTATATTAACGAATCTCTCACTTCCAACATCGTTCTCTCTATTGTAAAAAGACATTTCATATGTATCAACCTAATTGTAATTAACATCCCAAGATTAACAACCACAACCACCACCCCCACCCATATATGCTGCGTTCAGTGTAATCAACTAAAAATTGCGGAAATTGGCTGATCAATGAATTAGTTACTTTACCCGCCCTTTGTTGGGCTATGATCACTAAAAAAGTTCTGAACTTGAAAAAGAGCGGATACAGTCTAGTAACCAGTTTAGCATGAACTTACTTCGCATATTGAACGCTCTCAACAAGAAAATATATTTTGTAGGGAAATTGAAAAAAAAAACAAAAACAAGCAAAAAATAGATCCTCGTAACCATTTGGAGGTGAGTGTTAAGTCTCTACTGTGAACAATAGAGGCAGTCCGGATAGATAGATACATAGATAGGTACATAGATCTAAATATGGGAACAAAACCCAGTAACATTTATATAACCAGTATGTTGTGGGGGATTGATATATCAATATTATTAGAGAGTTTCCCTCGAAAAACATGCTTAAAAAGAAATCAATGTTTTAGTCTATGCCTTGTATATAAAAGTCACCTTGCAACGAGAGGAAAAGTAAACGCTGCAATCAGTTTGATATAACAAAATGAATCACATTTTTCTTGATTGATTCCATTACTGTATAAGTGTTAAAAAGCTTTCTTACACTTAATGAACAAAATCACTTTAATAATAATTCTATGATGATGAGGCGAATAAACACTTAGATATTGACAGATATTAAATTAATTGTTGTCTATTATTTCTTTTATAATTTTTACTATTGTTTATGTATTGAAACTGATGGTAGACAGGTTATGCAAAAAAAAAAAAAAGTCTTTTGCGCACATTGTCGACTTGAGAGAGGGGGTAGAAGGGCATAGTTTGTTCATTTTTAAGTGATAAAAGTATGTGCACTCTTTTTGATTTTAACAGTGAATCGATACGATTATTAGAAAAAAAACTTATTGAGCTATCTGAAGAATTTGAAATATTTTTATGCACACTTGAATTCCTTTGTGTCCTATTACCAAATGTGTGTGCATGCGAACTTATGCACAGCCAAAAGAAAACAATGCAGATGAATCGCGTTTACGAATATTTTACACAGGATTTTAGTCCTTGAAACTTGGCTTAAACAGCTAAATATCGGATCAGTTCTTATTTATTGGATTTTTGATGATTCTGTTCGTTGAAACATATTCTATGTTGGATGATTATAACAATAGAACATCGTTAAACTGTGAGAGAGAGAAAGAGAGAGAGAGAGGGAGGAGTGGCGGATAGACGGAAAGAGACAGGGGGAGACGGAGAGAGACAGAAACATAGTGTTCGACAAAAAGATTGAGATAGGGACCCAAAGAGAGAGAGAGAGAGAGAGAGAGAGAGAGAGAGAGAGAGAGAGAAAGAAAGAGAGAGTGAAAGAGAAGAGCGAAAGACAGAGACGCGCAGATACAAGAGACAGAGATATAGTCAGGGAGACTGAAAGAGACAGGGAGATAAATAGTCTCAAAGATAGACGGACGGAGAGAGAGAGAGAGAGAGAGAGAGAGAAAGAAAGAGAGAGAGAGAGAGAGAGAGAGAGAGAGAGAAAAGGGAAGAGAGACCGAAAGATAGAGAGGTTACAGAGACGGAAAACGGGAAGCGAAAGACAGAGAGGGAAAACAAAAACGAACGACAGACAGGGAAACAGAGACACAGAGATACAGAAGACAGAGTGAGAAACAGAGTGAGAGACAGAGACTGAGATACCGGGAGGGAGATTGGGGAAAGATGAAAAGAGACAAAAGGATCAAGATTGACAAGGACTGAGTGACGGACAGAAGGACTGTGATAGAGACCCGGAGAAGACGGAAACAGAGAGACAGAGGAAGAATAGAGAGAGGGTCAGAAAATGATAAAAGAATAGAGAGAGAGAGAGAGAGACAGAGACAGAGACAGAGAGAGAGACAGAGAGAGACAGAGAGAGACAGAGAGAGAGAGACATCTAATGGCAAAAGTAGAGAAAGGGGTGGAGACGGAAACAGACAAAGTGACAACGAGATAGAGGGAGAAAAAGACAGAAAGAAAATGTTTGCCGTTCAATTCAAGCCGATGCCATTCACCCTCGACCATTGATATAAATATCTTATCTCTTCACTTTGTTGTATGATAAATCATCCTTCGAAATGGTCTCACCAATACAACTGGGCTTTGTGGGCAAATAAAACTGCCGGAATATTTCACCCAAGATAAAAACAATGAATCAGTCAGTTTACTGCAATACTTGCAGATCCGAAAGGTATTTGATCAACGAGTCGAAAGTCAATTGATATGAACTCTTGGAGGGCCATTTCTTTTAGTTCCACTATAAACTACTCTGGCATATGTTGATCAATTTTGGTACTTAACGAAATGCCGGAAAAGAATATAAACCTCAGTGCTTCTTGATATAAGGAGATTAAGATTTGGTATCAAAAATAACCCATCACGCAGATACAAACATTTCAAAAGTGAGATAAAACTTTACCAGCTATGCATCAAAGAATTATCAATTAATTCAGACTGTCCCTACTTCCAATGTTTGGAGGGGCGGGTTTTCATGGGGTGTGGAGCAGCCTGCGATAATTGTCATTTGAAATAATTTCCTGTTGAACGAAATTATTATTGACTATGAAAGTATTTCGGTTACTCAACTTCAGTGCTGCCAATTTAGATATTTAATATCTAAATTCTAAATAAAGAAAGTCAAAGGAGATACATTCTTGAAACTTTGAAGGAAGGTCTATAATCTTCAACTTTTTATTTTATTTTATCAGACTTTTCAGGAACCGTCTAAACAAAGTCAAACTTGATAATGTACTGTCTTGTGTATAATTTAACTTGCGAATGTCAACTAAATACAATGGCCAGTTGTCGGATAATCGTAGTACACGCAAACACGCACACACATATGCATACGCACACTCAAACATATTCAGATTGTTTAAATTGTTATTAAATTTCATAATGTTTTAATATTCAACTATTATTGAAGTTATTAGCAATTTGGTTATATTTGCATTTGAATTAATTCGGAGTGAAAACCATGTCAATTAAACCATCTACCAATCTAATATAATGCCTCTGGGGGCATCTCATTACGATTCAATGTGTAATCAACATTTAAAAGTCTCATTCCACTTCAACATCGCCTTGCCACATATCGGCTTCCTATACTGTGTACTTGATAACTTGAATTATTTCAAAGATTTTTTTCAAGAATTTCCAATACTAATCATTTAATCTTTTTTTTCATACCATTTTCTTGAAATTTGTTTTCAAAACTGTTAATCCTAATTTTATTCTTCACCTATTCAGACAAGAACTACATCCATGGATTTGCTGGGCGCACAATTTCATTATTAGTTCTGTTAGACAGTATGAATAGGTTTTGACGATAATTATCATATTCCTTCTATATATTAAAAGTTTCCATTGAATCTCAGCTTTGTGAATTGAACTGTAGTTGTCCCAGTCTATCTCTTGAATCATCCATGTATAATTCTAGTCAACATTTTTTTTTTCAGAATCCCTTCTATATCCAAAATAATTTTCCACTTACCACGTCGTACTTTTAGTGCCAATAACTGACTACAATATCCAAAGTTTGCCTTTTATAAGTGCCTCAAAAGCTGTCTTTATTACAACACAGTGGATGACGTAAATCAGGCAAAAACATGCTAAAAGGGGATCGAGGAAAAAAGTAATATCAAAGATATTTTTTAACAAACGCCAAAACTTGAGTCGACTTTTTTCGCCACAATAAATAAAACAAGCCACAACAAGAACAATCCTCACCAAAGTTGAGGGTATAAAACAATACATAAAATTCACATCTCTTACTGTGATTTGATCTTACGAGCAACCGATTGCCTGAATGAAGTATGTCTCACGGGCACAGCTAAAATTGACGAGTCATAGGCATTAGCGAAAATGTATATGATACAAGTTTGGAAAGGATTCTTTAATTCAAATCAATACATTCATTTATATTAAAAGTATACGTTTTCTTATATTTACGAAAAAAATATACACAATACAAAGTTAATTTGAACATCATCAGTCGGAATAACTTGGAGTGGGTTTTGACCTCTGTAGCTGCGATTGTTGTTGATATTTCAATGTACATTCACATCATCCTCTGGAAATTACATTTTCAAGTATGATGTTTATAAAACTTCCTGCCAACCATTTCATTTTTAATGCTCTTTGTTATTTATTTTTAATGCTTCCTGCTATTCGATAATGTCAATAGTTATTCAATGATTTGGAGTAAACTGACAGGAATAGAAATTAAAATTTGTCACATCAGAGGCCTCACTCACCTTTTAAACATAATCAACTAATTCTACATTTTTACGAGTAAAGCATTCATGAAATTCTAAACGTAGCAACTATTGTCTTTATTTAGGTATTTATTTGTGTAATTTGTGTTTTTTTTTAAGATTGAACTTTCTTTGGTGAAATGTTAAAACATTAATAAAAAGCAAGACAAATTGATGAAATTGTTGGTTCGTCTCATATTCTCATTATTCTAAAATTTAATAATCATAACTTAACACGAATCAAATATTGTTATTCTCGAAATTGCCAGCCAATCAAAGTAATTTTGTTTTTGTCAACTAGCACACAATCTTTCACTAACTACTTCTATTTCTATAGCTTTATTGGTTTGGTCTCACATTTCGACTTCGACAATTAATTAAAAACTTAATGATCAGAGAGGAAATTATAGTCATAAAGATTGTCAGTGTGGACTTTCAATATTTTTTTTGCAAATGAAGACCTTTCAATCTAAAGTCCGTTTGGCAAATATCATTCCGATCATTTGTTTTTTGAGCCTTCTATAATCAGCGAAAACATTTTAATTAGATCTTTGCCTCTGTGAAACATTCCAATCCAACCTGAAGTCACTGCCTTGTCCTCTTTAACTATTAATATCCATTTTAATTTCGGAAATCCCCCCACCTTTGAATTAATTGTTTTCTTTTTTTTTCTTTTTTTAATATTCTATTGATTTCTGATTCGGGAAGATAAATTAACTTTGTTTTTTGGTTGGTTTTCATAATTTATGAAGTTTAGTCTGACTTGGTATTGCGCAAAAGAAGCTTTAGTAATTCAATTTAACTAAATCAAGCTATTTTAATTGTTTTTCTCATATTTTTTTTTCTGTGCTCATTCTGATACTACAGTGGGGGGGTCTGGAGATCTAACTGTTCATTTCCCGAGCAAAAGAAAGATTAAAACAACCAAACGTAGTAGTAATAATAATAATAATAATAATAATAATAATAATAATAATAATAATAATGATAATAATAATAATAATAATGATAATAATAATAATAATGATAATAATCATCATCATCATCAGCAGCAGCAGCAGCAGCTGCGGCCTGTTGGCATCCGGCGTTGGACAGAGACTTTCCTCAAGATTAACCAGCCTCTCTACCATGGGCGTCACAGTGCCAGTATTTCCTAATTTTGTCTATGCCTATGATGCCTATGACAGAGAAATGCGGCAGATCCTGGGGAAGATCTCTGTCCAACGACAGACGTTAAAAGCATGATGATGAGGAGGAGGAGGAGGATCATGAAGTGATCTGTGACGTCGAGTGGTTGTCAAATATTTGAGTTTCCAAATGGATTGTACATGAACACTGGTTTTTCTGTACTACACTGTATTGTCTTGTGATCTCTCCATGATCATTTCCTGTGCATTTTGTATATCCCTCAGTTTAAGTGCCAATCTTTTGGTTAGGTTCTACGATTCAGCTCCATAGGTAACTAAAATGTGCAGCTAACGTGGCCCTGATAAAAATTCGGTGTTATAGTACAACCGGATCGAAAATTGCAAAAATACAAAAATGAACGGGAAAAACTCGATGAAAAAGTCTTGAAACCGATTTCTTTTGCTAGCATGCCATGTTGGGGTATATCAATTAAAAACTGGGAAAAAAAGGGTGATCAATTAATGTTACTCCTCTGACGAACGGTTGCATCGCCCTGAAGTCCAAATTTTCAAAATAACATGAGCAGAAATCGTAAATTGAACCCAAATTCACCTCTTTTCGGGGGAATTTAATAAGTGATTTAGTGAGATTAAAGACCTCTAGCCTCATTGCTGTGACCTGTACACGTACACACGTACACACACACACATGCATACACATATATACACTTCAAACTCTGGGAGGGAGCACTTTGGTAGCTGGGGAATTATGTGTGAATAAATATATCGCTTAATTGTGTCCTACTGACTGTCCAGTTCTGCATAGAGCAAGGGTAAAATCTCCACCCCTGGAATGTTGGATAGTCGATAGCCACAATGAAATTTTGTAATACAACGAAACAGCCGTCTGTGGATGACTCAATAATTAATTATTATATACACACACACACACACACACACACACACACACACACACACATATATATATATATATATATATATATATATATATATATATATATATATATATATGTATAGTCCATCAGACGAATAGACAAGCTTAAAAACTGAAATTAGTTCATGAATTTTATAGAACTTGGCCTTTAATCAGGAAGAACTCTTCTCTTGCAAACAGAAACCCTCATATGGGGTCAATCAGTCTGGGGTAAGATTCCATTGATTGAACCTGTGTACTCTTTGACTGCCGTATGTGGAATCATTGAATTTGCTCATTTGATATCTTCTTGCAGTTATAAAGAAAAAATGGATACAGGATTCGGTTGCCCCCTGCTCCTGCTCTCCAGATCTCTTTAATTAAAACAAGCTCTTCCAAAAGTGGTTTCAGACTGTGGACGCTCTATAGGTGCTGATTGCGATTCTCCTAGAAAGACTTTGTGGTTTGTTTTGAAAGGGGAAGGGCCCTGGAAAGTGTGTTTGAATTACTATGTGGAGTGAAGGGGGACCAAGGCTGCCATTGCCTTATGTAAGCTATCGTTCGTTAATAATAGTCGAATGAGTTATATTTGGTGAGACCTTGTATGTGCATGGGATAATCACTATATATATATATATATATATATATATATATATATATATATATATATATATATATATATATATATATATATATATATATATATATATATGTGTGTGTGTGTGAGTGTGTGTGTGTATTTATGCGTTGATTCTTCCACGCACATGCTAGATCTCACCAGAAATAACTCATCCAACTATATATATATATATATATATATATATATATATATGAATATGAAAATGCATGTATGCAACTTTGAATTTCAACTTCATTTATCACCTTACTTGAAACAATTTTGTCAACGTTTCTTCTCTTCATTCATTTATTAGCATAAACCCATAAAAAAAGATAGGGTTGTTCATGCATGGGTCGGCACTATGGAGTTGAACGTTATTTCATTTGGTAGTTCATTTTTGATAATTCAAGAATCGAAAAGAAGAGATTTTTCGATGCCTAAAGGTGTTTTAAAGGGTGATCAGATCTGAAGTGTTGGGTTTTTTTTTTTTGTTGTGATAATCATTTTTGTCTCATATTAAAGCAACCAGTGAGATAGATGAACAAGTAAACAGAGAAAAGGTTTTGATGATGATGATGATGATGATGATGATGATGATGATGATGATGATGATGATGATGATGATGATGATGATGATGATGATGATGATGATGATGATGATGATAAAAGTTTGGGTTATTCAGTACTATGGAGCCTGAATCTATTGTAATAGGCTATTCATTTTTAATGATTCAAGTATACTAATTTAAGTTCCTTTTTCGTTTCAAATCTCAACATGTTCAGAAGGGTGATTGGACATGAAGTCTCAAGTGTTTTTATGACGCAATTTTCATTTTCATGTCATGATAGGCAGGTAAATTAACCAATGAGATCATCGTGCCAACAAACAGAGAAGAAGTCTGCTATTATATAGAAAGATTAAAATTCCTGTTGCAGTAGGACTGCGTTCAGCTGCCGTTAAAAAAAAAAATTTCAATTGAAATCCTAGTCTCGCATAAAAAGAATTACAAGTATGGTATAAAAAAAATACGAAATATTTGCTGTGAATAAACACGCTTAAAAAGAATTATTTGATGCCATCGGCAAATAACTGCCGCAGTTTTAATAAATCAATTGAATATTGCAATCGGTTGAAAAGAGAAAGAAACATTTTATTGCAAGACGAAAAAGAAAAAATAAAAACATTGTGACAAAGCAGAATCAGGTGCAGATCCGGTGGGGGATCCAGGAGGTCTGGGTCCCTACCCTGCCCTGACAAAGTACAATCGTTTTTTGTTTTCTTTTTTCCAATAAAGGAATTTCGTAAGTGAAAAACACAAACAATCAAGTAGTCATAAATTCATCATTTTGATTTTTCATATGATATAAGCTGTCTTTCGTATAATTCTTTATATTCTTTATTTATCAATTCTACATTTCGATCATTATTTTTTTTTTTCCCTTAACCTTTTGTCAATTCTCAGGCTAAAAAGCCACGATTCAAATGTAAGTGAAAAATTCCGGCTCGTTTATTATTTTCTCGTTTTTGAGGTTGAAATGTTTATATTTTTTTTGTATCTATTTATGAGAATACATATTTTCCATTTAGACCCACACCCCACGCATAATCCTGGATCCGCCACGAAAAATTCATTTATTAGCTTTTTTTCCCCTGCTCAGTGCATGTAGTGACATGAAGTTAGTTAAAGGGCTTGCGTTATTAAGTATTTGACAATACAGTTGGCACTTTAAATATCAATAAAAAGTGTAAAGAAATTCAGTCGGAACAGACCTGAATACAATGCAGCTTTTGTGGCATACAAAGGAAAGAATTTTGTTATTTTATTTTGTCAGATGATTTCTTGTAAATCATTACTTTTCTTTTTTTTCTTTTTATTACAACTTCCGACAAAAAACTACAGGAACAACATTAAAATGATGAAAATTGCAGAAAGAATGATAATAACGACGAGAGCATTTTATTTTTTCGTTTACATTTTTCATTACTTTATACCAGCAATAATAAATAAGCGTAAACCAGTTTGAAGCGCCCGTCTATCTCGAGGGAATTAAAAGCTTCGTAGGTACAAGAGTTGGGAATGGGTTTGAATAGATCCGTTTAATTGAACAGGTAAATATAAGTGAGCTTTGAAAGGATTGAAGAAGATTAAAAATAAAATTCAATATTGCTGAAATTCATTGATATTTATAGATACACATCTTTAAAGCCTAGGGCTGATTATTCGCAAGCATTGAAAGAATTGATCATTTTCTTTACATTTCAATTAATCCTTATTATTCATATCAGATCAATCTTACAACAAACCAGGTTGATATAAGTAGAGACTTTAGAACAACTCTCACTCCTCCATCATCATCATCATCATCGTCATCATCATCATCCTTCTAGCGTCCGTCATTACACATAGACCGCCCCCAAGATTTACCAGAACTCTCTATCGTCGGCGTCACACCGCTTGTACTTTATAAGCTTATTTATTTTGTTACATCAGTTTATATTTTGTCAGCCCTAGTTCCGCGTGGGATGCACTCTGTGGGTCATGATGCCCAATAGTTGTCTGCCATCCTCGCAATATGAACAGCCCATTGCCATTGTGTCTTCCTCATGGATTCAATGATATATCGGACTCCTGTCTTTCCTCTCATTTACTGACATGTCTTGTAATCCCTCCATGTCAGGTTGAACATGATTCTATTTCGTGCACGCTGCATGATTCTCAGTTTAATGACTGGACTTTTGGTCGGATTCAATGTTTCAGCTCCATGGGTGACTATCAGGTTGTATACCCTTTGTTTTAAGCACTAGCGGAATTTTCTTGTTCGTGGAGGCTGATATTGCCGTGCTGAAAACTTGTCAACGTATTGTGATTCTTTTCTTCTTCTTAGGATTTCATAGATATTCATTGTTCTAGGTGGATGTATTGGTCTACTCTCTCAAGTTCTGTGCCTTACATTTTGTTGTGTTTCTATCTTCAACGCGTGGTTTCGCATTAATGTTTAGAAAATTTCGATTAATACATTTGAATTACCTATTACATTGGCTTTTGACTCTTTTGCCTCAATTCATATGTACATACATAACACCGTCCTATGACGAGTGATATTCTAGCATCTCAACATTCTCCCTTTGTGTGTCAACAAGCAAAGTGCGTAAAAATACCAGGTGATCTTCAATTTCCTTTTCTTATATATCATCATTAGTAGCAGCAAGAGCAGTCTTTATTGTTCCGTGGCTGGACAAAGACTTTTCTTATTCCCATCCATGACAAGCTTGTCGGTGCTAATCATTACCGTATCTTACCTGTAAATATTTTTATGGCATCTCTTCATCCGGTGTCTGGATAGTGCATTTGCTGACCCACTCTTAACAATCAGTCCCTCTATCTATTGCCCTGCCTCCCTGCTTTGTGCCCTGTCAATCTACATTTAAGTTGCTTGATTAAAATGTGCTAAAACCTCTAATCAGTTTATGCATATACTTATGTTGATTGATCAATATATTACATTAATAGTTATAAATTTAATGAACACACACGTATACACATATATTCTGTGTTGAGACGTTCTTCGGTGATAGGGAGACAAATAAATCGAATCATTCGCCTGAAGAAGCTGAGAGGGTAGAAACAAACGTATTTGTGTAGCGAATCGATTACTATACCATTTACGGGGCTCTGCTCTGATGTTTTGAAATGAGCCATTGCATACGGTACATTGATTTACTGATTTGTACATTTTGAATTACACAGAAATCCCCCATCCACCAGAGTGCTCAATTCCTATAGAAGAGCATTGCATAAGCTTACAGTGGATGGGTTACCTCACTTAAAGAGTGCTCAACCCTGAATAGAGGAGCATTGATTATTGTGTCATCCACAGACAGCTGTTTCGATGTATTACATCTCTTCAGTGTGGCTATAGACTTTCCATTATCCCATCCGGTACCACGAGGCAGACCCGTAGGCTGATATATATATATATATATATATATATATATATATATATATATATATATATATATATATATATATATATCTGAAACTGTATATCTATATCATCATCATCGTCGTCGTCATCATCATCATCATCATCATCAGTCTTTCAACATCTGTTATTGGAAATAGACCTTCCCAAAGATCTGCCACATTTCTCGATCATGGGCGTCGCGGAGCCAGTATTTTCTGAATTTGTCTAATTCATCTCTCCATCTTGTTTTTTGTCAATCTCGGTTTCGCATGTGGTCTCTGGGGATCCATGTTGTGAGTCATGCGTACACTTAGGCCTGTTTGCTATATCATATATGCAAGTGTATATTTGTATCATATAGACGAGTGTATATTTGTATCATGTGCACGAGTGTATATTTGTATCATGTGCACGAGTGTATATTTGTATCATATAGACGAGTGTGTTGCTATAAAAGGATATACCGCTCAATTTGGTTAGAACTACCCGTTTTAGGGTGAGAGCTGATGCTTGGTTCTAATAGTTGCATTTGTTAGATCAGGAAACATTGACAGACTTGAAGATTATAGTAAAGCAATGGAATCGTGGAGATGCTTTCATTGATCCACTTTTATGAAGCCCCAGGGCTGATTGTCAGAGAGAATTAAAAAAAAACGTAATATTTACAAATTTCTCTTGCGCATGTTGAACACACACACACATGCATAGACATATATATATATATATATATATATATATATATATATATATATATATATATATATATAATATAATATATAAGGATTACTTTACTGAGTATGACAAATACGATTTTTTCAAACTGAATTTGGAACGTTACAACCTTTGCTGAGAATTTTTGTGTCAGTCTTGTGACGAATACATCTGCCTGACTAGAAACCTAGAAATAAAATCTTTTATCCACAGGCATACACGGACACACACATATACGTGTGTGTGTTTTTGTGTATGTGTATGTGTTACACAGCAATTTAAGCTTTCTTCACTTGCAATAATTTGTTTCACGCCTAACCAACGATCAATGAAATCCGGATATTTTATTGAGATATTCAAAAATATATGTGTATGTTTGTATGTGCATGTTTACACACACACACACACACACACATATATATATATATATATATATATATATATATATATATATATATATATATATATAAACATGCAACTACAAACATACACGTATGTATTGGGTCAGTAATTTTTCATCGAAACAAATTTGATTAATGGCCACGGATAAAGAGTATTTCCTCGACAATCTTTATTATGGACCTTTTGAGTGAACTCTCTATGATTTTCTTTTCGGGTGATTAGAGCCATTTACTGCATTTTCTGCGCGAAGATTACAGCAAAACAAGAACAGACCCTAATAATTGAGAGCCAAAAACTCGATGATGTCAGGGTTTTTGTTTTTTGAAGATCCAATTATTCAATTCCAGCATTATGCTATTCAAACACAGGAAGAATGGATCAATACATATAATTTGCTCAAAATTTACATAGGTTTAAGTACTTTTCAAGTACTTTTCATTTCCGGACTCTCATCAGGGAAAATGAGCTTTGGGAAACCGTGGTTCTATTTTCAGTGACACTTGGGCTTGCCTGTTTCTTGGGGACAGTCCATGTGAAGAGTATGACGGTGAATGGTCAGTGCATTGGGTCCCTATTTTGGATTTCATTTTATTTTAAATCAATGCACATCCCATAGGCTAGACTTATTGAGTACTGTATACGTAGGTGAATGTTTTTTAAGTTATCATATATATATATATATATATATATATATATATATATATATATATATATATATATATATATATATATATATATACATATAAATGAAGGATATATATGTACATTCTATATTATATTGATATTGCATACATCTGCATATATCTATCTATCAATCTATCTAGCTATCCATCTATCTATCTATCTATTTATCTATATATATATATATATATATATATAGAGAGAGAGAGAGAGAGAGAGAGAGATAGATAGATAGATAGATAGATAGATAGATAGATAGATAGATAGATAGATAGAGATTATAGATCTTATGCATTTATATAAATCCAGCCATTTTGATTTATTCATCCTCTCTCCTCACACTCTCTATCCCTTCACACACACACACACACATACACACACATACACACACATGTGTAAGTATGTGTGTACTACACAATTCACACTAATGAAGCTAAAGGCTTGAAAATTCAAAAATATAATCCTTACTATTTTTACAGGAACACTGCTATTAAAATGCTATCAGCTATCAAATAGCTTTTTAATTGATCCCCAGTGTGTGGTCATCTGGATTCGAGCTTGGCTCCAGACATTTTTTCAATGACCTCTGTCCAACAAAGAGTGAGAAAGAGTAACTTATTCATTGAGTACCTCTTTTTCTGGATGATTAATTGATCATCCCTGCTGGGCTTGTTGCCGGTGTCTATTGAGTAACCAACAACACGCGTTCTTATTTCATCTTAGTCCGTTCGATTCGATTCAAATTGCAATACACATTATTGAATTTTGTAAAATGCTCTTTTAAGTGTTAAACAGTGAAATACTTGTGAAATCTACAAAATCAAAATTGGATTATACGCCATGAAGGGATGGATCATTTGGATTCATCATAGATCAACAAGCTGATGTTTTTTCATTGAATTAAAAAAGAAATGAGATTTCATGAATATACTTTCTATTATATGATGTATTAGATACTGGAATACTTTCACGACTTTTATATCAGAGGAAATTCCTCCATTCAAGCAACCCTTTCCTTCGGAGCCAAATGCTTAGTGAAGGAACTGCTGAGATAGATAGATAGACGTATATGAGCAGCGAGATAGATAGATAGATAGATAGATAGATAGATAGATAGATGGATGGATAGATTCAGACAGACAGACAGACTGAGATACATAGATGCTCGAATAAATACAGGTGTGTGCGCGAAAACAGATACATTGCTGTACACATATACATACATATACATGCGCATGAGAGTGAAAACATAGATACATCAATGTTGATATATATTTGTACATGTATACGTATACATATATATATATATATATATACAGATAGATAGAGAGAGAGAGAGAGAGAGAGATACAGACGTAGATAGATAAACACACACACACATACATATATATGTGTGTGTGCATGTGTGTGTTTGTGTGTGTGTTTGTGTGTTTGTGAACATGAAAACATAGATGCGTCAATCCTAATTTGCATATCAAGATTCCTATCTATTAACCATGTATTCACTTAGTATTTTGAAATGTATTGCAATTTAATGTCATATCTGAAAAGAAAATGGGATGTTTCTCTGTGTTTTCCTGCGATAATGTAAAGATACCTTTTTAATAAAGTCCCTTCGTCCTTCTCAGTGCATTCCGTCAGCTTTGGTAAAATACAAATTTAATGATTTAATGGAGCCTTTGTTACAAGTTGAAAACACTGAAAACATTTTAAGAAATGTCTTTTTCATGTTATTTACTTCTCATTTGAAATTGCATTTTCTAATTCTTCGTTTGATTAATGGAATGAACCCTTTATAAAGGGTCAAAGAAAAGAGATTTGTTTTGCTTTTTTTTTGTTGATAGACACGAAGCAATGAAAACTTATTTGTGCTTCAGTTTACTCGGATAAATCAAGTGATCTATCATATAAGTCAGGCTATTTGACAGATGAAGTAGAAAGAGATGAAATTTGTAGATAAATTTCATTTAATATTAACTGTTTAGTTGTAAATAACGACATCAATAATAATAATAGTGAAAAAGAAGGAGAAAAGAAACCAAAATGAAGAAGAAGAAGATGATGAAGAAGAAGACAAAAAGAAGAAAAAGAAGAAAAGAAGAAAAAGAAGGAGAAAAAAGAGAAGAAGATGATGATGAAGAAAAAGAAGAAGAAAAAAGAGAAGAAAAAAGAGAAGAAGAAGAAGAAGAAGAAATCTCTTAAAGGGGAAGGAACTGAATTAGTATCAGTCGTAAGAGAACAATACTATCAGAATATATCAATGCTAGCATAGACAAAACCGACCGCAAAAACTGTAAAACACACTGATCCGCTCAGACTATGTCCCAATATTGGTTATTATAGTCACAAAATTCTCCCAAGCATACCGATAATGATGGGTTCTAATTTCACCCTCATATGAATAGTAATTCTCAGAACGTTTAAATAGAACATTAAAAAGACGCTCATTGTCATTTGAAAAAAAAAAAAGAATTCTTAAAAAGATGTTGATAGTCATTCTAAAAAGATCCAGATGCGAACTCATAAAGATGTTGGTAATAGTTTAAAAATATATTTGGAACGTCCCCATGTACCGAATATACTCATGGAACATTCTTTCTATCTATCTATCGATCTGTTTGTTGAAACTTTCTGAGACGGAATATTTCAACTAATAATCAGGTGGGTCAACGCTGGCCTAACATATCCACAAACTTTTTACTGTTTTAAAAGCGTTACTCCTATCATGTTCGACCCTGATCGTAGGACATATTCTTACAAAAAAAAAAAAAAGATCTAACATTAGACGAGCATATACAGTAACTTGAATCTTTCAAAGCAAGAACCTTTTCCTTGACTTTACTGGATCTACACTTTTTTCTCCTCGTATCCACCAGTTTGTGTATTATTTATTCTGTAATTCTTCCGTGTTGTTGGAAGTAACAATGGCTTCCTGATTTCGGTTTTTGCTTTGTATTGTTTTTTTTTATCATTTTATCCAAACTGACAACAGCGCTATTTAATGCGATATTAAAGAAAAATATTCCTACTCGTGATTCAACTATGCATAGATTCCATGATGAAATATTCCGGAGAGAAACTTTTCAAGAGTGGAGAAAAAAAATCATCCTTAAATCTGACAGTTTAGACAATAATATATTGATTTCAGAGATTCAATCTTTGTGGTTAAAAAAGGGATGTAAAGAAAGATGAAGCTGAACACTTATTCGGCTAAATATTGTCACAGAAAATATCGAAAAAATGCCCATGTATGTATATATGTATTCCTTTTTTTTTTTTTTAGAGGTTTGGAGTTTCAGATTTTGGTATTTCTGTTTATTTTTTGTTTAACTCTCTCGAATTATTTTCATGCTTTTCTATCTTTGTTTTGTGGATCAACAAATTTGTAATCCAGCAACGTCATTGAAGGGGCGTCAATGATTTCTTCTTTTTTTTGTCTCGGGTTTGTTTTCAGTCAGACCTGGGAGATGTACTCCAGCAAAGGAAGCGAAATAAGAAAAACATGATCTATTTATATGAGTCTGTTCCTTTAGGTTTATCTATTAATCTGTCGATTTTGGTATCGATTCCAGTCAGTTCATGTCTATCTATCTATCTATCTATCTATCTATCTATCTATCTATCTATCTATTCATATCAATATATATAACTATATATCTAATTCTGTTCATATCTATGTATCTATCTATCTGTTCATATCTATCCATCTATCTATCTATCTATCTATCTATCTATCTATCTATCTATCTATCTATCTCTCTCTCTATATATATATATGTGTGTGTGTGTGTGTGTGTGCATAATTCTCCTCATATCTGTCTATCTATCTATCTGTTCATATCTATATCTATATCTCTATCTATCTATCTATCTATCTATCTATCTATCTATCTATCTATCTATCTATCTATCTATCTATATATATATATATATATATATATATATATATATATATATTATATATATATATATATATAATTCTGTTCATATGTATGTATGTATGTATGTATGTATGAATGTATGTATGTATGTATGTATCTATCTATCTATCTATCTATCTATCTATCTCAGTCTCATTTTATCCTTATGAGTTTAATCTATCGGACATCCTTTATATGTATCAACCTCTGCCGTCCGTCTATCTACATATTGTTTAATCGATCCGTCTATCTATATTTCTCTCTCGGTAAGTTCATATCTATCTTGATCTATCCATCTCTATCTAATTTAGGACCGCACAGACACAAATCAGGGTATTATCTACCTGTGTATTTATATATCTAGCAATCTCCTTCATTCTCAGTATGTCCATATCTATCTATCTATCTATCTATCTATCTATCTATCTATCTATCTATCTATCTATCTATATCTATCTATCTATCTATCTATTCTCAGTCTGTTCATATCTATCTCTCAATCTAACTATCTATCTATCCAAATCTTTTTTTTTTTTTAAATTTTGAATGCGCTCCACACAAGCACACTCCTGGATATAATCTATAAGGTTGCACACATACAAGTGCCAGGGATAACATGAGCGTGTGGTTTGTCCCAAAATGTACAGTCATCATCTCGGAATGTGCAATGATCATCCCATATTGTGCAGAAATGAAACGTCCCTGTCTAAAATTTTGTACTGTTTTATTTACTCTATTCCTCTTTCATTTTGTTCCTCACAAATAACACATTTTCCAAACACACGTACACTCTCCTCAATCCTAAACCACGAATGCACAAACACATGCAAACGTGCACGCACACACACACACACACACACACACACACACACACACACACACACACACACATTCGTATGTGATTGGGAAAGTTGCTTCAACCAAGGTTGAAAAAAATGGAATGTCTAAAATCTTTTGAAACCTCACAAACAGAAAAAAAAAGAATTCGTCAAGGATTTAAGATGTCCAAACGGAGAAAAGCTCTGATCTGTTTGCATGCAACCACAAATGCAATATATATATATATATATATATATATATATATATATATATATATATATATATACATAGATAGATAGATAGATAGATAGATAGATAGATAGATAGATATAGATATATATGTATATAAATGTACATATATATATATATATATATATGTATATATATATATATATATATATATATATATATATATATATGTATATATATATATATATATTGAATATGCGAAAAGTTAACGATGGTTAAACCTTTGTTTCACCATGTTAGCTCATCAGTCCGAATCCTTGTACTTGTGAGACAAACCTACTAATCATTATACGATGGGAGCAAATACTATAAAATACTCTTCATGAAGACAATTCTCCCTG
Source organism: Thysanoteuthis rhombus (assembly GCA_963457665.1). Taxonomy (NCBI): domain Eukaryota; kingdom Metazoa; phylum Mollusca; class Cephalopoda; order Oegopsida; family Thysanoteuthidae; genus Thysanoteuthis; species Thysanoteuthis major. The sequence goes on along the minus strand of OY735232.1, from coordinate 36,846,404 downwards.
TGTGTGCAGCAGCTAACTGAGTACACGTAAGTTGTGTACTCCCCTGCTCCTAAAGGGAAGTAACAAAAAGGTAGCCTTTTTGTCACCTCTGACTTCCAGCACGGGAGTACCTGGCATTCCCCGGGGAAAATAGAACTTCAGAACAGAAAAATATCTATTGTTTTTTTTTTTTTTTGTTTCTTCTTATCTAACACAACAAATGGAGAAAAACATGTTGATGGCTTTACTCAATTCCTACATTTAAAAATCAACAGTTTGGATGAGTTTAAATTGAAGTAAACAAAAATAATCAGGGT
>OY735232.1:36721108-36836108 GCA_963457665.1 Thysanoteuthis rhombus | reverse complement strand
TTTTTCTTCTATTTCTTCTTCTTCTATTTCTTCTTCTTCTCCTTCTTCTTCTTCTCCTTCTTCTTCATCTTCTTCTTTTTCTTCTTCTTTTTCTTCTTCTTCGTCCATTCCATTCTTAGATTTCCTTTTAAGCTCTGCTGAGTATACTCTCCTTTTATCCCTCTGCCTTTCTAATCTAATTGACTTTTTCGTTCAACTTCTTCTTCTTCTTCTTCGTCTTCTTCTTCTTCTTCTTCTTCTTCTTCTTCTTCTTCTTCTTCTTCACATTCTTTCCTTTGCCTTCTTCCGCCTATAGATAAATCTTTTTTAGACGTTTTATTCTAGTTCTAGTCTTTCTATTTTTTTCCTCCACGTCATCTTGCCCTTTCCTTGCACACGATCTCTTTTTTCTTTATTAAACCTTACTCCCCCCCTTTTTTCATCCCTTTGTCTTTTCCTCAAAGCCTTTCTAAACCAATTATTTTTAGAAACCGTGAACCAAATCTGACATCATAGGTGGATTCAGTTTCAAGTTAGTCTGGGTGGTTGGTTAAGTATGTATCGGTTATAGGCCGTAGCAATGGTTCTGAAAGGCCAAACATTGTTGTGTTTTTTTTCACTGTCCTCATAAATAGTACTTTTTTTTTTCTTTTTTTTTTCACCGTTGGTTCATTCTAAATTGGCCGATTCAATTGCATGCGGCAGAATTCATGCTAGTTTACATTTTTGAAAATCTGGACTTTTTTGGTGATCACTGCCCAACAAAAAGCAAGTGATTCAACTCATTGATTGATCACCCCTTTTTCTCAATTTTTCAATAGATAATACGGCTTGCATTAGTTTCTATTGACTGACTAACCAGACTAGTCATTTTTCCTTCTCCATCTTTATCATCCTGCTTTTCCCTCGTTGTCAATCTTCTCCTTTTCTAAACCTTACTTCGTTCCTCCCTAGAATCCTTTTGTTTTTCCTCTCTCTCTTTCTCTATTTCCATCTTAACAAATCCAGCTTTCTAAACCCATTTTTTCCTTTACATTTTTCTTTTAACAGCATTGCGATAATCAAATCCAATAAAATGCCGTGTTCAATATCAGAACATGTCAAATGTGTCATATGCCATTTATTATTTGGCATGGGGGTAATTTGTCAGGAAGGGAAAGAAGGGAATCTTCCCAGAAAACGAATAGAGAAACTGCTTTGTGTAAAGGACTGACTATGAGAATGCTTAACACAAAGCAAGAAAGACAATGGAGACTCTATTCACACCGTTCTTTCTTCCCAAGAAAGAAGCAAGGAAAGTTGAATCAGTACTTACATTTTTCTTGGAATGCTGAAGTTTGATAGAGGCTGAATAACTCATTTCATTCCTGGAATTTTTGGGCAGACTTCTCTTTTGTGGTTGTCACAATTTTTGCAGTATCGTTCCTAGCAGCAAAAATAGAATATCACACTTTTTCTTTTTTAAAATCAAAAATAGGATCTATCCTCTTGGAGCGAAAAAATAACTTACCGATGATATACCCTGAACTGAGAGGCAGAAAATCATGAGTTTGGGTACTATTTGAAGTCAGGGCTTGCTTAAGATACCAGCAAGGCAGACAGTCACGAAGAGTTTTAGAGGGCATCTGTCTACGGAAGGACTTTCAAAATACTAGTAGATGATCTCTATTATTGTTTGGACTATCCTCATCTTGGTTGTTTTTCATAAAACAATAATAGAGATGATAATAATGATACCTCATCTCAAAAATTCAGAGAAACACTAACGAGTAGATGAATGGGAAAATTAATAAATGAAATAGAATAAAGTGATGTACCTGTTTCTTGTTCCCTTCTATTGTTCGGGATTTGTTCGTAAAAAAAACAACAAAAAAACGTGTTGAGATACTAATTATGTTTCGGTTCTGTGAATGGGTTCTGTCCTTGCTGGAATGATAAATCTGATGGATTCCTGAAATGATGATCTGAAACTCTGTTAATGTGTAACATCATCGTGTTGGAGGCTAGAGGGGCTGTATGGACAAGCCTGGACTGGCTGGACAATAAACTTCCTCTAACCACCAACCCATATACATACAGATAATGATTGAAAGAAAAATGTTTAAAACAAAGAAAAAACAAGTTTACTTATACATAAAGATAGGATAAAAACAGAATAAAGTCGTCGGTCGATTGAAATGGCTGTATAAAAGTAATCAGAAACGATATATATATATATATATATATATATATATATATATATATATATATATATATATATATATATATATATATGTGTCATCCACAGACAGCTGTTTCGATGTATTACATCTTTTCAGTGTGGCTATAGACTTTCCATTATCCCATCCAGTACCACAAGGTAGAATTGAAACCTTCACTTCTGACCTGTAGGCCAAAATCCTACCTCTGGACTCTCTGGACTCTCTCTCTCTCTCTCTCTCTCTCTCTCTCTCTCTCTCTCTCTCTCTCTCTCTCTCTCTATCTATCTATATATATATATATATATATATATATATATATATTGTTTCTGATTAGTTTTATACAGCCATTGTAATCGACCGACGAATTTATTCTGTTTTTATCCTATCTTTATGTATAAGTAAACGAATATATATATATATATATATATATATATATATATATATATATATATATATATATATATATATATATATTGAGCACTCTCAAGTAGGGCATCTGTTTACAACTGCTATAATGTAATGCTCTTCCAACTCTGGAATGGAGCACCTTGGTTGATGAGAAATCGTGCGTTAGTAAATATATCGCTTAATTTGGTCCATCTGACCGCCCAGATCAGCGTAAGGCAAGGGTAAAATGTCTGCTCCTGGATCTGGAGCAAAGGTTTCGATCCTACCTCGTGGTACTGGAAGTGAAATTGGATAGGCTATAGCCACACTGAAAAGTTGTAATACAACGATCCAACTGTCTGTGGAGGACACAGTTATCAACCATATATATATATATATATATATATATATATATATATATATATATTATGGAAACGTAGGAGTGATGTTTTTGGATACTGAAACTTTTTGAGGACGTTTTGCATTTAGAAAGCGCGCGTAACTTGTAGATATGTAGTAAGCGTGGTTATAAAGATTAACTGAAGCCGGCAACTTGTACCAACGTCTGTTGCATCGGCTATAAACTGAAACTGGATACAGAGTTGGGAAAGCCAAGATTTGGTTACACTGGATGGAGTTTACTTTGCAGAAGATTCTTGCCAAGTCTTGGCGATAGACATATTCATATCTGGTCGTTTCGTCCGCAAGATTGCGCCAAGCATGAAAAAAAAAAAACTTTGCTCGTGACAATAATGATGTGATTCAATGCATCGGTGAGCTTTTCAATGGAATGCCGTCTAGGGTTATCATTACTATAAAACCCTGCTGCTTTAAGGGGGTGTCACATACAAATAAACGATAACAACTGAGCTTACACTCACAGAAGCATACACAAATATACAGGTACACGCGCACACACATACAGATACGCTCAGAAACATAAACTTGATATTCTGAAGAGAACGAAATGCTACTCGACAGTGCTACACACCACACCTTTTAGACTACTATTTTTTCTTAGCGGAGATGTCAACTATATTTTAACCTGCTATTTTGGTTTGGGTAGAAGTGAAGAGTCTTCCTTGTTTTCCACAACTCATGACATGCCAATTATTTGCTCATTCTCTCCCTCTGGCTAATGCTATTCTGTTGCACTGTTCACGCGATATAATAACGGTTAGATGCACAGAAAATGGAATGAACACGCTGAGTTCCCATTCAAGGTAAAGCTGATTATTTTCAATATGTTTTTATGCTTTGTCCCATCTTCAGATATCTAGGCAAGCGATATACCCTCACTTTTATGCCTGGATCATTGATGAAGTCAGTGAATGAGTGAACGAGTGATAACTTTAGCAAACCACTCTCCCATATTTACTGTACCAGCCTTAGCAGAGATGGCAAGAAAGCCTCAGATCCGATTGTTAAGTAAAGCAAGTATCCAGTTCAAAAATTTAACATCATTAGCTACTCCTTCATTCAAAACTGTGAACATAAGCTATTTTAACTGATCTGGAATTAAACGAAAAAGCATATAAGACCAGTTGTTCAGGAAAACTTCAAGATCGAATTGCAGTTAAGATTTGACCTCAGACGAACTTCTGAATTGCGTTTCTGGTCAACGAGAAAAAAAAATCGCATAATTTTCTTTCATTATTGGCCTTTCGTAATTGTTTACCAGTGATAACAGTGTCTTATTCAACTAATGAAATTCATGAACACATTGGCAACCAGAGGTCGACAAAGACAAAACTGTTGCACATATTTGTTGCATAAGCCAATCGATGTGTCATGCATTTTTCGTTACTTAGTTTTAATGCTTGGCCAGTTACTTTCAGCGGTGTCCGTGTGCGCAATGATAGCTCTTGTATCAACGAGGTAAATCTTGTGATCAACAACAGCATATTTCGGCAACCAATCGTAGGCTTTCAATCATCATCATCATCATCATCATCATCATCATCATCATCATCATCATCATCATCATCATCATCAGTCTGTTAACGTCCGTCGTTGGACAATAACCTTCCCCAGGATTCGCCACACCTCTCTATCATTGGCGTTGCGAAGCCGATACTTCCTGAACTTAAAGCCGTGATTATTCTTACAAAATTGTTCTCTCAAGTCATAGTGAGTCTCCCTTATTAGGAGGCGTGAAATGAAAAACCTTAATAGAAAAAACGACAACTTTGGATATATATATAAAAAAAGATACCGAGACATGGGGTAGGGGACCACATAGAGCTTCCCCATCCAAAATCAGGTCTTCTCACTGACAGCAAACGGGTTTGAAAATTGAAATTTTATCGTCAATAATGGATAACAACGCAGTACAACTGGTTTCTGGAACCAATTGTAAAGTTTCCCCCCCCCAAAAAAAAGAACCGTATCATTATTCACAGGTGCCCCCTCATCGTGTCACCCTGGGGGCAGATAAGGCATCACTGTCAATGGTCCAGTGCACGATACGTCATCTTCATCATACGGCAGATTGTGCTTGCTTACATAGCAAATGGCGGTTGGAATACCTGTTATTTAACAGGGTTGTATATTCCAAATATGCACTCCCCCCCCCACCCCGAGAATATATGCTCCTCCAACCCAGAGATATACACTTTCCCCCTTTTCCTACCTAAAACCTAGTAAAGTGTCAGCAGATGCCTATGGACTAAAGGTAAATTCGGATCCGTCATTTATGAGATATACTGTAGATTCAGAGATCCACATTCAGAGTCATTAGAAAGTTTCAAATCACATAAATCATGACATGGATTACTGTCCACAGACATTGGAGCGACAACGTAATCTAAACGTGAACAGATTTTGGATCGTCGTTATGTAACACTACTATCATGTTGATAAACCTTAATTTACAATTTAATCTTGAAATGGATAATTTTATCAGGAGTTCATTCATAAGTTATGAATTTCTATTCAAACGGATGACATGAGGTCAAGGAGCTCAGCAAGTCCATACATTAATTTGGTTATGAGTCCAACTATTGATTTTTCTCTTAGTGGTAGGAATGCTTCTCTTGCTGTTTTCTCTGTGTCTTACCTTTATATATGTCTATAACAGATTTTACAAGAATTGGAATTGCTGATTTCACTTTGGTTTTCATGGAGTCAAGTTTCTGATGAAAAATTAATAGGAGAAAATCTTAAATTGAATTTATTAGAACCATGCAACGAGTACAGGAGAGGATCATGTTTGGTGCAGTGGGCTCATAAATTGTGGAGTACAATAGAGAAAAAAACAGCGACCCGAAACGTTGGAGATTTTAACTGAAAACTGTGATGGAAATGGGCTGGACATGTTGCAAGAATGTCAGACAACCACTGGATATCGTTAATCACAACGTATATCCAGGAGAGAATGAAGATTTGAGCAGTTTGAAGAGATATTGGTACTGCAACACTTGCATTAGAGATCCGGCAAATTTCGGAGAAGCTCTTTGTCAACAACGGACGTTACCGAAATGCGGAGGAGGGGGAGGAAGAGGAGGGGGAGGAAGAGGAGAGGAATTGTGTGATTTTCTACTTTAATGCAGTCACATGCAGTCAGTTCTTATATTTCAGGAAACAGAAGTATCCATCCTCGAAATGTGTAAAATTAGTACAATCATTATATTTATACAACTTCTCTATATTTTGTATCATTTGCTGTAAAAAGATACTGACGATCTAGAAAATGTTATTAGAATTGTTGCTTCCAAGAGATAAGTTCTATTTTACCGTAATGAAAATGTTCAAAACCATAAAAATAAGTGAACAATTTGGGTATTCTGATAATTTTTTGTAAATCAAAAAGGTTTTTCGATGTCACTTGCATTTATTCCAGTTCATATCTTCCCAAACAACACGACGGCAAAGTGAAGGCAAATAATCTCAGTCGGAATTTTAGCTTGACTCATCAATTTTTTTTTATGTGCTGCCAACAGCTTGGCCACCGACAAAGTATTTTTTTAGAATTAAATGTTTACGATACATAGACGCCTACAATTAGAAAACTTCCTGTTTATACGGTGTCGCAGAAAAAAAATCCCTTTATGTAGTTTGGAGGGAAATGGCAGTTTTGACCAGTGGCGACATGTAGTGAATACGGAGTTCAATACCACATATCCCATGTTAATCATTGAGTCAACTTACCATTAGAAACTACCCCTCAACTCCGAGGGTTCACTCGTCTATTCGGTCATAAATCGTATGAAAAAAACCAATCGTTGGCATTGTATCATTTTATTGATTCAAAGGGTATATACCAACTGTAGCTCACGGTTGGGTAAGAGCAAAGGGGTAAGTGACCGGTTCTCGTAGGACAGTGAGGGTTGTTGGAAAAGACCGGGCACTTGATGGAGGGATGAGAGAATGGTTTCCCGGTAATACATAGTAGAGGTGAACACAATCACGGTCGTCACAGGAAAAAATATGGAAATGCCTGTGTAATGGCTGATGATGATGAGTTACGATGGGGAGTATCACAGTTTTGTGAGCTCTGTTAATGCGGGATAAATGTTTTGTGGCTGATAACAACGAAAGCAATCAGGTTACGCGGACTCTTCACGCTCTTTTCATTTCTTTTTATTTCCCTGTTCTGTCCTTTCGTAGCTGAACGTCGTGGCTGTGGCAACTGGCCAATCAAGGCGGATGTTCTTCGATCGTTTAAGATCCGGCTTCTCGCAATGATTGCAAAACAAGCATAAAATGGAGAGAATAGCATCTGAATCTTAAGTGGAAGCACCTTCCTGGGGAATCAAAGACCTCCATGCTTTTCACATCGGTTGTTCTCAACCTGGGTTGCACGGAACCTTAGGTGGTATGTGATGCTATTCGTGGAGGAAAGAGTGGTAATCAACCGTAGCTTTCTCTCCGTTGCTGTTATTTTTAACTCTTGCAAAATCATTTAACAAAAAAGAAAAACCAACACGTTCAATGGTTTCTTCAGTGCTATACTGATAGAGACTTTTAATTTGGACGTTAATATGTTCGACAAATTTCATCATTGTGTTATTCATGTATTCTAATATTTACTTTGACTTATTAACTATTTTTCAGCCTTAAGATTAAGGGGTACTGAGGAGATTTTGGGAAACCCTGGGGGTGCCAACCTTTAAAAAGGTTGACAACCACCGTTACCCATGGATGGAAGGGCGGTGTACCAAGAAAATATGAGGATCATATGCGCTCTAGGCAGATCACTTTATCAAACAAGTTTAGGGCAATGAATTTACAATTTTAGATATTATGATAAAACACAACATTGTGGTAAAATTCGAGAAGCAACGAAAACAACGAGAAGCAACAAAAGACGGGTCTGGCTGGTTTATCAGTACAAACCGTTTCATGACCTACATTTTTGACAACGTACAATTTAGAAATTGAAAAAAAAAGGATGGACAATGTATAAGATACTTCTCTCGGGCAGTAATCCTTAAAAGCCAATAACAAACTAAGGATGTTTAAGCAAAAACTTACATTGTAAACTGCCTCAACGCACAAATAACCCATTTAGGAGTAATTTAAAAAAGAAAAAAAAACTTTTTTGACAAAATAATGGGGAGTAATGTTTAAATTTTCGGCCCCCTAGCTCCATTTATAACATACATACATACATACATACATACATACATACATACATACATACGGCCGGGAAGACTTGAAGACTGAAGAAAGCTTGACAGTTATGGTTTGACAGTTTCTAACATAATGCATTACCTGTAAAACAACTTTAAATAATGGATAATCGTGACCCTACCCCTAAATTTTCCAGTTAAAACTCTATGTATTCCTGGTACGAGAGCCAAAGGAAATCAACTAGAAGGAAGACAGTGATATCATTTATTAGAAGTAATAATTGCTCTAATCAATGAATAACCCTGTTCTTCACCCTAATTCTAAATTATTTAGTTAATTTCCAAAGATCTCGGTATAAAAGATTTTTCGAATTATATTCCCTTTGCTTCTCGTAAGAAGAAGGAGAAGCAAATGGGTGAGAAGCAATTATATCATTCATCACTATTAACAAGTGCTCTTATAAATGAATGACTCTATTTCTTTTTGTAATTAACCTTAGCAAACCTCTACATCGATCAGCCTGGCACAGTGGTTGGTCACGTTACGGCTTAGATTGAGGAAATAACCAGACTTGTCTTTGATTCTCGTTGCTTTTCGCCTCGGTTCCGGCCGGCTGTGGTTCAATCCACCACCTAGTACTACCAAAGACTTAAACAATGATGCTCAATGTCTCTATACTAAGCACCCAGCACAAGGACAAGAACGGGGTGGAACATCTCCCTAATACTGGGGGGGGGGGGGTCACGAATGAATCATGTTAGATACACCGATTCTTGTGAGATCACTGAAGTTGAGCAATGCCGAGCCTGGCCCGTATCTATATGATGACAGTTACGAAATACCAGATGACGTAAGCAGAGCTAAGCTCCGACATACCAAACAAAACAGAAATGGGTTTTACTTATACGTGTCTACCTAACCTAGGATCAAGATAATTCGTTGATCAAAGCAACCGTTACTGGTAATAAACGATGTACTTACTTCACTTTTCGTTTCCTCATGTTGTTACCTCGCAGTTTTTCGTATTTACCAGAACACCCACTTAAGGTGTCTTCATTCTGTTTCCGGATTTCTCGAGAATCAGAAACGAGTAGCCTTATAAAACGTCCGTGAGTCATGAAATAACGAGGAGACGCAAGAAAACAAGAAATTAATGTTTTTAGTTTTTAGAATTCTTCTCATCCCAGACTCTCCAAGCTGAATTTTCCCTCTTGAAGTGCGTTTTTTCTTTGGCTTTTATTGAATTAGATCAAGGAATTGCCTTTTTTTTAAAACTTGCACAATCAGATCTCTTTTTGCCGTAAGAAAGAAATCCCGAGCTGGAATCCAAAGCTGCTTGGATTAGATTTAGTAATACAGTCGTAGAATTCTTCTGAAGCATAGGGTCGCTCTGTGGTTTTCCGTTACAAGTAAGTTAATGCTGGTTCAAGTTACTAGCCACACGCTCAAAAGCCATTGCCTTATATGGCTGAAATGCTCTGACCACCATACTATTAACCCATAACTGGAGGCAGGATGGGGTTCATACCTTCAGCAAACGCATGTGAGTAGTGAACGTAAGCAAACTTGGCCAAAACTTATTCCGCCGAATTTTCCCGTAACAGTAACCGTTGCGTCACAGCACACTATGTCACTTTTAATGACCCCAAAACTGTATTTCTTTATTTCATTTGTTCTGGCTGCAAACGGAATCTTAAATTTATGACAACCATCATTTATGCTAAAAGTAATTCCAACTCAGTGAATAACGATGATCACGTCAGGTTTCGGAACAAAACCACCTGAAACAGTCTTCCTTACAAAGAATCTACTTTAATTATAGTCAGAGCGAATCAGCAATATCTCACGGCACTTTTAAAATCTTTAGCTTCCGATATTGACACGACATCTATAATATGTGTTCACTGTCTCTAAAGGCCTTCGTTGTCCGTTCACTTGACTTCAGGTCCATTCAGTCTCCATATGTTCATTGTTCCTCAGGAATAATATTTCAAAGCTGACCCTTTTTGCACTTGATTCAGGCATTAGCAATCTATTGTGCGCTACTCGATATGAAATATGAATTGGAGCGGTTATTATAGCTGGAATATATATATTCCGGTATTACTCAATGACCGGGTAATCAAGATCTGTCGTTGGGTCTCTCTGTAACAAAAGGGACAGAAGAGATACAATTATGTGCGTTGTTTGGTTTTTGGCATCGGTTTTGAATGCTAGGTAGAGGAGGACACTTGAAAACTTTCAGAATATCTAGGATTGTCGAAAGATAGCACATTTATAGCATTACATGAGTTTCAAAAAACATACGGAGTCTCTCGACTATATTGAAAAGATATGATTTTGATGCAATCCAATTAAAGGTTATACAACCAGTGCATTTTTATAGTAGCCTATGGAGCTGAAACGTGGAGCTTAACCAGAAGACTTATCCTCGAAGTGAGAACCATGCATCGTGCGCGTCAAAAATCATTCTCAACCTCACATGGAGAGATCACAAGATCACAATATGATAGGAAGAAAAAAAGAGTTCGAGATATCATGAAATCAATTAAAAAACTCAAATGGCAATTGGCTGGTCATGTCGCAAGAACGTCGGATAATTTCTTGACATCGCAACTCTCATGAATCCCCAGAGATCACATGCGTTACTGTGTCCGGTCAAATGTAAGATGGTGAGACGGACTATTGAAGTTCAGAAATTATTAACTCTGAGAGGTCTGGTGAATCCTGGTAAAGATCTATGTCAGAGATATGACAGATTATATAAGGCTGACTATGATGAATGATAGTTACATAAAAAATTTAATTCGAAGTTATATTACATGAAAATCATAGCAAGCTACTCCACAAATACTACAGTTCTTACCTAGATAGTGGCATATACCATAAGATTCAAAATGCAAACTAGTGCAAGGCATTTTGATTCAAAGACTATTAAATGTTCGAACAAATCCAATTTCAAACAACACCATTTGATAGCATACCATTTTACAGGATTCGATGTGCAAAGAAAATTAATTTTTGCCGGAAGTTAATGGATTAAAGTCTACTAAACTCGCGATGGTAGACTATGAAATAAATTATATAGACCTAGATACAAAGTATTTCGTCGCTTTATGCCTTATACATATGGTATCACTTAAATATCTTACATTTACATTTTTTTCCGGTGGGGGTGGAGAGTATCTGCAACACACAGAAGAGCGGTGAGCAAGTCATATCCCGACATTAAACAACCCGAATCAGTCCACCTTACAAATAGTAGAACTCAATTATAGTTGGGGCATCAGCAATTATCCAAACGTCCTTTTAAAACATTTCTGTTCGGATATTTACACCTCATTTTCTCAACAGGCATCTTGTGTTCATTCCAATTGGTTCAGGCCCATCTACTCAAGATCTGCTTGTTGTTCCCCTGGAATGAGGATTCAAAGCTGACTCCCTTTTATATGAATTTGATTCGGGCGTCAGCAATCTATTGGTCGTTACTAAATGAGAAACATCGACCGGGTGGGAAAACATAGTTCATATTATATTTCAGTAATACTCAACGACCGCTCCATCGGAATCTCCCGTTGGATGGCTCTACAAATCTTCGGTGTACAATCGTGAGTGCCGTTTTTAGCATTGGATTCCGATCAGTAAGAAAAAACATACCAAAATTCATGTACATAGAATAGTTTATGGAGAGGCATATTCTCGATATCTATTGTAGATATACAATCATGTGGGTTGTTTGGTTTATTGCATCGGTTTTAAACGCAAGGTTGAAGAGTACCCAGACGCTGGCGCTTCAAAGCTATCGATAAGAACATACAGAAGTTTCAAGTCTATTAAAGTAAGAAAATACTTCTGATCCAAGCCAATGAAACCACGTTTACTAATCTGAATAGGGATGTATCATGTCGCCTTATTCAGGTACTAATGGTATTCACTTGAATATCTTATACATATATTATTTCTTTTGAAGAGTAATTGTAACAGAGAGGAACAATAAGCTAGTCGTACTTCGACACAAAACAACCTGAATCAGTCTCTCTTACGAGGAATCTAACTTCATTATGGTCGCAACGAAACAGCAATATCTAACGGCTCTTTTAAAACCTTCCCATTCGGATATTGAGGCAACAACTGTAATGTGTTCACTGTCTTTGCGGGCATTCTACATCGTTCCCCTTCAGTTCAGGTCAATCTACTCAAGATATGCTCATTGTTCGTCTAGAATAAGGTTTCAGTTCTGACCCCTTTTTACAAGTACTTGTTTCGGGCGTTAGCAATATATTGTTCGTTTCTCAATGCGGAACATGAATCGCAGGGGTTATTATAGTTTGGAAATATACTCGGGTATTACTCGAGGATTGGGTCATCGAGATCTTTCACCTGATCTCACTGCAACAATGGAAACATTAGAGGTGCAATTATGTGCGTCGTTTCGTTTCTGGCATCGGATTTCATTCAGTGAGAAAAGTCTAAAGTGAGAAGAGTCATACAAAAATTCATGTACGGAGAATTTAATTTTACAGACAATCTAATTCTCTTTTGTAAATGTATAGTTCCATGTCATTTCGTTTCTTGCATTGTTTTTGGATTCCGTTGAAAACAAAGATCAACGAAAATACGATTTTTAGAGTATAAAATAAATCCCAAGAAATATATTGGAGCTTTTGAGTCGATTAAAAGCAGAAATATTCTTGATACACCCCAATAAAAGAACTTCTGATGACCTAAAAAAACTGTACTTTACTATACCGAATGCCGCTTTATTCAGAGTATAAATGGTATCACTTCTATCTTTATGATATTCATCAAATCTTTCTTTATGGTGATTAATTCAATTGAAGTGTAGTTTTAACACAAAGAAGTATGATAGACCAGTCATGTTTCAACACAAACTCACTCAATTCGGTCTAACTTTAAAATAATCGATGCAAACCAGCAATATCTGAAGGAACTTTCAAAATGTCTCTGTCTGGATATTCACACAACATTCAAATGTATATTTACTGCTCCTACAGGCTTCGTTTTACAGTTCCTCTCAGTCAAGGTCCTTGAAATCCAAAGTGACTCATTGTTCCTCTAGAGTAGGGTTTCTCAGCCCTCTTTTCTCCTATCACTCACTATTAATTATTTCTTGAATCCATCATCCCTGAACTTGAATCGATCGTCAACAATATATTGTTCGCTTCTCAAAGCGGAACATGAATTTGATGGGATATCATAGTTCAAACATATATTCTGGTCATCGAGATTGGTCATGAAAATCTTTCATCGGGGCTTTCTGCAACAATCGGAACAGGAGAGATATAATAATGACGGTTGTTTTGTTATTTGTTTCGGATTCCATTCACTAAGGAATGTTCAAATCAGGATCATCCATGCCAAAATTCTCATACGGAAAATAAAATTTTCAAACAGACATCTTCGATGTCTTTTGTGGATGTATGATTTTGCGTATCATCCAGTTTGATTCGTTTCAAAATGCAAATTGTACTTTAACTGTCCGCCACCACAAGAAAACTTTTTTAAAATCTAGGAATATTCCAGATGTACAAAAATACATGAGTACTAAGGAACAAAAGGGAGGAGATTCTGTCGATTACAAAACATAAATACTTTTGATACACCCTAATGAAAGAACTTTTTTTATGATCTAAATGAAAAATATATTCCCTGTCACTTTATTCCGGCTACAAAAGATGTTGTTTGTATACATCATCCTTACGATCAATAATTTTTGTGGAGAGTATCTGTAAGCCAGGAAAGAACGATGCTCGAGAAATGTTTCGACGCAGAATGACACGAAACTTTCTTCCTCCAAATAATCCAACTTAATTATTGTCGGGACAAATCTGCAATATGTAACAGTGCTACCAAAATCTCCTATTCGGATATTGACACAACATCCATAATGTGTGTTCATTCTCCCTGCAGGCACCCTTTGTCCGTTCCTTTCAGTCTAGGTCGATTTAAACTGGCTTTGCTCATTGCTCCCCAAGAATAGGGTTTTCAAGCTGACCTCTTTATATCAGTATTTGGTCCAGTGTAAGCAATCTATTGTTCGTTACTGAATGAGAACGATCATCCGGACGGGATATGATAGTTTGAATATATATTCCGGTATCATTCAATGACTGGGTCATTGGTATCTTCCTTTGAATCTCTCTGTAACAAAAGAGATGGTAGAGCTACAATTATGCGTGTCGTTTTGTTTGTGGCATAGGATTTTGATCAGTAAGTCCAAAGAAAGAACAGTCACACTCAAATTCTTGTACAGAGGATCAAATTTGCGGGCAGAAATATCCCCGTAATCTTTTGTAGATGTACATCAAGTATGTCATATTGTTGATTGACTGCAAATGTAAGCTATGGGAGAAAATGAACTCCATCGATTAAAAATTTTCAGTAGACCTATGATTGGACTATACCATGTATAGAGCATTACATAATTTTCTGGAAGCATACAGGAGATTTTGAGTTGGAAAAAAAACGTTTTGATACATCTCAAAAAACAAACTTTGATGAACAAAAAAACTTTACTCAGCAGTACTTAACCCACAGTATTTTTGTGCTCAAAATGTCTCTCTCGAATATGTCATCTTTCGAATCATTATTTCTTTGAGATACAAAAGACCGATGACAAAAGTCATGTTCTGACACAAAACTACCCGTATCAGTCTTTTTTACAAAGAATCTAACATAATTGTAGTTGGTGCGAATCAGCGTAATCTAACTGAGCTGTTGAACATTCCTATTCGGATATTGACACACTACTTCCTTTCGGTTCCAGTAAATCTACGATTCCAAGGGAATGAGGTTTCAAAGGTCATCCTCACTTAGTGTATTCGATTCTGGCATTAGCAATATATTGTTCTCAGTTAAAATATGAATGATGGGATATTGTAGTATGAATACTTATCTAAGTTTTCACACCACAGCCGTGTCATCGAGATCTTTCACTTTGTGACAAACGGAATAGATGTGCAATGGCATACCCTTTCGTTTTGGTAAGGTTTTGGGCACATTGTAGTGGAAATTCTGACCACTAACACTTGGACCTTTCGGAGGGACCAGCAGCATTGGATGATACCACCAGTAACACATGTTTCAAAAAAAACAACAAAAAAAACATTTGATATGATTGGAAATTAAAGAATACTGTCGCTACATCCCCATAAAACATTTTAATATCCTAAAAAAAGTGAGCTTACCTTTCCCTAACGACACTTTATTCTACATACAAATGGTATCACTTCGATATCTTATACTTATGACAACCTTTATTTCTTGCTAAAAGCAATCTTTACACAGTGAAGAATCAGGATCTGTGTTTCTTACGAAGAATCTAGCTTCATTATAGTCAGTGTGAATCGATGATATCTGACGGCGCTTTTAAAACCTATCTGTTCAGGTATTGACACAACATCTATAATATGTGTTCACTGTCTCTACAGGCATTCTTTGTCTGTTCCCTCTAGTTCGGGTCGATCTACTCATGATATGCTCATTGTTCGGCTAGAATAAGGTTTCAAAGCTGACCCCTTTTTACATGTACTTGATTCGGGCGTTAGCAATCTATTGTTCGTTTCTCAATGCGAAACAGGAATTGGATAGTTTGAACATATATCCCAGTACTACTCTACGACCGGGTCATCGAGATCTTTCATCGGAACAGTCGAGGTACAATTATGTGTGTCGTTTCGTTTCTGGCATTGGATACCATATGGTAGGAATAGCCGAAATAGGGAAAATCACATTCGGGGAATAAAGTTCACAGGCAGAAATACACTTATGAGTCAAAAGTTTATGAATATTGGCATGTTGTAACAACTGTGTGTACAATGGATACGTGAGCAGATGAAGCGGCCTCGAGTACTTCGTATCAACATGTTGAATGCTGCGGTAATTGGCAAGAAACAAGATTTGAGTGACTTTTTCAAGACCAAATTTGAAGGGTTCAGAGTCTTTATGATAAAGGAGTTGCTGTGTTTATCAGCTCTGAACAGAAGTAAGACAAGGTAATACGAGCTCACCAAACTCTTCACAACCTGCTTCGAGATGATCTTCCGAAACCTGGACTGAGCAAATGAAGAATCAAAATAGACGGCTGATATCTAAGCAACCTGCGATTTGCAGACGACATCGTTCTTTCCGCAGAGAACGTACACGGCCCTTAACTAATGTTAGATGAACTAAGAGAAGAAAGCGAAAAAGTTGACCGACTCATAAACTTCAGTAAAACCAAAGTCATGTGCAACAATCACATTGAAAATAAGGACATAACTATCAAAATCAATATGCAAAACTGGGGAAAGTAGACCACTACATCTACCTAGGACAACGAATCTCTATGAAATTCTCAAAAGGAGGAGAAATCAAGCGAAGAATCATTCTGGGATGGTAAGCCCATGGCAGGCCAAGCTCAGCCTTCAAAAACAAAAACATTCCAAAAATCCTTAAAAAAGAAGTATACAACCAATGCATCTTCCCAATAGTTTTTTATGGAGTTGAAACATGGAACTTGACAAAGACACGGACTCACAAACTGAGAAGCATGCAACGTGCATACGAGAGAATCATACTCAACATCACATGGAGAGTTTGAGACATCATACAATCAAATAGAAAACTTAAAAGGCAAGGGGTAGGCCATGTTGAAAGAATGACAGACAACTGATGGACATCACGACTCAACACTTGGATCCCCAGAGATCAAATGTAAAACCAAGGCCGACAGAACACAAGATGGAGAGATGGACATTCAGTTAATACTGGCTCTACGAAGTTCATGATAGAGAAATATGTCAAAGGTCTATATCCAACAGTGGACGTTAAAAGACTGATGATGATGATGATGATGATGATGATGATGATGATGATGATGATGATGATGATGATTAAAGACCAAACTGATATGTTTTGAAGAACAAGTCAGAGCATTTCTGAAACAGTGTATTGGCTTCAAAAACATGGAAAAAGATTTACTTTGTTGCAATTCCCATCGAACTGCCTGATCTAAATCCAATTGAGTATTCATGGGATCGGTTGTACCAACATTTTTGCTCTTTTGACCTTCCATCACGTGAATTGCAGCTGCTAGATGACTCGTTACTAACATTTTGGCACCAACACATACGGTAAACATTCAGAGGCTTTGTAACAACCATGCCTGATTGACTAAGAGCTGTTTTAAGACTCAAAGAGAAAGGGTAGGTTGCCGACATGTTTTGCCATAACAGTGTATTCTCCATAAAATCGAGGTGCCGCGTCAAAATTTGAAAATTAAGCTGCACCATATTTCAAACTGTGATTATTAAGCTTCAGTCAGATGCGCTACTCACTGTTCCACGGTGACATTAAGGCCTCGATATTCGAACAATGAACGTCTTATAAACTCGATTTTTCAATAAACAGATGATGTCGCACTGATTAATCTCCATACTTCATCTTTTTAATAAAGTTTGAATAATTAATTAAGAGAATCTCCATCATGAGCGCCGAGAAGGGAGTCAGCCGTGGCACCACTGAATGGTAATTATGAATAACGTAAATCATCGAATGAAGGTGCAGGGGGAGCTGGAGAGGAGTCAGAGGAAGTAGAGCAGAGAAAGTGAAATGATCTGGAGATGCCTCTGAGTAGAGAAGAGCAACTTTGATAATCATAGCCTTCCATAGAAAAAGGGAAGGGAAATTACAATACTCTTCAGTAGTATTTGAACAAACTTAAACTCTGAGTTTCTTGCCCTTCTTTCCTCGCACGCGTTGATATGCAAGTCTCCTTTGTATTCGTAAAAATATCTGTTTGTACATCCATTATATTTTTGGTTTGATTCTGATTGCATATTTCTTTCCATTGATTAACCCCAATAGACTATTCAAATAACTGGAAAGAAGTAGGAAAGAACGTCTGTAGAGGTACTATAACTTTCACATGAACATTTTTGACAGCTTTTTGGATCCTGTCAATGATTGACTCTGAAAAACATTTAAGCTGGATAGAAAATAGTCGTCTTGATTTATAAAACAATTAATTTTTTCCTGAAATTTAGCAGGTCTTGATTTTTGTATGTTATCTTTTAAATCCGGACATTACATGCAAGACTCATGTTTGTTCAATTACTATAAGCTGCACTATATTAACAGAAAAGATTTATAATGATTCAACTAATTATAACTCTTCCACATAGAAATGTTAGTTGACCTTTTAGGTTGACACTGAAAAAACATTTTAGCTGGATAGAAAATAGTTTGTTTGATTTATAAAACAATTCATTTTTTCCTGAAATTTAGCAGGTCTTGATTTTTTTACATTTTATCTTTTAAATCCACACATTAGATGCAAGAGTCATGTTCGCTCAATTACTCATAAACAACACTATATTAACAGAAAATATCTGTAATGATATTATGTTTATATAATACCATAAATATAAGCAAATAATTCCTGCATCTACCTCTGAAGGAGGATGCAATTGTACAGTGTTGAAACGTCGTGATAAAAAAAAAGTAATTAAAGACAAAAGAATTATGAAGAAAGAAAAAAAAACAATACGATGAAGATAATGTTTTGTCTCAATCCATTCTCACAAAAATATGCGTAAATGATCAAAATTATATATGAAGTTTATTTTGATTGGATTGATCAAGAATCTAGTACTTTTTAAAATAAATATTGTCGGAGAATCGTTTGTTTTATTTTAGCGATCAGGTTGGTCTTTATAGTTTGGATTAGCAGAACATGTTTCTAAAAAGGAATCATAACTTGCTGATGAACCCAGATAACCTGCTTTATAAGACGCAACAGTGTATTCCTGCTGATCAAATTAGGCAATACATTGAGATTTCCCGTGATGACAGGATTTTGAGAGCAAGTCTTTCAGCTGCCAAGTTATGTGGGGCTATTATTGGCCAAACCAAACCAATAAGTGCTTAATGGGATTAATATCAGGGGGAGTTGTCCAGGATGGGCAACACAGTGTATTCTTCTTTATGTTCCAGGGAACATTCCTGTAAAAAAACGTGTAGTGTGGTAGACTGGTATTCAACACACCAAAATGGAGTACTCGAGATCAGCCAGCTTGCCTTATAATATTCTCCTCACCCTGACATGCGCAGTTGTAACGAGAAAGTAGCTGTTAGCTTTGCCATTTGTTTCTTGTCATATTGTTTCTGCTTGTCAGTATATTTTCTATGTCAAATATATTCGACTAAAAGAAACAATATTTGTAAATGATACTTATACGGGAGGGTCTGATATACATTAGCACAAAAACTGGGCGCCGTACGTCTTAGCATAGAATCTGCTAAATTTCCCTCTTGATGGGATTACAAAGAAAGCTTAAATATATGACAATATCTGGAACAAAACTACATCCTTTTCGCGAGGACATACTCTATGATGAAAGTGCCAGCTAATTATAAAGCAAGTCGTTCGCTTCGACCATTATAATGCAGTACTTTGCTGAATCTCGCAGACATTTTTTCTGCGAAGAAAAAAGGGTAAATAATATCTTTGTAGTTTACTGTATTCCCTGACAGTTGTTGATTATCAAATCTACACTCATAGCTTTTCGGTGACCTTTCGATGCCTCCAACTTAGACTGCTACTACAAGATTACAGGTTTCGAAGATACAAGGTGTCAAAGTTCAGAGGATCATGAAGGAGTGTCTCAAAGGATTTATAATTCTCTTAGACGATTGTTATTATAATTATTATTGTTGCTGATTTTGCTTATTCCTCTGCATCTACATACCACGAAGATGTTGAAAGATGCAGGTGTGCACCCAGGGAAGCGAAAGTAATGCTACGTGGATTCAAGATGGTCAATGATGACATGTCGTTGCGGAAATGGTGAACATTCTGGCGGACTGCTAACTTCAAGTGGCCGGGGAACAAAGTAAAGAACAGATGAAGTATAATCCTGATCTTGTCAAATGAAATGATTATCCTTGAGTGGTGTTTGTCATTTGTTTAATTTTCATGGCTCAAGCAAGTGACGTATGATATCCAGATCTTAATCAAGGTTCCTTTTTTCATTAAAAAAAAAATGCAGTTCACCGCCTGTGGTCAACAGAGTACGCCAAAGGGCGAATCAGCAGTAATCACTTTCATCATTTGGAGAAAAGACTGTCCACTTTCTTTTGCATCCCTGCCAATTCTTCTGTCCTCCGTCTGTTTGTCCTCGGTGTGTACCTAGTATCTAACCTTTTGTATTTTCTGATACACTTAATAAGTCGTGGAACCTTGAAGTCGTATGATACAGAAAATTAATAATGAACAAGACGATAAGTTGTTTTAACAACAGCATATTTATTCTTTTTCATCTGCACTTTTTTGCCTTTACAGTGGACAAGTATCTCACGGATCCCAACTTTTAGCAACTGTACTATTTTCATTAGATAGCGCATAACGAAGAACCAGTTTCAAAGTGATCAAAACGTTGTTTATGGTCTTCCAAAATGTAATATCCATCATTGAATAATAATATCAATAGAATTAATCGCATTTTATTTACCAATCATCATTATCAGGAGCAGCAACAGCAGGATTTTCTTTTTTTTTTTTTTTTTACTACATATCATGTCTAAAAAAACGTTTTCATTTAAAAGTTAAAAAATACTCATACCTAATTTAGTTTTTAGATGGAAGTTAATTTGCAATGTGAGTTTATGCTATATTGATACCTTGATTCGTGACATTCACGGTTGTTGAACATTTTCAGTGCTCACTGCCCAACAAGTAACTCAATCATTGATTGTCCTTTTTCCAATTTTTTCATTGATCACCCCAACACAGACTGCCACCAAAATACATCGGTCTCGTGACGTTTTCTATTGAGTGAATAACTCCATATGTCAATTTCATTTTTGCTAATGTCGTAAATTATATCATTGAGTCTTTCATGGTTCTCGATACTCCTCCTCTTGTCAAACTAAAGACTATATCTGAAGTTGACTTGGTTTTTTTTCACTAACTTATGAACAGCAATAATATTCCTCACCCAATTTAGGGAAGTAAACTTCGTACTGTTTGTGTATATTAACATTTTCTCCCGTGATTCGAAATCATGACTAAATAATCGGTAGCCGGTTCTCTTACCGACTGAGCTAAACTGACAAATCACTCATACTTTCGAAAACTAATGTTATTGATACTCAAGGGTGTATTTGATATTCTCAAGTGGATACATCTATAATACATCTACAATAGAATGTATTTTTATATTTATTAACTATATATACAAAACAGAAGATGCTGTTATTATCTTCCGTCTGAATAAGAGTAGGTGCGAAGTTTGAGCCTGCAGCAGCTAGGTGTTTAAATATTGTTTCTGTTGCTGTTTTGTGGTAACGATCACCTTGTCATTTATCCAGTAACATGATTACAGCGATCGCTTCCTTATTTTCCTTACACTCTTAACGTTTGAGTTATTTGCATCAATATTTAGTTAACATAGATTAGAATGGCAAACAGCCAAATTTACTTGATTTCTGTTGTCTTCCTGGATAGCGTTCTGATACTTACCTGGCACAGGAATCAATGGTTTGTGTCACCGGGTGGTCATGAGAAACTGAATGCCGTTGCAATGCAATTGCCAATGAGGGTAACTGAGGCGTGGTATGATTCTGCGTAAGCTTGGATAAGCCATGTCAAGCTTGCCCGGGACTTGTCATGAGATCAAGCTAAGCTTGCTTTTATGTCGCCGTGACACGAGCTGCAGGGACAATAACCGCTGTGAGGAGGCGAGTAAACAAAATGGAGAGCATTCTGAATATTATTTTATAACGATTGCATTGATAATAATTCCCTTACTTCCTTCTTTCTTTCCACCATTTTCTTTTTCTTTTCCTCCTTATCCTCTCTTCTTTTTTTTCTTGTTTTCTCCTTGTTTTCTTCTTTTTTTTCTTCGTTTTCTTCTGTTTCTTCTTCTGTTTTTTTGTTCTTTTGTTCTTTTTCCTCTTTTTCTTCAGTGTATCTTTTTTTCCTAGCATCATCCACACATGCACACACACGCACACACACACACACACACATTTTTATATATATATATACACGGATATATGTATGTATGTATGTATATATATATATACATATATATATATATATATGTGTGTGTGTGTGTGTGTACCCATACAAATTTCACATGGGCGTCCGTCTTATGATATTTTTTGACCAACTAGGGGCACGAATAGCCAATGGAGTTCTGGGAAATCAAGTTTTAGCTGTTGGGGAAAAGCCGTTTTTTTTTTTTTTTTTTTTTTCAAACAGCTTGTGTTTATGTATGCTAGCGGGTTGCCTGTGGTAAGTTCGAGGAGACATGCTTGCTTGGGAAGTTAATTAACTGTGGCTAAGTGTGAGCTAAAGACAGAGATGATGGTAGACAGAAAAGTAAGGAAAACAGTAAGGCAGGATGGAGAACCGAATATTTTAATTCTTTGGAATGATACAAAGTCAACCACATTTGTTCCAGAAAATGCATAACACAAACAAAGAAAATTCTTCATTCATACAACACCTGTCTCGATCGATTCATTTTGTAAACAGCTTCATTAGCAAATAATTTGCAGTCAAAACACCAAATAGATATGCACACTTTTTACTCCTGTTCTCATTCCTTTTTCCTATCCCATGTCGTCAGTCTTTAGTTCAAATCTCAAACCTTTCAGGCCTTATATCACTCCTTGCTTTTTGCTGTACCTCACGTGGATCTAGGAATGATGTTCCCAGACTTACAAATGCAAAGGTGCAGCTTGTATGCAACACACTGATATAATCCCTTACTCTTCTATCAAAAGACTTGAGAACTGTACAAGGTCGAGTAATGATCAACTAGTCATAGCAGTCAGAAGTTTCACTAAGATTAGTCTGATGTATCATCAGAAAGAATTGAAAACGAGAAGCTAAAAATGAGAAGAAAAATAAATATACAGATATTCCAAGGGGGAAAAAAAACAAACAATCATTGGGGGACTGAAAATGCAATTCCTCTAAATGTATTTGATTAAATATTTACTGCTTATTTGGCTTCAACCGTCATCTTTCATAAAAAAAAATCATATGAAAATAGCTGATTTAGTAGTTGCAACAGTAGTAACAGTGCCATCATCAATTATTTTGGCGAGGATTATTCTCCCATCTTTAAATATTACGCTCAGTCGTTGATCAAAGATTTGGATATTTGCCAGTGGTTGAGAGAATTTCTCGTCGGCATTACTTCTGGCAAAAACGGCTCTTCTTTTTCAGCTGATCTGTAGTCATAGTATTGTCCTCCTTTGCAAGTTCTTCGTGGTGTTTACCGTGGACCGGAACCATCGAGGAAAGGTGAAACAAGTGAAAGATGTGTAATGTTGGATTATTTGCCCCTTAATTATAGGACAAGCATCTCTTTAATGTAAAGACACGATAGGGAATTGGGTTCAGAGTGTAGCGTGGGAATCAGTAAATTAAGAGAATGACAGGAAGAACGGAAGAAAAAAAATGCAAGAAAGACAAAAGATAAAAAAATGAGAGAGAGATAGGGAAGAGAAAAAAAAGACTGGACGAAAATTGAAAGGAGGGAAAGCAAGAAAAAAATGAAGAAAAGTAAGAATAAGCAGAAAAGAAGAAACAAATATATTGTACGAAAAAGAAAGAAAGATAGAAAAAAACGAATGTTTGTAGAGTAAGATAAAAGAATGAATGAATAGCAAGAAGAGAAAGATTGAAAGAAAAATAAAGAAAGGAAAGAAAGAGAAGAAATGAAGAAAGAAAGAGAAAAATAGAAAAGAAAAGGCATAAAAATGAGGTTAAAATTCAGAGAAAAGAAAAAGATATTGAAGGTTAGAAGAAGACGGAAGAGAGACCAGTAAAAAAAAAAAAAGACAGAAATAGATGAAGAAAGAATGAAAGAAACAAAAAGGTAGAATAGATATATGAAACATAATGATAATTATCTAGAGAAGGCAAAGTATGAGGCATGTTGATAGAAAAAGCAAAAAGAATGCATTGACTAAATTGAAAATGTAAGAGAAGAATAGAGAAAGGAGAATTGGATGCTGAAGAGGTAATAAATGATAGACGAGATAAGTATGTAAAATCAGGAATAAATGTGAAAATGATAAATAAAAACAGAAAGGAGATAACAATGAGAACACGGAGGAAATTGGATTTTCCATCAGACTGTGATAGATAGATATATAAATAGGTCCGGTTAGTCACTCCATAAAATCTGTCTTGTGACCAACGTCTTTTGGCAGCATGCTTAGTTAGGGAGATCATCTTAAAGTTACTTCTCTCGCCTTTTGTTGGATGGTGATCACTTAAATATTCCACAAAACTAAGGGAGCAAAAAAGCATAAGCTTAGACTGTAAATCAACCTTTCCCCCACACACATAAAAAAACCCAACTTAAGCATATTTAAAAAAAAAAACGACCTGTTTTCTGGATATAAGGAGTAAATAATCAAATATAGTTCATCCTTGGTTCATTGTTTCTGCCTGTCTATGCGATACATACTTGCATAGCCAGTTAGACGGATCAGCTTGGAAACTGAAGCAACCTAAATAGACAGTTTTAGTGACAGTTTTGTTTGATGGTTTCTAATAGATAGATAGATAGATTGATAGATAGATAGACTCGAGCAAATTGAGATAAAATGATATATCGTATTTGATGGACTATAAGATGCCCTTTTTTCACAAAAAAAATCCTCAAAGGGTAAGTGTAACCTTTTTTTGTCCAGCGCTAGAACTTTACGAGGTATTAAAAAACTGAATGATGAATGGGAGGACTTCAGATAAATGAAGTTTTTTTTTTCTTCTCAATATCCCCGTGAAATAGGCGGTGTCTTATGTGCCATCAAATGCGGTAAATATGCTGAGATGGAAAATAGATGGACAGGTACGGACGAATTCTTTGCTAGGGTGAGGTAGGTAGATCGATAGTAGGTATGAAATAATGATCAATATGAACCTGGATACATAACTACCTTCACGGAGAGGCAGATAGGTAGAATAATAGATGGCTGGTCAGAAAAGGTTTGAGCACCTTCTGAAAAAACTCGCACAAATTGCAGAAAAGAAACCTTGAAGGAAGAAAAAAAATGTTAAGTTCACAAAAAAAGACACAAAACGAATATGGAAGTGAGAGATACAGCTCTGGTTAGTCGATCAAGAGAAACCATAATTTGACCAACATCTTATGTTAGCATGCCACGTTTGGGGATGATCTTATAAACATTAAAAGAAAATGGGATTCATTAAATAGTCTTGTATTTTTCTGGGGAGTAATGACTAGAGAAGAGAATTTTCCAAAAAGCATGTGTGAATGCTTCCAGGGCACAGACTAACGGACTGCATAAATTTACATTGTAATTAAATCCCCTACTAAAAACTTCTATGGGACGTAATTTTAAAAACAACAGAAGAAAAACTGTTCTTTCTAGACATACGGTGTAAATGTTGGAATATTCAGTTCTTCAGCTCCTTTGGTACGACCTGTGTACGCAATACATACATACATACATACATACATACATACATACATACATACATACATACATATATGGATGCATAGTAAACCAGACCTACTTGAAAACTGAAGAAACTTATGATAGTTTTAGGTCACAATTCTTTATATGAGAGGGTGAGAAAGTGGTAGGAGATAACTAAGAATTGAGAAAGAGATAGAGAGGGGGAGAGAGAGAGTTTGGGAAAAAGAAGGATCGAGAAGCAATGGAAGAAATATGGCAAAAAGTTCTATCTTTTTTCTTCATGTGGTTGGTTTCTATTTGTTCTACAGATCCTGACCATACTGTTTTGTCTACAGACTTGACAATTAGCATCAGTTCTCCCATATCCATTGAAAAAAATCATTTAAAATTATAATTTTTCGAAAAAAAGCTCTTTTGACCTTACGTGCTTCACTCTGATTCGATAACAACATCTAGGCTCTCCAGAATCTAGATATTTCCATGTTTTCTTTCAGTCATTTTAGATGGTTTCCAGTGGAAAACGCCAGCGATGTCATAAATAGAATCTATTCTGACGATATTTAATCTTCAACTGAATTTTCTACATGACTTCCAACTTTGATGCTACGGTTATTCAATTAATGACCGCGATGGCAAGTTCTCCATTATTTTACGTGAGCAGTTCATTATGATTAAGTCTTAGTAGGCCTGTCAAATTTTAGCCAGATTTCTGTTGTCCGTACATTTTGGGAACACATTCCCTATTCTGTCTGTTCCCAGCCACTAATGTCGCTTGTCAAGGAGGCCGAACATTCCCAGTTTGAGTTCGGAGTTGTTTTTGTAGTCTGGTTGCCAACTAAGAACGAAGATTCCATCACTGTCTCTTCTTCAAAATACATCTTTTTTGTCCTGAGATTCTTATCTGGGTTCACTAACCACTTTTCTGAAGCTCTCAGCAAAGACCTTCTTGAGGGTCGTCGTCGGCTGTCTTATCACTATATATTTAATCTCGTCAGAAAAGGCGTGTCATGAGGGAGTCAAGTCTGGATTCGAGTCGGGGTTATCAGATGTTAGTGATGCAATTATGCCCCCAGGAAACGGAAATAACGTACATGCTTCTTCATTGAAAATGCAACTGTACAATAGACCACATGAGCATCCAATGGCGTCTCACTGCAAACTGCATGACCGCACGGGAGAGTTTGTCTTCCTACGCAGAAGGACTTGTTTCGACTGATTGCCAAATTGAATATAGGCGGGGCCATCTGTATACGACAAAAGTGAATAGATATCCTTTTTATAAGGGCATTTATTCAATTATATAAGCAATTCGATATATTTTTAACAAATGTCTGATGGGTTTGTCATTAGCATGTATCAGATTAGAAACCGTCAACCAAAACTGTCTGAACATATTTCTTCAGTTTTCAAGTTAGTCTCGCTGACTATGCATATGCACGTATGTATTTATCGTGCATAGAGGTAGCACCAATGGAGCTAGATGGCTTCAAGACTGAACAGTTACTTCTTACTATGCTTTGTTGTTTTCGTTTCAGTCTTTCATGCATTGATATTATCCGACTGTGTTCTAAGTGCGGAATAAATCTTTTAGAGAATATTTTGTGGCCATGTTCTTTAATTCAGGATCTGAAATAGCTCAGACTTTGTTAATAGGATTCGTGGAAGACGATTGAATTGGCCATAGAGTTTCGTAATAGAATCTAGACATCCCATTCTTCTTCGCTTTGGGCTGTATTACAAAAAAGTTGCATCCCCAACGAAAAGAGAACTGTTTTCGACGAAATTACTGACATTGCATATTGAGAAAAGTCTTTTCTGTTGAGCAGATATATTTTTTTCTCAACTGAATAACAATACAACATGCTCAAGTTAAGATCATGCCGAACATCATATGGGGAGACCACTAGACAGGAGCCAAAGATCGTGAAATCCTTTAGAAAATAAATGGCAATGGACTGGTCATGAGGCATACATGTCAGCCAACCACTGGACATCAAAACTCAAGACGTGGATCCCTAACGATCTTTTGCAAAATTGTAGAGGGCAAAAAAAAAAAAAGAAAGATTGTGTGACAATTTGGACAATTTGAGAAGATATCGGCACCGTTGCACCCACAATCAAAATATCAGGCAGATCTTGCGGTAGATTCTGAGACAGACGTCAAGAGGCTGCTACAACTGCTACTGATGATGGTGATGATGATGATGGTGATGATGATGATGATGATGATGATGTATATTCGATCCACTTCAAAACCCTTCCATGACCAATTCTCCGAATTGTTTTTCATATCATAAAAAAAAAACTGACAGTGCCCCAAATCCAACAGTTTACTAACTGCTTATCACTACCTTTGCTTGATTTTCTATTGTTCAAGAAGTGTCTTTTTTTTCCTGTCAGCCAGGCTATGCTAACTCATGAGATGAATTTCCTTGCAAAAGAGATTTTTCAGCTTCGCGTTTTATCAAATGAATGCAACTTTCCAGCGTTCCGAATAGAGTCAACGAAACAGTTTTCTACTTTCTCACATTAATTACATTTGTATTATCATGGGAATCAAAGTTAGAAGTGGAAAGTCGCCCCAGTTTGAATGCTTTTCAACCTTGGATCGACTTATAAGAAACAAACAATACTCACTTTCTGAAATCTGATGATTTCTGCTCGAGTAGAAGTCATTATGAAAAGATTTTTCTCGAGATTTTCAAGTAGAATTGATAATTGTCAATGTTTATACGTCTGTTAAAATGCTCAGGGCCAGGAGACGTTAACATTTTCTTACTTCACCTGTTAAGCTTCAAATGATGTTAATTACTTACAGTCTCCAGCTCTTGGAATCTATTGTCTACAAAAAAAAAAAAAGAAAAAAAAAAGAAGAACAGAATATTGAGAACTTTCTGTTCCGCTCACCGTCTCATTCATGTTTGAAATTTGAACATCTCAAATTTCAGATCAGACTAATGGCGATAAAAATAAAGTCTAGGAGTGAGACAAAAGAATTGAGATTGATATATTGAGGTCCAACTGTGGATTGATTAATAAATGTACGTAACATACATGGACATGACGATCAATTGGGAAATATCGACAGAACAATTGATAGTCGCACTTATACAGGCAGAAAGGCACAGATATCGACATTTAATAGCCAAGGATTCTATGATTTGTCTACACGTTTTGAGAGAATAATAATTAACAATGGACAGCCAGTCATTCGCTATTCATGAAGAATGATTTTCCTGTTTTGTTTTGTTTTTCTTCGTAATATTAACATTTTGTTTACAGTTTTGAACCTTCAGAAATAATCATACCAGCCGAAAAAATCCATGAAGGAATTGGCTAAGATAGTCGATAGGTATGAATAAAATGGGGTCCAGAGGTAAATAGAAAGAAGGATTTGGAATAAAGAGATAAGTTTAGTGGATCAGGTTGATTGATTCACAGTGATCTAGAGAGAGAGAGAAAAACAGACAAGGGAAATTTCAAAACATTAACCCTGAAGGAACGACAAATAAACTATAATTCGGCTTTTGAGTAAAAGTAGATTAAATCAGAACAATAAATAAATGAAGACAGGTTGGATTAGACACTCAACAGAAACCATCGCTCTTCTGTCAGGGTTGATCAATAGAAAAAATGAAAAAGAAAGATATCAACAAATGTTATTTCTCTCGCCTTTAGTTGGGCAGTAATCAAAGTCTTAGTGAACCCCCCCCCCCCCCCCGAAAAAAAAAACAAGTGTGGAGATTGCTGGACACAAACTATTGACCAATATAGCATAGACTTATATTTAAAATTGAACCCCAAATAAAAACCTATTTACGGACACAGTGGGAAAAAAAGTTTCCTCTAGATATAACAAGAAGTTCATATTTAGATTTGTCAGCCTTCTGTTGGTGTGGCCTGTGCCCACAATTCATACATACATAGCCCACCAACTGCACCAACTTAAAAACTGAAAAGAAATTTTCTGTTGAGAAGTTATCAAGACAGTTTTGTTCGACGGTTTCTAAAATTGTGTTATAAATGAAACTGATGCATCATCGAAGGTGAATAGAGATCGTATCGATGATGACTGACGGCTGGTAACTTTCTAGAATTGACCCTTCCCGAGGGTATTCACGGGGTACTTTTGAACAAGGAGTGTTGTTGAGGGTATCATCAATGTCCGATCCAGGTGATGGATTCAAAGCCGACGCAATTCTATATATTTGACCAAACTCATTTTTTTTTTACCCTCACCACATGGTTTGGTTTGGTTTGGTTTGGTTTGCTAGGGACCTTATACCACCACCACCACCACCTGGGCGTTTCTATTTATTTTCGTCACTTGATTGACCAATTAAAGGAGAATATTACATCAAGCTCCATATTATTTAAATTACCAACCACGTGTACCTTCAGTTTGATATTTTGAATAAAGATAACATAATTGATTATCATTCTAATCTCTAGTAACTCCAGACTTGACTGATTCCATCTATATTTCAATTACTGTTTTTTTTTTTTCCTCTTCGAAAAAATCTTCTTCCCTCATGTTTTGACTTGATGATAACATATCTTTGCAATTTATCAATTCCCGATTTCTTAAGTGCTCTGAACCTGACCAAGGGTCTAGATTGACGTTCCAATTTTCTTGATGATTTACCTGGCAGTGATATGTGTTTTTTTAATATCCCTGGTGACCTGTGACCGACACGAGCAGACAGATTCCTTTTCTAATTAGGCAAGATTGCTTATATGTTCAAACCATTTAAACATTCGTATTATCTTTTTTTTAAATATCATTTGGCAGCAAAAGCTTTCAATTGAAATCTTAACCCTTGTACTTCTAACTCACTTGTAAAATCTGAAAGCAAAACTTCCCCCTGTGTCTTTGTAGAATTAAATCATGAAGTTACCTCCTGACTAAACATTGTCCAAGTCCGGAGTTGATTTTGTTATCTACCGTAACAAAACAACAAGAACAATCCTCACCAAAATAACATTCCCGTAATTGATTGGTCCGCTCATCTCTTACCGACCGAGTTAAATTGACTAGTCTTACATATCTAAAAAAACTTATCTTACAGATACAGATAGTTTTATTCAATTCTAATGGAAAAAAAATACGTTTATCCTGATAAAACTTTTTCGCAATTTTCATGTACCATTTGTACAATGCAAAGGTTGCTATAATAACCCATATTCTCTTTTTTTATAACCTTTAAAATCCCCGATGCTCTTGGGGCATCAACTAGTTCCTAAGAATCAAAGCAAGAAGCCTTAATTGCTCTCGGTAAAAACTAGAAAAAGTTGCTCAAGATACAAATATTGACACTTGCATCACACTTTGTATATCAGACACCCTGACCCCCGTTCCGCTTACGCCTCCAGAAACTAACGAAAACAACTTGTTTTTGTGGAATAAAAATGTTTCTGTTGTCCGAGAAAATGTCTCTGCTTGGATCAAATGGCATTTCCGCTCGACATTTATATTGTTTACAGTCGTAAAATGGAGGAGACAAGTTGCCGAGTGAAACAACATTTATTATCGATTATAGGTTATTGATCACAAGTTTCGTCTCACCTTGAGTTTCCTTGTCTCCTTCCTGGCTCAGCTGGTCTTATTTTATTAATCGATTGATATTGATTTGTGCGTAGCTACCCGGATATCAATCTATGTATCTACCAATACACGCGTTGATCCCAGTATTTTCATATCTGTTGGCCTGACTATCTATCAATCTATCTATCGATCTATCTATATGTCTATCTGTTATCATATCAATATATTCTTATCTATCCATCAACCTATATGTATATCTCAGTCTTTGCATATCTTTTTGATTTGGGACCATGTTCACCAAAGCACACATCTTGCTATGTGCATGTCGATGTGTTTATCTATCTATCTATCTATCTATCTATCTATCTATCAATCTATCTATCTATCTATCTATCTAATAAGGTCAAAAATAGAGCATTATTGCCATATATATATATATATATATATATATATATATATATATATATATATATATATATATATATATATATATATATACTTACAAGTCGTGTAACTTCTAACTTAATTCGGAAGTAACTCGTTCTGAAATGTTTGCAAAGACTAGTTTCAGAATATTCTAGAACAAACAACACTTGAGGAAGGTCGGAGAATATATAGGCTAAAAAAAAATGGGAATCGAAGATGTGAAGAATAGTCCATGTAAAACATTTACAATGACTGAAAAACATGCTTAGTCAAACATGCATAGGCCAAATTTTTATCGATCGATCTCTGTGCTTATTCATTGACCTCAGTCTACTCCAATCCATCAATGTATGTATGTATGTATGTATGTATGTATGTATGTATGTATCTATAAATACATATATATATATATATATATATATATATATATATATATATATATATATATATATATATATATATATATTAAATGAGGTAACACATCCAATGTGAGCTTACACAATGCTCTTCCATAGGAATAGAGTACTTCGGCGGATGAGGAATTTCTGTGTAAATGGATATATTGCTTAAATTTAGTCGTACTGACCGTCCAGTCACGTAGTCCAGAGGTAGGATATTGGCCTCTGGGTCTGATGTGGAGGTTTCAATTCTGCCTCGCGGTACTGGATGGGTTAATGGAAAGTCTATAGCCATACTGAAGAGATGTAATACATAGAAACGGCTGTCTGTGGATGACACAATATATATATATATATATATATATATATATAGAGAGAGAGAGAGAGAGAGGTGTGTGTGCCTATTATCTGGAAGAGATTATTCCATTTGACAACTTAGAAAGAGATTCGAACTAGATTTTGTAATAGCTTTTTTTCTTGCCTTTTCTCTTCCTTTCACAGCTATTCAACAAAGTTTTCATTCGGTTTCAGTTTTGTTTTCATTCGGTTTCATTTTTGTTTTCATATTTATAATCCCATTGGCCGTAGTCACGTTATCAACTCCCCCAGGACGCAAGGGTCACCAAACAGTCAAGGTCTTGCTTTTCTGAACACTCTGAAAATCGGGTTGAGTCTTCGCAACTTTTGGCCTCCATTACACCAAACAAAAGTGCGATCAGTAACCGATGTTCTCCAGGGCTGAAAGATCATCATGAACTCTTTAAGTAGCTATTCTCTGCACGGTGCAAATATTAATGAACCTTCAGACGTCTTTCGTGAACAATTTAAAACTCTAATCTTAAGCATTGGCCGGTCCCACGAGATTCTTTTTATTCAGTTACGGAAGAGAATTCCAACAATTGCAATTCCCTCAGAGACAGAGGACTTTTGCTGTTCCCATTCAATCTTAAAGAACAGCAATCCAAAAGAAAATCACTGTTTATTTCACAATATTAGAGTGTATCATAAGTATTTTTGTTTTTTACGTAACTTCAAGGCGAAGAGCACGGAAATTCTGGGCTACTCAGCCTGAATCACTTCTTTGCATCGCAAATATCATCGAAGAAAATCAGGGTTTGATATGTCTGGCATCAGTTGGCTGCAAGAGCTGCCTGATGATTCAAAATTGAGTGCCGAACAATCTCAGATGATCTCTACTCCTTAATTTGGAATCTTCTCCTTACTGGTTGCCTCCCGATAGCTGGGGAAGGAGACATGGATACATGCGTTTTATAGTAATATCAGTGCGACCAGACTCCGGACTAAGGTCACCAATTCTATAGTCCGACAATACCTTACCTTCAAATCATAATCTACGTACACATTTGAAGAGTCAATATATATATATATATATATATATATATATATATATATATATATATATATATATATATATATATGTATGATTAAATTAATGTATTGCTACACAAGCACGTTTATGTTTCTGACCTGTTCGGGATTCTTTTGTGTTTTTATAGGTGGGGAACCTTCCTCTTATTCTACTTATATATTTTTTTCTCTTTTCTTTTCCTTGCTTAGTTGTTAGTCACTGTTTATCTTTTACATGGTGCAGATAATTTTCTGTCCGATACTTATAGATTAGTGGGATATGCAGTAGATACCTTTTTTATCAGTGTATTGTTGAAACTTCAGCTCTCAGTGGTGTGTTTCCTCCTTGGAAGTATCTTAGTTTCACTTTTATCTGCTCCTCAATGTTGTTCACTCATAAATGACATTACTTTTCAGTTTAATTGTTTTTTGTTCGTTTTTTTGTTTGTTTTTTCATCCTAAGTTTAGTATGTTTCTATACGTCAAACACAATCATGAAAATGTTGTCCGGCTGTTATTAAAGTTATTGGGTGTATAAAATGATGATAACCTTAATGTTAAAGATAATCTGGTTACACTTATTGTTGAAAATAAACAAGGGAATAAAAAAGCCATGATGGTTACTTTTTGTATACCAGAGTGTAAAATTATGATCTTTTGATCGGTGCCAGTATTTCAACGTTACTTCATTTCTTTATATTAAATTTTCGTTATTTATTCTTCTCGAGGCAAAAGTCAGTATTTCAAATGTCTTATCCAGGCATACATAATATGGGGTTTCAATGTTCTGGCGTATGCGTATTCGTTTTTATACTTTCCTGTTATTTCTTAGTCTCCTGTACTCTATAAACAGTGATGGACTGTTTTGTATTTTCCGTTTGTAAATGATGATATATGATTGGCTAATCTTAGTTTGAAGGGTCTTTAAGATATATCCACAAAGTATTCTCTTTTTCAGGGTTTTTGTCAGGTTGATATTACAGCTTGATGTACA
Organism: Thysanoteuthis rhombus; assembly: GCA_963457665.1. Taxonomy (NCBI): domain Eukaryota; kingdom Metazoa; phylum Mollusca; class Cephalopoda; order Oegopsida; family Thysanoteuthidae; genus Thysanoteuthis; species Thysanoteuthis major. Next base: position 36,801,767 of record OY735232.1, on the reverse strand, counting down.
ATTTTTTATTCGAGATATTTGTTATGCAAAAGGCTCTTGCTTTTGTTTGCACGGTTGCATTCTCGTCTATTTATATTTTCTCCTGTTGTATCATTTTTTTTCTCACTCTATCGTTGTGTTTTGTTGTGAACTCATGGAAATCATCCGTACAACTATAACTAATTTTAAGTTTTATCTTGATAGATATTTTAGAATGTTTTTTTTTTCTCAGTTGGAGGAATATTTTCCATATGTTTATTTTTACCAGTGAGTTAAATGGCGGTGCATACCAGATGATTTCCCTACCACTACTTTTTTTTATTGTTGCCATGTTTTACACTATGAATTTCACTTTTTCATTATGTTTAAAGCTAGTTTTGGTCAAATTGCTGTCCTTTGGAGCTTTCGTGTATCTATTTCTAACATAACTGAACATCATTTCCTTTCAAGATTTGTATATTACCCTAATTTCTTTTGATTCTTTTTAATGATTTTGTTTGGTTGGATCTTGTGTTAATAAATGTAATTTCTGGATTCTGTTCCCTGCTCGGTTCACATGTGTTATTATTTAGGTTGGAAGAAACATTCAGAAAATGTAGTATTTTTACGTTAGCCTTAATTTTAACTTTGAATTTTAATCTTTTCATCTTGCTAATTATCTTGCCTTCGATTTTTTTTCGTATTTTTACACGTTGCAATGTTCTACAGTTAGTAAGCCATCATCTCAATAGAGTCCTATGTTTGTATTTCTTTAGTTTACATTGCAACTATATATATATATATATATATATATATATATATATATATATATATATAAAGAGATATACCCCATGAATGTTGACAGTTCGTGTCTATCGCACTCATCAGCAACTGGCATATGTTGTTTCATGTGAATTCACAGGAAACACCTTTTTTTTTTGCTGACTTATTTTCAGGTGGTTTTGTTGTTTTCTACGTTTTGCCCTTTTGTAAACACTAATGTTTATCTAAACTTTGGTAATATTATTCAAAATATTTTTATTCAATTTGAGAGAAAAATGTTTTGTTACTGCACATATTATAATTGCTTTCATAAATACTTTTCCTAGTATTCTTTAACAATGTAAAACAATCAAGTAAAAAAACAAAACAAAATCAAACTCATGTTTTCATTCCTGCATTCGTGCTTTACAAACGATGGTAGATAGATCCAAAGCCTTAGTCGTAATCTTGATTTGTATCTTCTGCTTTATTATATTCTCTGAGGTTACATCAGTAAGGCCATAGGTTGATATATATATATATATATATATATATTAGTTGAATATTGATCTGAAAATTTTACTGTATAAAAACTAATCTACTAGGGTATATCAATGATTCCCATACCAAACACTTAGTTAAATTGCATCTGGAATTTTCACTGTATCACGTTGTATCTATGTATTCAAGATGAATCACTGAATTGAGTGCTTTGAAAAATGAAGAGATCATGTTAAAGCATATTCATATTTCTTGTAATTGGGCTGCAAACTTATTAAAGGTATGTGCAGACATATAGATATAAAATAGGTTGCGACAGTCGTATCCAGGATTGAAATAACACTGCCGTATGTGAGTACATTGGGTATTCATTGGAAAGTGTTTAGCTTTGATGATCACTCACCTATGCATTTGTAAGAAGTTGCAGGTTGTTTTGCGAAGACATTCTGCAAGTGACAGAGTGCAATAAGAAATATATTCATGCTCTTTCGAATGGTACCAATGAATGGTAAACATAACTGATACTTTTATCAACATTATTTAGGTTCATATCCATACTCTGACAAGGAGTCAATTTCTGAGTTTTGATCTGAAATGTTCATTGTATAAGGTTTAGTCTTCAGGGAAGCATTAATGATTTATAGCTTGACACCAGACGATTCCATAGAAATCCATTAAGATCCTTGGAGATAGTGTAAGGATACAAGCTCACTATGTAGGGGAGTGGCTGTAAATAATCACTATATTGTATTCAAATTTGTCCAGTCTTCCACAAATTTCAATTGAAATTTACTGAGAACTTTTGGGATATTGTGTAAGCTGGGAGACAGGGACGTATGAATACACCTTCTAACTTCGTTGGAAGAGGTAAATAATGCTAAACCCTAAACAATATGACAACCCCTGCTCTAACAATTCTGTTGCCTGTTTTATCCTTTATTTCCTTGATTGGGCGGTGATTTTTTGCCCTTCTCAGGGAGTAATAGAACATAATTCTAAATTATTAAAAAGAAAATAACCCCAAGATATTGTGGGGTTTCGGGGCATGAAATTGAATACTTGTTTTCGGTTTTTGATCATTTGGCCTCGAGGCAAAATTTCCAGATCAAAGAGGCGAAAAACGACCAACAGATGTTTGATGAGAGTTGCCGGATATTTCGCCTATTGTTCAGTTTGAAAATCGATGAAATGAATTTCAAGTAACAAAAAAATTGATTTACAAACAGCAAATTTTTCCATGGACATTGGGTTATTTCTTGAAGGAATATTTGAAAAGATGAATTATGGTGGATTGTGTCTAGTTATTCTCTAAAATGAAAAGTAGGTGGTTGAGAGTGACCTAACGGTCAAAGTCACTAATAATTAAATAGGCTGGCCAACTTCAAACTTTAGCTGAGACAATAAGTTCTCACTTTGCACTGATGCACTTGGAAAAGATATGAATTATTCCCAGTCCCTAATTATGGGTAAACACCCGGGAAGTCTGTTCTCGCTAGTCATGGTTGGCAACAAGGCTATGAGACAGAAAGTCCATTTCAAAACTAGCCTGGAGAGGGATGGGACCTTTTGGCCATCTGCCCGGTCACACCCATTGAAAAATCAACAATGCCTGAACGACCCTGCACTTGGTTACAAGGCGTGATGGTGAAGTTAGCTATTCTTTCACAAACACACGCACACCAGATTTTATTCATGAACACGCCTGGCGCTTGTAGAATCGACTTCCACTCCTTCTTTTAATCCGGCCGAAAGGATTGCTGCAACCTTTGTATTGCGTATGATAAATGAAAAAAATGAATTTTTTCTAAATGCATTTGTTTATAAGAATGAAATAAGCAGATGCATATCGGTGAAAAAAACATTTTTGCGAAATACGAGCCATATTCATTTAGCCCACTCAGTAAGAGACAGGAAAACAACTCATTTGGTCATGATTTCAAATCATGTTACTCCGCTGAATTTGGTGAGAACCGTTTTTCTTGTTTTTGTATCGGTAGAATAATGAAGTTAACTCCAGACTTCGGAGTGTGATAAGCTCCAAGCTTTGACAGGAGTCTGGCAAAAAAGGCACTCAAAAATGGAAGCCAACTGAGTCAAAACGAAACACTACAACCCCTAATTGCATAACCCATACATCTGCAGTGTACATTTTTTTGAAAAGAGCTTTTTGCGTACATCACCTTATGATGTACCTGGACACATCATCAATGGGTTTTCTTGTGATGTTTCGGATTTTTCAACATCAGAAACCCTCACCCAGGCGACCAGGCTTGGAATTATCAAATGTGTGTCAAGTAGAGCTACCATATCATCAAGGGTTCTCCTCTACTGATACACGGGAAAGCACTTTCTGCCTCAGTAGCCAACTAAATAGTCCTTTGCTTACTCTATCCTGTGATGTTCAGCACATTTTAGGCTCTGGAGAGAGACTGGTACACCCAACTGTAGCATTCAACCTTGATAGGCTGGCATTTTGTTCGGAATCCATTCTCACAACAGCTCAGTATACTTTCCTGTTTTGTTCTCGTTGGCCTCCTCGGTGCAGCTCCCCCGGGAACTATGAGTTCCACGAGGATGATCTGCTTGGGGTTACCCCGAAATCATTACCATACTGTTGTGCCGAAATTGAAAATTATCGTACGTTTAATAAAATTTTGTTCGATACATTTCAAATTAGAGAAAAACGTGCACGACTTCCAACTGATGATGGATGAATTAAATGAAGAGAGCAAGACTGTCGGCCTACACATGAACTTCAGCAAGACGAAGATCATGTGCAACAACCACATCGGAGATAAAAACACTGAGATCAGAATCGAAGATATAGAACTAGAAAAAGTAGATCACTACATCTACCTAGGACAACGAATCTCCAAGAAACCTTCAAAATAAGAGGAAATCAAGCGAAGAATGACACTAGGATGGCAAGCCTTTGGCAGAGTAAGCTCAACTTTCAAAATTAAGAAGATCCCACTAGTCTTAAAAAGAAGGGTGTATAACCAATGCATCCTCCTAATACTCATTTATGGATCTGAAACATTGTATCTAACCAAGAGACAGACCCTCTTATTGAGAACGATGCAACGTGAATTCTTTAATCATCATCAGTCATTTAACGTCAGTCGTCAGACATAGACCTTCCCCACTCTTCTATCAAGGGCATGGCAAAGCCAGTACTTTCTGAATTCGTCAAGCTCGTCTCTCGATCTAATATTCTGCCGGCCTCGATTCTGCATGTGATTTCTGGGAATCCATACCGTGTATCGCGATGTCCATCGGTTGTCTGGCATTCTTGAAACACAGCCAACCCACCGCGATTCGGGATTTTTAATGGATTCCATGATATCCCTGAATCTTGCCTTTTCCCAGATGTACTGTGCTGTCTTGTGATGTCTGTATGTGAGACCCAGCATAATTCTTTGACGTGCACGTTGCATGGTTCACAATCTGCTGATCTTTCTCTGCATTAGATTCCATGTTTCAACTCCATAGGTGACGATTGGGAGGATCCATTGGTTATACACCCTTCTTTTTAGGATTAATGGGATCTTCTTGATTAACTAGTTTTAAATCCAGGAAGGATTCCTTTTCCCTTATTATTCAATTGAACTTCTATTTAAGTTTTCTGAATAAGAAGACATTATCAAAGTATTGCAGTTCGGGATTCAACTCTTTTGAAATCATCCTCCGAACAATATATATGTTTTGGCAATTTTCACCTAATATTACATGAATATTTATTAGTATATTTATAATAACCGCCAGCTAGGCGACGGGTCATTGACTACCCAGAAATATTTTATTCCAGTGATATCTAAGACCACATTAAAAATATTATTTTTTCTATTATTTGCTTTTAAATCCATAAAAGAGACATTTTTTCTTATTAGTTAATTCAATTTCAATTTATTTTGGGTTGCAAAATAGGCATTCTTGATGTTTCTGTTTTCTTAAGCTTTCGATTGGAATTAAAAATTAAGACGAGAAAAACTTTTCTTATAGTCTGAGAATTGGGATCTACAAATGCAGGAAGAATTTAGTCTGGCAAGATCCATAAAAATGAACTCGTACCTAAGACGAAAAGACACTCGGTTAAAAGTAGACTCTAAGCATCTAAATATGTTCAGGAAGTATCAAGTTATCAAATATTACCGAAAAGGAGGCAAAGAGAGCAACCAATCCAAGGCCAAGCAAGCAAATAGCTTTGACAACACGACACCACAGCCTGAGACAAGACCCCAAGACAAACATACATAGACCTTCAAAATTTGTACTTTCATAAGAGTAAGAATCTCGATATGATAATGAGGCAACGAAAATGTATTGTCTTTACTGGATTCTGGATTCCGAAATATAAAGTTGACCTTTAGTAAAATCCTACGCAGTCTCTATGAAAAAAATTCAAGTTTACCGGTTATAAATTCAGCAGTAGCACAAATAATCACTTCTATATTATTGGCACTTACATTGCAGAGATGATGCTCACACTGCTTGAAAATATGATAATTATGAGAAGAAATAAATGTCAGTTGGATATGGAAGAGCATCCAACATTTGATATCCCAAATCTATGAGAGTCTGTTGAGAGGCGAATATTATATTATTATACGAGGGTCGTTGGAAAAGGGCTATTGCCTCAGAAGAACAAGATCTTGATAAAATATTTACACTTTTTATGGTTTATATATCATCATTCAAGTCATAATCGAAATGAGATTTCATATGTAACAAGCTATTAAGTGGGAGAAAAAATCACGTGGCGCCATCGATATTTAGGTGCGGTTTAGGAAGGCGTAAGAATTTGAAAATAATCTTAAAATTGAAAAACAAAAATTCGACGTAAAGTAACCGAACTAATCAATGGAATAAAATATCTCGGTTATAAAAAAAGATTGAAATCCTTCGGTTTGATACCTTCACCAGAAAAAAAAATATGGGGGCATTTGATTGAGGTATTCAAAATAATCAATGGAATTACTAATTATGGAGACTTATTGACTCTACAGATTTCCAGAACTAAATCTACTAAACAATTAGATTCTCTTTCTAACATAGACATATATTTTGGGACTGAGTCGCCCATTCATTTCAAAAATAGTTTAAGAAATTTTAAAATGGTTTAGATAAGTTTAGAATTTATGGGAAGGGCGAGATATTACAAGAATATTTTTGGAATCTGACTGATGAAATTTTTGTAAGAGACAGGTCTAAGGATTATGTTAAATGAGAATTGTTATTTATATTTATATACATTGAATATGTTTTCATGATTCTTTTTTCTTCAAAATATGTGTAAATATTGCGAAAAATTGGTGAAAAATCCTTAAGAATAGTAATAATTGTCGGGAAAATATACATAGTTTATCTAAAAAAAATACCAGCCCAAAATTTGTGCATAGTTTCTCCAAAATGACCGCATGACCAAAATTACTTTCTAGAAAAAAAACTTCGTTTGATAGAGCTTATTGGTATACGCGAGTAAATTTCCAAGGTTACCAAGAAACACACACGCAGAGACGAGCAAAGAGACATGAATATGTAGTGGCTGGTTGGTCTGGCGGGCCATTTACATCAATAATAAAACATTTATATGACCACTAAAGAAACAGCTGAAAATAAAACGAGTGCGAATGGTATGAAAATAAAAAGATTAACCCTACAAATCATCCAGAGAGAACTAAACGACAATAACGGTGATAATGGTGGAAGAATTATAACAACATTGGAACAGTTTCTTTGTTGTTGGGTCTCCGGGCTGTATGGGGGGGGGGGGGCTGCAGACATAATTAGATTATTTGCTTATGTAGTCTACTGAGATCGTTTCAGGAGAATTATTCCTTTAGGTCTGAAAGGGTAAATTACTTTGTTTTTGTCGAATTGACAATAATCTAATTCCAAGATGAGGGATATAACTATATAATGAACAGTGTGGCGTTTCCTGTTTTTCTTCTCTCTGTTACGATAAAGTCGTCTTAGCTAACAAAAATGAAATGGCGGCAAAATGTTTCTCTAACATTCACAAGTATTTCAGTTGACATATTCATTTTTTAAAGATTTCATTGTGTTTAATATTTTTAACCCCAGACAATAAAGATTTTGTGTGAAATCTATTTTTTAAAATATACATTACATACCTGCAGCTATGGGTAAAAAAAGCAAAGATTTAGCTCTAGCCTTTGGAGGTCAGTCGGGCTATCAGAAGGACAACTCTTATTTCAGAACCAAGGGGTGGAGCCCCCTAAGGCAATTTTGATCCCCAATCTAACGCCCTTTCGGCAGCTCCTGCAGTCGAGATGATTCCAGACATATCGTACTAACTTTCTTCTGAGAGGGATATTCTGACTCTTCAACCTCCAAGGGTCTCCATACACATGTAAATCGGGTGTTCCACGTCAGTGCACACTAAAATTGTAATGTATGTACCCTTATAACCACACACCCAGAACAAAATATAAAAAAAACAACACACAAACAAAATCTAATCAAATTCAGCACGTCTAAATCTATGCATCTGCACATATCTATAGGTCGAAGTAAGACAAAAATATGCGTAATAGAATTTTTCAAAGTTCTTTTGCGTCTGAGATTTATCCAGCCGAAACCCTGTAACCAGCAGTCAGACAATGTTTCAAATATCAAATTTTTTTCACGTTGATTGAGTAGGCGGTCTTGTACACATAGTATTCAACCAACGATTTCGAGAAAGGTTCTGCAGGAACTAGCAGGGGACACAGCAGTTTCCAGCCAGTACATATATATATATATATATATATATATATATATATATATATATATATATATATATATATATATATATATATATATATATATATATATATCCGTTTGCATCTCTGTATGAAAATAAACACAAAATTTATATACATTGAGTCATTATATATATATATATATATATATATATGTGTGTGTGTGTGTGTGTGTGTGTGGTTGCATATGTGTATGTGTGTGTGTGTGTTTCAGTCTCTGTTCCAGCAAATTAATGTATACTGTGAAGAAAGATATGGTTCTGGTAATAAATTAAGAACGAAAGATATATTTATATACTCAGAAAGAAAGGTCAAAAGAGAGGAGGAGAACAGGAAAGAGAAAGAAAAAAAATTACATCTGAAATCGATCATCTGTAGAACTCCCAGGATTGTCATAGAAATAGATTCGCCTATCGATTTTTTTTCCGTGGGTTCGAGGGGCGGGACCAGGGTAATTGTTTTGTAGATTCACTTTAAGAAAAGGAATCATTCTTATAATTTGTGGCAAGGAAACAGCCGAGGGTATTAAATAATAAAAGGCATCAAAAGGAACACAAGATGGTGAAGACGTACGAACGGAAATTGAGGTCTATGAAACAAAGCCTTGCAATCCTCAACGGAATAATAGTCATTTACCTACAACTGATGAGGTTGGTACAAACACCACGACTGATTTGTAACATACCTTGTCGGGCGAATTCATATACACACAATATTTCACTAGACAGCACTCAGCGGGCGGAAACCTCAACCAACACCATTTCAGAATGTTTGCAACAGCATTTGTATCAAATTTTACGTGGAGAGAGAGGAACAGACGGAAAGAGTCACGCAGTTCATAATTTAGATTGATTATTTATCACAGGATTACATTATTGTTAGTTCTACTAAAACACACGCTCGCTCCAAAGCTAAAGGCAGACTACACTTATGAAATAAAACGATGCATAACGATTGGCTGGAAAACATCTTATATAAATAGAGACATACTAATGATCAAATTGCCAATATGCTAAAAATGCAAGGTATACAATCAATGCATAGTACCAGCTATGACATACGGTTGCAAAACCTGAAATCACATGCACACGCACATGTGCACACACACAGACACTAAAATACACACACATATATATATATATGGGTGTATGTTTGTTGGTGAGATTAAATAATCATATACATATACATATACATATACATATATATATATATATATATATATATATATATATATATATATACGCAGTATATGTGGTTCAGATCAGGCTAGCAGTATAAAACAATATAATAATGTATTAATAATATAAAGCCACTTCTGAAATGTAATGGATTTATTTCACAGTGCTCGATACATACAACGATGAGGCCCTAAGAGGGCAGAAACATGAGCTAGTTTTTGTAATGAATCCACATTCTACTAAATATATATATATATATATATATATATATATATATATATATATATATATATATATATATATATATATACACACACAAAGGGAGGGGGTGTATCAAACAGAGGAAAATTTAGGTCTGTGAGACAGTTTTGCAATACTCTATGGAATAAGAGTAATATATCTTCAACTGATGACCTGAGTATATACAGAACCACCGATTTTAAACTCAGTCATATCAATGATGCATTGCTACCTTATCACTTAAAAGCTAATGCTGTTTCTCTTTGTTTGTTAGTGTGTGAGTTTCTGTCATGCTAGAGCAAACATAAAGAGGGGAAGATTAATACAAAGTTTCTCCCACTGTGTTCGAATATGCTAAAACACACAGTTTTGTGTTTGAGTGTTAGCGTCAACATCACTACTAATACTACTGGTGAAGATATTGTTCATTTCGTAGTGGAAGAAAAAATATAAATAATGCAGAATTATGATGAATAAAACTGATCGTTTTTCTAATAAAAGAATCAATTTGTTTTTCAAATTTCAATTGTTTTAAAAAAATTGTGATAATAGCAAATATGAATATTGGAGATGTTAACAAAACCTGAATTCTGTTTGGGTAATACGTTTTTTTTATTTGATTTTCTGCTATACTTATATACGTACATATATTTTAGCATAATTTATCCTTAGGTAAACAGTTTCGTCCCTTTTTTATGGTTACCTCGCAAGTATAAAGATATTTAATGAGTTTAGGTTAGTATGGCTCGCAGCTAAATAAGTGCAAAGAGTGATTGTTATCTCGAGTCGGACCAATTTTCCTAAGTGGGTAATGAATCCCTTTATAGAAAATCCACTTGTGAATCCGACGGAATTTCAAGACATAACAGGCGGAAAATAAAGCCGTTTACCATCAATGTAATTAATCAATCTTACATACTCAGAACAGGGAAGCGGTAATGCAGTTAATATTTCGTTGTATTTTTTATCTCATCACAAAAACCCACCTAAGGCCACGCCAACTTGATCATCATCATCATCATCATCATCATCATCATCATCCTCATCATCATCATCATCATCATCATCATCATCATCATCATCATCATCAGTCTCTTTACGTCAATATTTCGATGCAAATTTCCCTGTAGGATTCGTCACACTTCTCTACCGTGGTCGTTGCGGAGCAAGTTGTTCCTTAATTTGTCTAGCTCGTCTCTCTATCTAATACTCTGCAGGCCTCAGTTGCGCATTTGATCTCTTGGGATCCATGTCGTGAGTCATGATGTCCATTGGTTGTCTGCCATTCCTGCAATATGGCCAGCCCATTGCCAATTTAGTGTTTTAATGGATTCTATGATGTCCCTGATTCCTGTCTTCTCCTAGATGTATTGTGCTGCTTTGTGGTCTCTCAATTTAAGTTTTAGCATAATTGTTCCATGTGCACGTTGCATGGTTCACAATTTGGGGGCCTGTCTCTTGGTTAGTTTCAAGTCGTAACGGTCGGAAAATAAAGCCGTATACCATCAATGTCATTGATCAATTTTACATACTCAGAACAGGGCAGTGTTAATTCAGTTAATATTTCGTTGTTTTTTAATCTCATCATAAGAACTAACCTAAGGCCACGCCACTTAATTGCACTTCAAAGCATTCTTCTGCCGAAAAGAATGTTAGCGTTCTCACCTTGTAAACGACCTACTTATTTTAGGAAGACGCTGTATTGCTCATACCATACATCTATATCATATATATCTTGCTTGTATATACAAACACGCATACATTCATATTTGAACGCACTATCATATACGAACGAATCAACTTGTAAGTAATACAATTACACCCGAATATCAATTTCTAAATACAGCTCCAAGAAGAATCTAATAAAATCAATGAAAATTATATCTTCTACGTATCAAACTGACAGTGGAATTGGTAATCGCACAGAAATAGCCCTGAAGTATTTCAAGGCAGGACTTCAGTACATGCAACATAAGAGCTATAGTCGACTTGATACTTAAAGAACATAATATGCAAAACAATGTGAGCAAAAAAAAAAAAGTCATTTCCTTTCTGTTATTGAAATCGGCTAACATATTTTCAGGTTATTCATCAAAACATGAATATCTTTTATCTAGGACTCATATATTGTCATCATCTTTTATCGATTTACCGATGTTGGACATGAACTCTCCTCAGGATTCGCCACACCTCTCTGCCGTGGGCGTCGTGGAGTCAATTCTTTCTGAACGTGTCCAATTCGTTTCGCCATCTTATATCCTGTTGGCGTTGGTTCCACATTTGATATCTGGGAATCCATGACGTGAATCGTGATGTCCATCTATTGTCTGCCATTCTAGCAACATGACCAGTCCGTTGCCATTTGAGTTTCATAATGGTATTTTGCCAAACACACTGCGCTGTGATCACTCCATGTGATGTTGAATATAATTCTCTCAAGAACTCGTTGCATGTTTCTCAGTTTGCAGATCAGTCTCTTGGTTAGATTCCATGTTTCAGATCCATAGATCACTAGGATGCCTCGGTTGTATACTCTTCTTTTGGGGAGTAATGGGATTTTCTTGATCTTGAAGGCTTGGCTGAGCATCCTAGAGTAATTCAATGATTTCTTCTTCTCTTGATGATTACATGGAGATTCGTTGTCGAAGATAAAAGCAGTGGTCTACATGGTCCAGTTTTGCGTTTTCAAATTTGATCGTTGAGCATTTATTCCCGACATGACAACTACCCAAGGAACCGTTGTTAAAAAGTTGATATTTCCGTTATTTTTAGTGCTGCAATGTTCAACTTTCTTTCATGTTTAATTCTTGACGCTCTGCACGATAATTCATAGGGCGTCATTGAATCTCCACGATATTAAAAAGCATAATAGATCGAAAAATAACAAAAATATTAACTTTCAAAAGTTTGTGCGTCGGGTACTTTTCATACGCGGTCACTCATACACACAAACTCATCAAGTCATTTTGAATACCTCGATATTCAGTTTTGTAGCTTTGATTTAATCTGGAAACCAATCAGGGTGGGGTACTTAGCTGCAGAAGTGTGAACAGGCACTCGCACGCAAGACATAATCGAGTGAGCTTATGTACCGTGTGGCCGTCAAATTGAACAAGGGACAGAAGTAGCTAACGCAACCAGCAACGTCGACAAGTAGAGTTGATTGATGATGATGATGATGATGATGATGATGATGATGATGATGAAGACGACGACGAAAAAGAAGCTAATGGATACCAAGTATCTAATCATTTTCAATGTCTTGAGAACCGGATGCGCAGCTCTGATGAAACTCGGAAACCTATCAGACGGAAACGTTACTGCGCATGAGTAAACATACGCTATCCTGTGGGGTTATATAGTCGGCATTGAAACTCTATCGGGTTAATTTGCATACTGTATGACAGTTGCATTTGCATTTGATTCTCCATCCGTTTTATGTCCCATGCCTGATTATTTGGGCAAAACATAGCATCACTCAGGTTTTCCAGACGCCAGTCACCCAACCCTACCGTGTCGTTGTCCAGTTTCGGCTCCCTCTGACGTCTAGCTTTTGTCGTTGACCGAGCATGGACGAGATCAAGGGGAACGTGACAAAGCAGCCGATGCTGATCCTAAAACAATTTCTTAAAAGTGCATAAGGTCCCAAGGGGAGAGCTTTGAAGAGGAAAAAAGGTTATGTTGCCCTACGTGGGCAACTTTCCCCGACAAACATCATATTTACCCACAAAAATCATCATCATCATCATCGTCATCATCATCATCATCAATACAGTGAGAAACAAATCCTAAAACCCCATCTGAAGCAAGAAATACAACCATTACCCTTTCTAATTAAACATGGCGATTCGTAATTAAATTTGAAGGTCGTTGCCTGTTCGAGGCAATTGGAAAATTATTCGATGTTTTACTCGTAAACTGATTGGTTTGTCTTAGTGTTGGTCAGTTCATGGAGGAACCGCTGGGGATGTTTTGTTTGCTCCATCGTCTCGAGTTGGTTTATCTTAGATATGTAAACAAATCGACCGAACATTAACAATGTAAATGATCTCAAAACTAAATTGAAAGACGTGTTCTATCGACATTTTCATTAGACAAAATGACTTGGAATTTAGATGATGTACGTCTGGCTTGTATTTTATTCTCTTTTGGTTTTGTGTACCGCCTTATGGATATTTATGAGAGTGTCACTCTCCCTGAAATATACAAGGTAGGTCCATTGAAATATCCAGCCATTTTCATTATGTTCAGAACTATTTGTGTGTCATTGAAGTAACTTGGCAACCTATCTGAGAGGACCTCACAGGACATACATAAACCTAAAATCTCCCACGGAATTAATATGGGATACCATTTAGTGAGCCAGTGTACTGTATGACTGTTGCAATCACAATGACAGTGCCTGTCCATACTTCACGTTATGTATAGTGTTTTTTTTTTGTTTTTTTTTAGCACAACATTGCATCACTCAGGTTAGTCTACTCCCCTAAATTTCAGACTTAGTCCTTTTGGCTCTTCACCATTGAAAGGTAGCTTTACAAATGATTATTATGGCCATATTTCTGTCTGGCCTTCGATGCCTAATCGGTAAGTTACCGCTACGGATATACGGGCTCCCAGGTACGAAAGATGCCAATTAAAATTAATTTATTCTTCTGGATTTATTCTTTATTTCTGATCGAGTTGTTCACATAGCAAAGATCTGGAACGATCTAGAACTTGAGATTAAAAGCAACATAAATAAGATGAAATAAACTATATATGGAAATCTACCCATATATTAAACAATGTGACTTTTTTTCTGTTTGTTTCTCTATACTTAGCAATGGACTCTTTCACCTGAAGGTAATAATTTTGTGAAGAAAAATATGAGCATATCCTAGAGATATAAACCAAGTAACTATGTTATATCAATATGATACACACTTATAAGCAAAATAATCATTTTATATCAATATAATACACATGCGTAAAGCAAATAACTATTTCATATCTATATAACATATACATACAGTAGTGTTCATGAATATTTGAACAAGCACACACTGTCGGTCTCTTGCCTATGATCTCAGTGTTTCGACATATGTATTGGCCTACTTTAAGTACATTCTAACTAAAGTGATATCTCATCTAAAAAATATTAATTATACTCTTCAATCTATATTTGAATGATTTTGAACAAAATTAGCATGATAAGGTATATTTTTATTACATCAACGATTTAATTCAGCTTTTAAAAAATATCTTCTTAAATGTAGCATTCAGAACTATAAAGCATGTCTAAATGCATACCCTGATGTGCTGATAGAGATATTGTGTGTTTTTCTTGCATAAACGTCCTGTTTAAAGCATCTAAACCAAACCATACAAACACAATTCCTGTTTGTCCGATTTTTATGAGATGTTCAGTACATTCAATCTCTATTTAAATTTAACCATGATTTTTTTGCAGGTTATAAAATGGTTTTATAAGAATAGACGATGTTTCCAGTTTCTCATTACGGCCTATCCATTTACGATCTGAAAAAAAAAATGAGAAAAAGTTTATCTCTATTTAAAGCGACATAGTGTCCCTCAATCTCCGTCAGTTGGTTTCCATCAACCTGTGAACAATTCCGCTAATTGCTCTCCTCATTCCTCTAGGGGGTCACTACCCATTCCGTTCTGAATCAATTTCGTCGGCATGTTTTGCCAAAGCTATCAATTGCCGGTGGAACGGCAGAGCGGCAAATAACATCACGGTAATCCTGTTATTTTCCCAGAGTCAATAGCCCTTGGGGTGGGGAGCCAGACGTGCGATTGCTGAATGCTAACTTTGGCACCATAGATCAGGAAGGCATCCAAGATCAATTAGAAGACATTAGACGTCTACTCTACATTTCTTCAGGTGTCTTCTGCTGCCCATACTTAGAATATGACTTTTTAGTAGCAACACAGGTACACGTTGGCTCACAAAAACACAGACCCAAACCCAAACGCAAGGGCACGCACACGCATGTACACAATCAAACGGACAATGAAAACACACACACACAAAAAAAAAGACACGAACACATACGTACACAAGCACACATATACAATAACACTTACATAAACGGACACATAAGAACGCATACACACGAACGCAAAGACAGACGGACACATACATACACCTAAACGAACAGTCACACAAAAGCACACACAGAAACAGACTCGCACACACAAATTAACGCACAAACGAACATGAATACACAGAACGCATAGATACATCAAGGTACCAATTTACATGTGATTTTTCAATTTTTTCGATTCTGGAAGTCACTTTCAAGTTCGAAAAGTAAATATTCACTGGCAATACTGGACTTGAAAACATGAAAGTAACTGGTTTAAATCTAAATATTGTCACCACTGGAATCACAAATAAAAAAAACAAATGAACATCTGAATCGGTGAGCAGCATTCACCAGCATTCACCGGAAATCTTCAGACGTCTATCTTATTTGCATTCTTCTGATTCCAGACGTCTGAGAATTTTCTATAATTCTTATTCTTTAGCTTTTCCCAGATAACAAAAATATTGTTTCATCAAAAAATTCCCAAACAAAGAAAGATTCTAAATTGTATACTCTGCGCAAACAATATCTAATTTACAAAATACTGACATAGATTCAGTCGGAATATATATATATATATATATATATATATATATATATATATATATATATATATGTGTGTGTGTGTGTGTGTGTGTGTGTGTGTGTGTGTGTGTGTTTGTGTGTGTTTGTGTGTGTGTATACATGCATGGGAGAAACAGCATCAAACTATGTTGATTAGTATTTGAGCTACACGTGCCCAAATGAACGTGTGTGTTGCGTGTTTGATATTTCTTCTTTCCAGGTCAACAAATGGTAATCACATTGAGAAATTGCATTCTGTGATCTGTGAGCGTTGGAAATTGTCATCTGACTTTTTTCGATTCCATTTCTGACAGCACCCATATATATATATATATATATATATATATATATATATATATATGTGTGTGTGTGTGTGTGTGTGTGTGTGTGTGTGTGTGTGTGTGTGTGATTATAAACTGCGTTATATTGTATTGGAACTCTCATTTGTTATTACACGGTGAATGTACCATTTGGCCGAGACAACATGAATTCACCGGGTAATAATGAGAGATCATTCTAAGCAAGTGTCTATGTGATATAACACGAATTATTATCATTCTGCCGGATTATATATCTATTTCCTAATAAAAGCAATATATATATATATAAATATATATATATATATATATATATATATATATATATATATATATATATATATATATATATATATATGTGTGTGTGTGTGTGTGTGTGTGTGTGTGTGTGTGTGTTTCCATACTTATTCAGAATATGATTTATTGAGGCAATGACTCTTCTCCAACAATTCCCTTATGATGAACTGCCATTTCCATAATATTCTTTGGGGTTAATGGTCGCAAATACAGTGAAGGTACGAATCATGGCTTCCAAATTATTGTATTTTTTTAGTGCAAATATGAAATTCGCAATGCTTTAAAATATGATAATCTCTAGGAGAAATGTCAGGTGAATATCGATCACGCTGCAAGACTTTACATCCTAATTTTCTAATCTTAGACAATGACAGCTCAGAGACGTTAGGTAATATTCAGTTATAGAATATTTTATTCATTTGGGCCAGCGGAGTGGTTCTACAAAAAAGGAGTAAACGTAGAGGCCTGATTGCATCAGAGTTTTTCAAGCATCTAAATTAGCACATTCTAGATTACTCACTCTATATATAGCTATACAGCACAATTCTGGCTAATTTGAGCGTTCAAACATACCGACAAATTTAGCTGTAGTAATAGTGACTGCAGTACTGGAATAGAGCACTCTTGTGGATGGAGAATTGTGCGTAATTGAATAGTCTCACTTGAATTCAGCCTTACTCATTCACTATATATATACATACATACATACATACATACATACATACATACATACATACATGCACACGCGCGCACACACAGAGACACTAAAAAATGGATATAGAATCTTATTTGAAATTATCCCCTATCGTCACAAGGGCAATATATCAATCGATCTAGACTAAATAATGTAAACAGAATAAACAAATGAAGAGAATTGGACGGTTGCAGAAATTGAACTTATCCCATTTTTTTTCAATTGTTTATTCCATTTATGTTGTCTAAATCGATTGATATATTAACTATGTAACGGTGAGAGATCATTTCAAATAAGTTTCTATAAAATACAACACAATTTATAATTCCTATATATATATATGTGTGTGTGTGTGTGTGTGTGTGTGTGTGTGTGTTTGAATGTGT
Source organism: Thysanoteuthis rhombus (assembly GCA_963457665.1). Taxonomy (NCBI): domain Eukaryota; kingdom Metazoa; phylum Mollusca; class Cephalopoda; order Oegopsida; family Thysanoteuthidae; genus Thysanoteuthis; species Thysanoteuthis major. The sequence goes on along the minus strand of OY735232.1, from coordinate 36,784,014 downwards.
ATGGTTATTTTTGGCATTTGTATTTCCAGACTTATTCAGATCGATCAACGCATTGCTAACTCTAAATGATCTGATGACGTCAATAGTAGCGTTAGCAGAGTGATTTCCTAATTTGAAATAGTAACTGAAAATGAATTACTCAAAAACCTCTAATTTCAATTAATTATATCTCGTTGTATTTTGAATCTTCATGTAAAACTGCAATTACATCAGTAAATATTCCACCTTCAGCATTTTCCACAATGATGGAAGAAAAAACATTCCACGTGTAATAACCTAATTCTTAGTTCGTATCCCTGATCAAGGGTTGATATTGCAAATGACTCTATACTAAATAAAACCTGTTAGTATTGTTTGGTCTATTTTACTGGACCAAATGAATACTAAAAAAGTAATATTTTTAGAGACATTAAAAATATTTATAGAAATTAAATTATATCAGAAAAAGAATAGCAACATATATAACTTTATCTGTAGCAAAGATAGTTTATTTTTTCCATTTATTTATTCATCTATTTATTTATTCATTTTTTGCTCTTGTTTTTTAATGGGAAATTTGTTCCCAACCCTCTGGCCCAGAAGTCCGTCTCGATTATCTTTATTTGCCTTGAATTTTTTTTCTTCTTCACGTTTTCCTTCTTATAAGACACGCTTCTAGTGAGTAATCTTTTTTTGTTGTTTGATCTTTCTTTTGGTTGAGTTGTCACAATTTCTTTTCTTTTTTTTAAACCTCCGTCGTTTAGAGAGTTCTATGATTTGCATTGCTTGAAGCCCAACAGCAGACATTGGAACTAAAAATAGAGCAATATCCGCATGAAAAAAGGATAAGTAAGAAAAAAAGATAAGTGAGAAAAAGGGAAAAAAAAACAACAAAAAGCATGGAATAAACTTATGTAGACATTTTGAACACAATGCAATTTCATTGGAATTACAGTAAATTCTTCAGTTCAAGGTCGTTCGACGCTGAAAGAGAAGATACAAAGCAACAAAGAAGAAAACACTGAGCAGATGAAAAAATGTAGAAAATATCAAACAGGAACAAAGAAATCTTATTTACGGCAGTACGCTGATAAAATACCATATAAAACCTTTAAAAAAATATATAAATTAGATAAATTAAACATCAACCTGGCCGATAAAAATAAATCTTTATTCAATAATGAGCGCCTAATCCAAAAGAAACAAAGTAATCTTCGACCAATAAAAACCAAAATAGCACCTTCATTGCCACACTCGAATAAAGAATAAGAAAAACAATGATTGGATAATGAGATAAACGAGAAAGTTCCTTGTCTAAATGTATTTAACCCGGTCAAACCTAAATCATGTACTTGCACTGTCTACAATAAACGACCCGTTTAGAAACTCGAAAGAATCTGGAATACTCGAGTTATTTTCTTCTTAACAGAAGGATGATGGTAATAAGAATGGGAATAAAAATAAAAAGTATTGATGTTCTAAAATTAAAAAAAATACATGTGAAAATAATCAAGTGAAATAAAAGGCAGAAAAAAACAGACCACAGAAAATGGGAAAGATCACACTTGACTGATTAACTTTGGAGGAAAAAACGAAAAGGATAATCCTACACGCACCCCCCGTATATATATATATATATATATATATATATATATATATATATATATATATATATATATATATATATATATATATATATATATGCAACAATCTAAAACACACAAAACTATACAACCACACAAATACACACACAAACGACCACAAACAAAGCCTATTCAAAAACACATGCATATATACCCACTTATAGGAATCACACACACCTACGCAAACTTTCATTCAGAAAATAGTATGGACAAAAAAAGTAACAAACGCTTTGGGCACGATCAGTAAATGCATGGAAAACCCAGGTGACAAAAATGAAATCTACAAAGAGAGAAATATGTCAGACAGCAATCATAGAATTCACGGATAAAGATGAAAGCATCAAAGGGAAAATTAGGGCGACAAAGGTTTTTCTTTTTTTTCTATTTTCTTGGGGGCTCTGACTCGATTGTTTACTTCACTTCTGATACTTTTCAAAATGAGGAAAACAGATGTATATTTCCGATCAACGCCAGTAGTCGGCGTTCAAGTCCAACTGAGGACACGAATTTTGAATTCTGATTTTCAAAATACGATCTTCTATTGACATCGAGAACTGAGTAGGAACACTACACGCAGCAGTTTAGTTGCTCTTGAATGCCTTTTAGAGAGGCATGAATCAACTTCTTCACCAAAATATGGATAAATACCAGTGCATTTAGAGCTCCTTAGCCCTGTTGGTTCAACCTGGGCGTTGGCCAAGCACACCGGCCCGTTAAAACAAACATTTACTACAAACAATTATTTGGTTTTCTAGAGTCGTTCGAGATGTGCAGATAAAAATCATTGGCTTGTTTGTTCTGCAACGCAAGAGCAACTGACCTGACCTGGCCTGAGCTATATATCATATTGAGTTCAATCGGCAAATATCTATTTTAGACTTTGAAAGAACTTTAGGATGCTGTCAATGTATTCAAAATTGATGATTATTGTAAAACGGATTCACTTTGAGTCCAGTCTAGGCCAACATTGCTCCCTCCAATTTTCAGGTAGTGAGTAGGCCCCAAAATCTTATGAAACAAAAGTATGTGCCTACTTTTGGATCCGACGTACAAAACCGATACTTTTTCAGAGGAAATTCTGTAAGCTGTCAACAGAAATTGAAATATTTTATTCACACAACAATTCCCTTTGCACTTTGATTGCAAAATATGAGCTGTTTTGAGGGAACGATTATTAAATGGCCTTTCAAAGTCCATTGTTCATTGTTTTATCAAAAGCCTGTCAATTTTTTCGCCCCCCACCCTAAGCGACGGTGACTGAGTCAAAAAATCATGAACTTGTTCAAAATCTCATCTTTCATGGTTACAATTTGGCTGAGAATTTCGATGGACCAACGTTGTGAGTTGTAATCTTCTGAGTCTATTTCAACATTTAGGGAGACAATAACGACCCAGTTTTATTTTAAGCTTTCTTTTTTAAATTACATATTCCATAACTGTCTAATCAGAAAAAAAAAGTAAAAATATTGACGGAAAAATTTTGCATCAATTAACCAAGCATTAAAAAATTAAAAATAATATAAAATAAACCCCCTACTTTTTTGAATGAAAATAAGCACAACAGCATATATATATATATATATATATATATATATATATATATATATATATATATATATATACATATATATACCCATTCAACAACTGCTCACTTCGATCAAATAAAAAATAAAATAAAGGAGAAGAATAATTACAAAAATGTTACATACAATCTGTTTTTTCTGCATTAAAGCAAACTAGTGCTCCGTTGATACGACCAGTACACTTGACACACAGATAGCCAGTCAGTCAGCAAGACTCTCTTCAAAACTGAATCAATTTATATTGACAATTTTGTGGACATTTTTGTTTGACAGTTTTTACGGGAACGCGGGAAAATATTCAAAGAATTGAAGAAAAAAAATATATAATCATATTTCGAGATGGAGGCAGGGGTGCATACAAACTGAATGGTCTCCTTTGTTTGCCATTATCTCTACTTAGGATGGAATAGTGAATTTAAAGCCTGGGACCGAGGTAAAAGATCTTTTTTACGATAAGCATTTTGTATCATATTCCATGAGATATCATCTGATTATCAGACTGAAGAGAAGAATATAATTGAAAGAAAAAAAAATGGTGATCACAAATGAAATCCCAATTTTGGGTCTTCTAATTCAGCATTTAGCAGTGATGACATTTTCATTCGTTATTGAGTTGGCCTTAAGTGACATTGGCATCGAAACAAAAGTCCAATTTTCTAATAGCAACTAATTGCACAGATATGTAGGGGTCGTACTGCTGGAACTTTACGCCGCCTTTTGGGTAATTAGGAACATACTATAAAACGTTATTAAAAACGTCTGTGAGGAAATTCAAACTTTTTTACAACGAGTCTGGCTATAAAGAACCGTTCTCGATCTCTTAAGTTTAACCTGTTCGCTGAAACAGACGATATAAGTTGTCTTGGGAAGGATGATAATTGGGCTGAGTTGAGGGAGAGATTGTAACTGACGGATTGATTTTTCATTGGGTGAACGGCCTAAGTTATAACGTCATTCAAATTTTGTTAAACATTTCAGGGCATAATTCTTTTTTTAAATGACCAGAATGAGTGTAGAAAAAAGAATGGAAAACCCTGACTTATATTACAGACGCTGAGAGGCCTGTGACCATCTCCACTGATTTAGGATCGGCCCCCTTCATGCTATTCTAAGAAGTATGTGGTAGGGTATAAAGCAACATTTAGTGCCTATTACGTGAGGTTTTGAACTAGCAAATACGATATATAACATTGAGCAATTCAGTTGAAGCCACACTTCAGCCATATCATTCCTTGTAATGGTGTAGTGATATCATTTCTCAAGTGGATATTGATAACCGAGGTTTTTAGACGTTTTTTCACATCGTTTTGTGTCATATTCTTTCGTGTGCACGTTGTATGATTCTCAGTTTGAGGGGCAATTTATTGATTAAGCTCCAAGTTTCAGGTCCGTAAGTGACTATCGGGAGAATGCACTGATTGTTGGCTCTTTTCTTTTAGAAGACAATAGAAACTTCTAGCTCTTTGTAGATTTAACTTGTTAGAAGGAAAACTTGAAAACCTTTGGTGATTATTTGTTCGATTTCTCCTTCTTTTGGGGATTCAATGAGAATAGGCTGAGGAGAGCTCCAATCTATTCAGTGGTCAAGGATGCAATTTAATTCTGAAGGAATGAGCAGCAATTGGAATGACCATTAAGATCATCATCACCACCAACAACAATACTAGCATCATCATTGCTATCATCATAAGAACCATCATCTTCACCAGCAACATTAGTATAATCGGTATCACCATCATCAATATCATTATGCATTAGTCATCACTGTCATCATCAATATTATCAATGACCATAAAGAAACTCAAACTGATAGTGTGTAGATGCATATATGGGGCCATGATTATTATTTCAAGGTTATCTCAAAGACCATTGCTCAGATATTTGTTGTTGAAAATTCTATAAGATGAAAAGTAATTATCATCAACATCATCATCAGTAGCCTGTTGGAGTCTGTCGTTTGACACATACCTTCCCCCAAATTCAACAGACCTCTCTAGCATGGACATTGCGGAGCCAGTTCTTTCTGAATTTATATAGCTTGTCGTGCCATCTTCCTTTCTGTTGGCCACAGCTTTGCTCTGGGGAAACCTGTATTGAGTCGTGATGTCTAGTGGTTGTCTGACTTCCTTGCAACATGACCAGCCTATTGCAATTTGAGTTTTCTAACAGTTTCTATGATGTTTCGGACTCCTGCCTTTTCTCTGATATTCTGTGCTATCTTATGATCTCTCCTTGTGAGGTTGAGCAGGATTATCTCATGTGGACCTTGCATGGTCCTCAATTTGAGGGTCAATCTTTTCGTTATTTTCCATATTTCAGTTCCATAGGTGATTATCATTAGGACACATTTGTTGTAAACCATCCTTTTTATGACTAGTGGGATTTCCTTATTCGTAAAAGTCGAGCTTGCAGTATCGAAGGCTTGCAAACCTAGTGTGATTCTTCGCTAGATTTCTTCTTTTTTTGGTGACCTCATGGAGACTCACTGTCCTACTTTCCTCGAGCTCAGCATTTTCGATTTTGATTGTAGTGTTTTTGTATCCAACATGTTTGTTGTACATGACATTCGTTTTGCCTGAGTTAATGTAGTGGCCAACTTTCCCTCTTGCATCATTTAGTTCGTCTAACATTGTTTGGATCGTGAAGGTTCTTAGTAGAGAACAATGTTTACAGAAAATCTAAAAAGTAAAACTGGGATTAAATCAACCGTAAGAAGTCGCAGTGAATGTATTTATTAATGAATTATCTATGAAAAAAAAGTAAAATTGAGTACTTTATTTTAATTGCTGGTATTGACAACTTATTGGAAATTCATGGTGGTCCAATATCCAAATCATTTTGAAATTTCTTCTGCTATTAGTGTACCAAATTGTATGCTTTTATCACGAGATACACTATTGTTTGGTTAAGCTGTCTCTGTATTATTATTTTCGTAACAATTCACAAATATCACATTTCAAGAAGATATGAATAACTGACAAATTTATCTGGGTTTTTTTTTTTGTTTGTTTTTTTTTTTCATTTTGCATCGTCCAGTGATTCTCTGTCACAAGAAAGAAGCAAGTAAGGTACCGGCCACATCTTATTGCTGTCATGAAAAGAAGCCATTACGACAAGTCGAATTCTCCCGTTGGTAAATTGTCAGGCTCATTAAATCTTAGAGGCCAAAGATGAATTTTTTTCCCATAGGCTTATCATAATATCAGAGGAAAGCAATGTATACTAAACAGTAATCTGAACCCCTGTATATGACCTCTGAACGAAGTGTATAAATTATACATAGTGCTAAAAAGAGAAAAGTATCGAAGACAATAAAACAGTACGCGTAATCACAAAAACTCGTTAGCTTATCGGGTTTCTACGAAAGATGATGCAAAGGACGAAGAATATTTCAGATTCTGTATTACTGGTATAGTAAAATCTGCTTTGAGTTTAAAGGACACTCATTAAAAAACGAGCTAATTTAAAACGTGATAAGTTAAAACGGTTTACCGGTAAATCTTATAATATCAAAACTATCGTAATCAAACACTCACTCACCTTATGTTTTGACTTCGTTCAGTTGTTTTACGAGGAAAGGTGTTGCGTTCAGTCAGCAACAAAGATTAAAAGAACATCACAAGATAAAAAAGAAAATAAAAGCAGAGAAGATGAATGTGCTTGGAGCTTAATTTATGTTCATTCTTTATTCTTATTCTCATCATCCTTATCATCCATCGTTAGATGTGGTTCTCCCCCAAGGTTTGTCAGGCCTCTTGATCATGCACGTCGCGGAGCCAATAATTATTTAACCAGCCTCGTTCGTCACGCTAGCTTTCTTTTCGTTGGACACAGTTTTGCATATGATGCAGATCTACGCTGCAAAACGAAATTAGTGAACTTCTTTAGATCGGGGATGTCGTCGACACTAGCAAATACGTCACTATATTGAATGTAGAACTATTTGTTGAAGCGATTCTCCTACGATATTCTTGATGTAACAGTGTAGAAATATTATATTCCTGACGTATATTAAAAACCGTAGCATTTATATGTTGTTTTGCAGTGTCCAGTGATCCTTTATTACGAGGATGAAGCAAACAAGCGAGCGACCACTGATTATTGCTGTATTCGAGAGGAGGCTATTCGGCACGTCAAGTCTTACCGTTTGGTAAATTGTCGGGCTCATTAAATCTGATTACTGGCAATTAGGTTTGTACGTCTCTATTATCAACTGCAGGGTATTATTGTTGAATTGTTTGCATTTGAGGCTGGGCTGGTTGTGTGATCCTTTAGGTATCTGGAGTCCATCGAAGAAGAAGAAGAAGAAGAAGAAGAAGAAGAAGAAGAAGAAGAAGAAGAAGAAGAAGAAGAAGAAGAAGAAGAAGAAGAAGAAGAAGAAGAAGAAAGAAAGAGAATTGGAAGGAAAAAAGGAGTAATGGTTGTAATTCTTCAGAAATCTTGAGTTCGTCTCTGAAGAGAAAAACAGGAAAATATGGTAATTGTGATGATGTAACTTCTAAGGGTAGAAAGGAAGGAAAATGGATGAAAGAAAGAAGGAATGAAATATACGAACAAAAATATAAAGTGAATATAAAGAAACAGTAAGAAAAAAAAGCAAAGAAGGATAGAGAGAGAAAGAGAGCAATATTTAAGAAAAAAAATATTAAATAATGAAAGAGAGGAAATAGAGATAAGGATAAAGGCGCAGAAAGAAAGGAACAAAGGAGAGAAGAGGGAAAGAAAGAAGAAAATAAAGAACAAAGAAAAAAAGAAAGATAGAGTGAAAGGAATAGAAGATGAATGAAAGAAACTCGGTGAAAGAGGACATCAAAGACAAAGAAGAAAAGAGAGCACGAAGGAAGAAAAAATAAAAAAGATCATGAAAAAAACAGAAAGAAGGAACGAAAGGAAGAAGATTGGGAATTAGAAAGAGAAAAAGAAAGAAAGAGAGGGAAAGAGCAGATTTAGCTCATTGAGATTTACTATTTTGTATGAGCAGGAAGAAGAAATGTGATGGTGGATGAGCCGTGTCGTAGCGTAAAGAGATAATATCAGTGCGGGGTAGATAAAAGGTGGACGTTTTTGTCAGAGGTAGATAGAAAGAGAAAAGACAGAGAGAAAAAGAGAATGGGAAGAGGGAGATTGGAGATGCTGCTTCAAAAAGAGGGTGAAGTACGAGAGAACGAATGGTGAGATGAACGAAGGAAAAGTCCTTGAAGAATAAGAGAAAGATAATTTGCAAGGAGAGCCATTAAGAAGAAAGGAGAGGGAAAGAAAGAAAGAATGGAAGCAGTGGAGTAAGGGAAAAGGAAGATAGATATGAAGAAAGATGAAAGAAAATGAATTAATCTAACGTTGGAAAAAGGAATTTGAAAGGATGGGACTCAGAGGTTGGAACGGTAGAAAAAGGGAAAGAAGAAAGAATGAAAGAAAAGGTATGATGAAAGCAAATGAATAAAAATATGAACGATGAATCGAAAGAAAGAAAAAAACAAAGAAAGAAACAAACAAACAAAGAAAGAAAAAGGAAAGAAAGAAAGAAAAAGAAAGAAAGAAAAGGGAGAGTGGGAAGAATAAGAAAGAAAGAAACAAACTAAAAAACAAAGCTCGACGAATTCGGAAGAAGTGTAAAGACAGCAAGAGAGAGGTGGAATGGACTAAAAGGGCAAAAAAAAAAGGACGGAGAGAAAGAAAGAAAGAAATAAAGAAAGAAATAATGAAGAAAGAAAGAAAGAAAGAAAGAAAGAAAGAAAGAAAGAAAGAAAGAAAGGGGGTGTGAAAAGAGTTAAAAAAAAGGAGGAGAGAAAGAAACAAACAAACCACAACGAAAAAAAAAGGACAGTATAATTGGCAAAAGAAAGAAAGGGAGGAACTTAATGAACAAAAAAAATGTAGAAAGAAAGAAAGATAGACAGAAAGAAAGAAAGAAGAGGAGAAAATACAGCGTAGAGGAGATAAAATAAAGAGAGATATTCATGTTTCGAAAATGTCAATTGAATATTCTCCTTGACACTACCTCTGCCCCACCATCATGTGATAAGATCCCCAGACCCCACCTCCACTCCACAACCCCGGTTGTCCGGAACATTCACGCTTCGGCCATTGTCTTCCCCTGACGTTTGTCCATCTCTGTTCGTCCCTATTATCAACGCGTGTCCAGCCCGAATAACTACCATTCCTCAAAGTGTCCAAGCGTGCATTATTAAAATCCATTACTACTGACAGTTCCACCGCTACGTCTCGTCAAAACAATGACGCTCAAGATTCGTAGCCTATAAATATTGATAACCCTAAAAAGAAGTGCAAGAGGTGTCAGTAGCGAAGCGGTTCGAAACACGAATAATGGAACCGGCGGGTCGCGTTGAAACTTTCATGGAGACAATGTGCGTTCACTTCGCACCAATGTCCTTGTGAAAAGGATGAATCCATCTCTTTTCCCTCCGGCTATGGCTAAACGGGGGAGACTAGCGATAAAAATTCGGTGTCTATAAATATTGATGGTCCCAAAAGAAGCTCGCATTCACACATCATTATATTAATTATCAATCAGAAGCCATTCAGCGTTGCTGATCTTGAATAGCACGGTTTCAGAACAGTTTGAATTTGTCCAGATCAATAAGCCATCCAAATTCACGCTGACCCGGATTTCGCTCATGGTCTTGAAAAATCCATATTTTGAGACATGGTGTCTAGCGATAGTCTGATACCCTCGCAATACAGTCTGCCCAGTGCTACTTAAGTTTTCTAGGAGTTTTTACGATAACTCAGACATCTGTGATTTCACGGATATACAGGGTAGTTTTCTGATCTTCCCACTCTATAAACTATTTACATGTGAAATTTTGCACGGATTTTTTCTGTATACATTGAAGGGTTCTTGACTTGAGAGCCTATCTCTTGGTCGAAGTCCACGTATCAGCTCCATTTTTGACTATTGGGAAAATGCGCCGGTTGTAGACTCTTACTTTATAACCAATGGTATTTGGTCTTTATGACTCCTTCTTCTGTAGATTCTATTGATCTCTTGTCCTGTGTATATGTAGTGATCAACTACGCGGCCCATAATTGATCATCTACTTATAAACTTTTTTCACCACATTCTTTAATACATTTTTCCAATCGATTATTGCCTTCATCTTAATTTTTACTGTGATTTGCGTTTTCATTGATACTCCATTTGGATGTAGGTAAATAGCTGTCAAAAATTGATTGGGTATGATTTACAATACATCATATAATAAAATAATTAACATTAGGATTGTTGGATTTTTCTGATTGTACTACAAAATCAGAACAAACTTAATTCACATTTATGATGATCGAGAGAGTTTAAAGGTTCTGTATATCTATCAGCCTATTCCTATCTCTCTGATTCTCTCTATCTCTCTCTCTATCTCTCTCTCTATATATATATGAATATATATGTGTGTGTGTGTGTGTGTGTGTGTGTGTATATATATATATATATATATATATATATATATATATATGCGAGTGTATATATGTGTGTGTGTGTGTATATGTGTGTGTGTGTGTCTATTTCACAGTCTTTTCCTATCTATCTATCAATCAATGTATATCTATTTATCGACATGCCCAGTCTTTCTCTCTCTCTTATAATACATATATATATATATATATATATATATATATTCCTCTTTATCAACCCTTTAGTCCCCATAGTGTGTGTTTTATTATAAGCATTTTCGAAACTCATAAACCTTCAAATTGGTTATTTTCGGCTACTTAAAAAGTAGTAAAGAAAAGAATATCGGACAGGGAAACATATTTGCTGCCCATGCATTTTGGTTCAAAGCTGCTTAGGAGTAACAAATTAACCTTGTAAGTATTTCTAATCAATCAAAAGTGAATGTGTAGCCGGGCTGTTGTGAATGAGTAGCTATTTCTTTTCTGACACGAGTGAACTAAATCGTCAAAATATATCGGAGGCATATCATCAGGGGGCGGCATGTGGGGCCCAACAACTGCAGGGAGGACAATATATCAGAGGAACCCTACGATATCGAAAAAGTGATCAGAAAGAGGAAAAAAATAAAAAGGCTGTAGGGGAGGGGTTGGACCTAGCGCCGTCACTGGTATTATGCAATCACGATTTTGATATTTTCTTCATTCTGACACCAAAAAGCTAGCATTATATACGATCGGAGGAGCATCCGTGTCCTATTGGTTAGGAGCATGGATAATGGGATTTTCAAAATGAATTCAAATTCGGGTTTGGACAGTTTGTGTTTTCTTGGCATAAATACTCTTAGAAAAAACATGAATCCATCCCTTCCCTCACTTTTTTAACACATCACAGGCCACTGAGGCAAGATATATCCCCATTCTTACGCTCAATTGTACTCATGCTGAATTGTCACCGCTCAGCTATCGCCAAATTGCTTCATGCCTAATTGTAAGCCAACTCCATGTCTCACCACAGACTGTTGGGGAGGCCCTTGTTGAACTACGCACTTTGAAAGGCTGATATAGGTGCGATTAAATTCGGCGGTTGTGCCGCTGTGACAAAGTAAAAACAAATGAAAACAATGATCGTCGAGAAATTGATACTTCTTCATAGAAATTGCATTACGTGTGCAGTTATTGGACCAATTTGGACATCAAGGCATTGGTTTAACAAGTGGAACATTAGGGTCATTTATTCACGACTAAAATAACGTTTTAGAAAATGAATAAAAATCATTGAATAATTTGATTCAAGGTTATTTCTCCAAACGTGTTTATTTGAACCTGCTCCTAATCTTGAACCCGAAACCGTACTTAAATTTCTGTGAAATTGCATTGTATTCGAAATATCAGGATGAATTTGTTTCATCTTATTTTTCTTCTTTTAACTTCTTAATCGTGCACGCGCATGTGTGTGAGAGTGCTATATCTTGGTTTGTATGTGATTGTATATGTATATGTGTGCGTGTTTTTATTCCTTGGTGTGTATTGTTTGTATGGGCAAGTGTGTGCGTATGTGTGCATGTGTGAATTGTATGGCTCGGTGGGTACATGTGTATGCAGGTTTATTGAAACCTTTACCTGACCTTGAACCAAAATATTTGCTGAGATCTCTCTGAAATTGCATTGTATTCAAAATGTTTGCATAAGTTTATTTCACTTTTTTCTGATATTTCTCTTTCTTATTTTTTGTTTATATCACGAAAACTCCTTGCCTTAAAGATTCGGTGTTTTCCCTCTATTTTTTGTTGGAGTAAAGATGAAGGATGCTATTTTGTTCTTATTAGGTAATGATCTTCTTGGTTCCTTCTTTGGATTATTTTAATGTGTTCATTATTGAATAGAGATTTATTTTTATCGGTTAAGTTGATTTATTTAATGTTCATTTATTCCAAGTTTAATTTTGTGTTTTATATAAGTTTGTTTGAACTTTTTTCATATGCCTAATGTGTTCGTCTTTTCTTTTTTTCTCTTATATTTTTGTTTTAAGCAACCTTGAACCAAAAAATCTACTTAAATTCCCGTGAAATTGCATTGTATTTTAAATGTCTGCACAAGTGTATTTCTTTTTATTCATTTCTTTGCTTGCATTCATACTTTTGAGGATATTGCTTTATTTTTAGATCTGGTGTCTGGTGTTTGGCCTCAAGCGATGCAAATCGTAGAACTCTCTAAACGACGGAGGTTGAAAAAAAGAAGAAGCAGTGACGAATCAAACCAAAAAGATCAAACAAAACAAAATTACATATATGGAACGCCCATTATAAGAAGGAGAAACGTGAGGAAAGGAAAAGAAAAATTCAAGGCAAATAAACTTTTAATCGAGACCGATATTCGGGCCGCAGGGGTTCAGACAAAAAAATGACCATTGACGCTGTTATTCGTTTTTATCGTCTCTTTTCTTTTAATAGACGAAATAGGTTTATAAGGATCGATGTCTCTAACGTCTTTTTGAATCTTTCTATAATTCTGTATTTGCTTGGTTCTGTAAAAATATAAAATGAATTTTTTCTCTTTTAACTATGTAGAACTGAAGAGAATAGACAACTATATCTACCCAGGACAACAAATCTTCATGAAATCCTCCAAAGAAGCAGAAATCAAGCAGTGAATCAATCTAGGTTGACAAGCTTTTGGTAGAGGCAGCTTAATCTCCAAGAACAAGCCAGTACAGTACATTAGGAAAGGACAAGAACTCGAGTTATCATAGAAGCAACAAGAAAATTTAAAGGGCAATGGGCTGGACCTGTTACAATAACGTCAGACATTACGAGTCATAACGTGGATCCCAACAGATCAACTTTGGCCGGCGGAAAATGAATTATAAACTACCGTATTTGGTTGGATACCGTTCCCATGGAGGATAACACGACATTTCCTTGTGTTTCTCTCATTTATCAGATATTTTTTTACCTTCAATTTCTGGCTACTATTGGGTTGGACAACTACGCTTACATTTAATTTTTGAAGGAATTTTCAGATATGAATTGAGATCTTCATCATCATCATTAACATCATGCTTTTATTGTCCGTCGTTGGGAATCGTCACAACTCTCTATCATGGGCGTTGTGGAGACAATACTTTCTTAGTATGTCTAGTTCATCTAGCTGTCTCATATTATGCCAGTCTCAGTTCCGTACTTGATTTCTATCTCTAGAGATCCATGTTGTGAGTCATAACGTCCATCGGTTGTCTGCCATTGCCATTTGAGTTTCTTGATGGTTTCCATGATGTCTCAAACTCCTGTTTTTCCCCCTAATATATTGTGCTATCTTGTGATCTCTCCATGTAATGTCGAGCATCTTTCTCTCATATGTACGTTGCATGGTTTTCAGTTTGTAGGTCTGTCTCTTGGTTAGGTTCCGTATTTCAGCTCCATAGATGACTATCAGGAGGAAACATTGATTGTTCCAGCTAGATATAGTGGTCTATTTGGTCTAGCTTCGCATTTTCGATTTCAATCCTCGTGTGTTTATTTCTGACATGAATATTGCACATGATCATCGTTTTGCTGAATACATGTAAAGGCCTTGCTTTCTTTGTACAGTTCATCAAGCATTCGTTGGAAGTCGTTGAGACTCTCTACAAAAAGGAGAATGTCGTTTGCAAATCTGAGGTTACTTACGTATTCGCTGTCTGTTTTGAGTAAGTTTTACAAGCCGTCAAATACGGTATGTAATTCATCGTTCAAAATTCGGATTATTGAGGAAACCTGACGGCAGATAAATCAAACGAACGGTATCCCTTGACTCCAACTCGGCCAAAAACAAAATAAAACAAAACAAAACAAAACAGAAACAAAAAACATGCAATGATTGTTACTACTTTGTTTAAGTCTGTCCCAAAATTATCCAGCCATTTATCATCAAAGAAAAATAATATGGCGACAGAGCCTCAGTTACTTTTATTGTACAACCATTTGGTTCTCTCATGCTCATTAAAACATTGGCTCTACTTTCCTAATATTCTACATTCAGTATTCTTTTGAGATCTCCATCAGCTGCCTCATCGTACTCTATTTAATTTCGTTCATGAAGTGAAATCTCTGTGGGAAATCCCAAAAGTCACTGTGAGCCAAATCTTGACCCTTGGGGCTATTAAATTTCGCAATGCGATGGTTTACTGAAAAATCCTGCATGAGACGTGAAGAATTACTTGTGTTTCTGCAGTGGATAAGTGACTGTCTTACACTGCACGAGCTCACCCAGTGGCGTCTTACTGTCGATCAAGTTACCGCACGGGACAGTGTACGTTCATGGATGCATAGTAAGGTCCCTTCTACGTTGTAAAGTTACATGAATGTTGCGAAACCGTTACTGGCTCTATTCGCAATTGTTAGAAACTTCTGGATAGATCGCATATACTAAGAAGTCAGATTTCAACTATCCTGATATCCGTACAATCTTCAACACCGGAAGAAACAAAATTAAAAGAAAACATTTCTTTTCTTCCTTTTATTTTATATTCGTTGCAAATATTGGTAAATGATCGATTATCATTTTCAAAACTCGAAGCAAACCTTATTCTTTAACTATCAAATCTACAAAACTATTTCCATATCATCTAACCTTCTCAACATAGGCTGTCTGGAAACTGACTTGAGTCTTATTCATTTTTGAATAAGATCTTAAAATTGATAGCAGGTATCCAAAAAAACGAAAGATCTTCTGAGAACTGATGATATAACTTTCAAAAATACCCCAAATTATTCAAATAAGTTGATTTCGCTCATTGAATATTTATAATGTCTACCATATGATTAATTGGATCACATGATTCCAAAATTTGAATCCGCTTGATGCTTCGCTTTTCTAAAAGGAGGCTGCACAAACAGAGCTGAGTTGCTGAAAATTGAAAAAAATAATACTCATTATGTCTCGAAAAACTTGTAAAAAAGAATTGAATTCCTCTCTGAATACTTTTTTTAGAGAGAAATTTGATTTGCAATTCAAGTTAATGCTAAATTGGTCTCTTTCTTTGTGTCTGATGAATTTCATATTTTTTTTAATGATCAGAATCAAAAATTGACCAGCATAGAGACTCATTCGTTGATCATCCCTTTTTCCCCAATTTTTTTATTGATCATCCTCAACATTGCTTGATCCAAAAATATATTGCAACAGTTTTTTATCGGGTGATTCGGCAGGCCTGTTTATTTACAATGCACTCTCTCTTCATATTGAATGCCAATCCCTGATACTGATGGGAAATACACAATTACGCATGCCACGGAACAGGGTAAAATATATAAGATGGCGAGATCATTTAGACAGGTTCGGTAGATATACGCGCCGTGATGCCCATTGTGGAGAGATCGGGCGCATCTTTGTAATGGTCTAACAACGAAAGATGATGATGATGATGGTGGTGGTGGTGGTGGTGGTGGTGATGATGATGATGATGATGATGATGATGATGATTTGTTAAATTCAAGTCCACGGTGTTAATTTTAATAACTTATAACATTATTTCTCCCAAAAGGATTCTTCCAATCTTGGACTAGAGCACTCCGGTAGATGGGTAATATATGCATGAGTAAATATATCGCTTAAATTCAACATTACTGCGTGTTGCAGAGGTAAGATGCTAGCCTCTGGGTCTGAAACGAAGGTTTCAATCCTACCTCGTGGTACTGGATGGTATAATGGATTGTCTATAGCCACCCCGAAGAGTTGCAATTCAACAAAACAGCTGTCCGTGGATGATGCAATATATATATATATATATATATATATATATATATATATATATATATATATATATGAAGACCACGTTTCAGTAATAACTATAGTTGTGCGTTGAGAGGTAGCCTGAGGATGCCAGAAAATGTTTCGGTATTCAAATTTCATTATTCAAAATTTTTTCCTGCCGTTTAGTTTTTGGTCGTCCATCATTTGACGATATCAGGAGTTTCTCTATCCTGAAATCCAACGAAAAATAAATTAACTAGAATATGAAATATCACCACCAACATCACCGCTACAATTATTTCAAAAACTATCATTAACTATAATAGAAATGAAAAAAAAAAAAAATATGAAGGAGGTATTTAACAAGAAATTAGAGTGGAAAGTGAATATAAAAAAGTACATGTTTGAATGGTATTTCTCTAACTAAGCAAAAAATATATTTCTCCATTGCAGTCATGTGTTTACTGAAGACGTCTACGCAATAAATATATATATATATATACATATAGATAGATTGTTACATAGACCGATATATAAGTACAAACATAGATTTAGTCGGTTGGGACAGCCCCATATATATATATATATATATATATATATATATATATATATATATATATATATATAGAGAGAGAGAGAGAGAGAGAGAGAGATGGAAAGCAGATTCACTACACAAACACGTTTATGTTTCTTCCGTTTTGGCATTTTCAGGTGAAATTGAATAATCAAACAGGACTCAAACAAAAGCGTTTTGGTGTTGCGAATCAACTTTCTACTATATTTCCAGCTCCACTCGAAACCAACTTAACACTTATAGCATAGAGTTGAATGTATCGAGCAGTCGTTGAGATAAAAAATATATTATATCTTATTATGTTGTATTGCAAATCTGATTTGTACTGTAAGTACAATATATATATATATATATATATATATATATATATATATATATATATATATATATATATATATATATATATATATATATATACGAATAGATAGATAGATAGATAGATAGATAGATAGATAGATAGATGGACGAATATAGACTGTACAGATGTGAGCACTCTAAGTTAAAATAGGGAAGGATAGGGTCAGTTGGTCTCTGTTATCAACTGGCCCTGTCCTCCCCTATTTTAACTTAGAGTGCTCTCAGCTTAAATCATCTGCTTTGATGTAGGGTTCCGTAATTTGATGTCGCCAGTTTTAGCCAAATTTTAAGCAGAAAATTTGGCTATTTTCCTATGAAGTTTGAGTCATTTGTTGTTGCACGATAAATATTTATGTTCATGAGGTGACTATTAGCAGTATAGGCATATCTGGGAATATAATACAAAGAAATCTATGCATTTGGGCTGGTTGGTACTTTGTAAGCTGAGCCGCTTTGTACGCTATAACTGTACGAAATTGAGGCAGAGAAAAATCAAAAAGAAGACAAGAACTTCCAACAAGTCATTGTGGTCGTCATTCTTTTCTTTCTTTTCCATCATATCACAATGTATCATTGAGGTCCACTCATATGTGATTCCATTTGTCCAACCAGGTGGTTATTATTCCCCCAAAATCTTACTCTCAATTGAAATATAATTTTTAGCCTTGTTTAAAATTTCACAATTATAATTTTTAAAAAAACAAAAAAAAAAAACAATCACATGTACGTACTAACAAGATAACTTCCCTGCCCAATCAGTTTGTACTGACAATTCCCAACGTTGGGATAGGTCAGTACAATTTTCCCATATGTTTAAATGATGATATAACAAACTTGACAAATGTTCCAGATTTAAACAACCCAACCAAAGGAAGTCGCTTTTCCGAATTAACGTTAATCTATCTATTTGCATTTTCGATGAAATAATTCCACAGGAAGTTACAGGCATCTCAGTGAAAAATGTATCAACGAACTTTAGTCCCACCAATATAGATTATTCGAGACGAATAGATAATTCAAGTAATATAAAAGTTAGGTAATAGTCCTTGAGAGATTTAAACCTCTTCTAATTTGAAAGAAAACTACGTCGTATTTCATATTGAAAAAACCGTGTACGGAGACAAAATGTGTGTACGACAATGGGCATTCACTAAAGAGTGCATTTCCGCAGAGTAATGTTTTCTAAAGTGGGTTCCTCGGAAAAATTGTAGGGTTTGGCAAAATGAGACGCTTTTCGAAAACGTTTAATGAAAATATATTTAATGAGAAATGATATTCACAATTTTCAAAATTATATATATTACCGCAAAGTCTGAACATCTCACACTGGGCGTTGCATCATGCAAATACAATTATCGAATTGAACCAACTTTTGCAGAAGACATTTGAGTATAAGATACACCAATATCCAGCGCAATAATTTATTTTGATATTTCAAAATTTTTTAACAATGAAAAACAGAGTTGTCAATGAGTTAGTTCATATATTTTTTGTATTCCAGTGCTCAGGGCCATACTATTTCGTTTCCAGACCAGGAAATTGGCATCGGTACTCCACAATACCCTTTTTTAAATATTTATTGGCTTATTTTTATGGATTTTGTTCATTGAAAACGTTCAGACTCCCTAGAATTCAGGTGTTTCTCTATATTTTTTTTTTTACTCCTTCCTTGATGTTTTCCGATGGAAAACTTCAGTGATGTCATGAACATAATTCATTCTGAGCATATATAATGTTTGATTGATTTTTCTTCTCATGATTTCAAATTTTGATGCCACGATTGTTCAATTATTGACTGCGGTGGCAAGTTTATAACATTTCTATATGAATAAATTATCTCTGTAAAACAATTTTTGTCGCATTTGATGTATTATTAAAATTAGGGAAGTTGAGGGTGATTGCAAAAAATATGTGTGGGTCCAGCGATATTTGGGAAATCAGACGAAAATCCCATTAGTCTTAAAAGAAGAGTATACAACCAATTAGCCATACCAATAGTCACCTATTGGGCATAAATATGGGACTTGACCAAGAGAATGACCCCCAAACTGATAACCACTCAACGTGCACATGAAAGAACCATGCTCAACCTCAAATGGAGAAATCGTAACAAAACAGCACAATATATTTGGGAAATAACACGAGTCCAAGACATCAAGGAGAGTCAATTGCCAATGAGATAGCCATTTTGAAAGGATAGCAGACATTACAACTCACAACATTGATCCCCTGAGATCAAATGCGAAACTGAGGCCAGCAAAATACATAATTTGAAGATTAAGTAGACACGTTCAGAAATTATTGGCTCTGCAACCCCCATGATAGAGATATGTGGCGAATCCTTAGGAATGTTTACGTCCATCGACGGATAATAAAAAAAAAAAACTGATGATGATAATGATGATGATGATGAGGGTTCTTCATCCTTTAGTGACTTTTAGGTTCTTAGTGTCTGATCTATGGTTAGGGCATTAGTCCTTCCACTCTACGACATACGCAGTAACAGTCTGGAGTAAAAGTATGACTTACATGCATGAAGTCCAATTCACAACGATAAAATAGTATTTGTCATTTTTACATATTTGAAAAGAAAAACATTTGCAAAAGAACAGAAATATATGAAATATCCGGGTGAATCATCATCATCATCAGTCTTTCAACATCCATCGTTAGACATAGAACATATCCAGGATTCACCATACTTCCCTATCATGGGCGTCGCGGAGCCAGTACTTCCTGAATTTGTCTAGCCCATCCCTCCATCAAATATTCTGCTAGCCTCGGTTCCGCATGTGATCTCGGGGAATCTATGTCGTGACTCATGATGTCAATCGGTTGTCCTTCATTCTTGCAACATGGCCAGCCCATTGCCATTTGAGTTTTTTCAATGGATTCTATGATGTCTCTGACTCTTGTCTTTTCCCAGATGTATTGTTCTGTCTTGTGGTCTCTCCATGTGAGGCCCTGCATAATTCTTCCATGTGCACGTTGCATGGTTCTTAATTTACAGATATGTCTCCTTATTTGTAATTTCTGCAGATTTGAAAAAAAAAACATTTGCAAAAGAACAGAAATATATAAAATATCCACGTGAATACTCAACGATAATCTTTTTGCTCTGATGACCCATCCCTTTCGAACCTGCTAAGTTAAAGCCTACCCAGTCTAATGTTTAATCAACCCTTGAGGAGGCCCATTGAGAATCAGACCTACAGTATTAGAAAATTGGTCCACGGGATGTAGAAACCTGGGGTACCGTTCTGAAGGCGCCTGGGGTCCCGTTCTAAAGGCGCCTTAGATTTCGTTGCGTTGGGCCAAGGGAGATAGATGAAAAATAATTGCCTTGTTTGTCACACTTTTCTCCTGAGATACTTAACGAAATGTGGGGGTTAGAAAGGAAATTTTAGTTCGTTTCTCATCATCTGACATTTTTGTCGTTCGTCATTGTGAACGTTGCGCCCAGGGATAAAAACCAGTCATGCTCCGTGGATGCCTTTACAGATGATGTTTCTTCTTCTTGCTTTGAAAACACACACACACACATACACACACACACACACACACACACACACATGCCCACAGATAACACTACTAACACACAGCACATCTCTAACACACAACAGCACATCCCATAACATACACAAACCACAACATACATACTTAACGTCACGCATATAAACACACGTACACTCACACACATATTTGTATATGAGTGTGCACATGTTTCTGAATACATATATATATATATATATAAATATATATATATATATATATATATGTGTGTGTGTGTGTCTGTGTCTGTGTCTGTGTCTGTGTGTGTGTGTCTGTGTGTAAAGGAAGAGTTACTGAACATACATGCACATATACATGTATGATTATATTGTATGGTATTCTAATGATGTACAGATTTCAACGACACACACACACAAGGGCACAAACACACACACATACACAAATGAACACACACACACACACACACATATATATATATATATGGTGTGTTCAAATTTCAGGGTGAGAACCTTTGTTGCCGACAGCGGGTACTAACAGCTGTTCCCAACTAAAAACCATCCTATTCTCCATTGGTTATGCCCGAGAGAATAATTTTGGGTAATTCATTCCAACAGTCTTCTCAGTAGCAATTTTATGGCACGGTGTTTACTAAATGAAGCCGAGGGTTTCAGGGTGTACGGTCCATTTACTATGACGGTTTGCAGGAAAGAAACTTGTAAAAAAAAAGCCCCACAGAGCTGAGGGAACCCGCTTCGTTTAGCTTCAGCATGAAGTCTTTCAACGTCATAAATTTTCACAGATAACCCCCATCTTTTCTCTCTCTCTCTCTCTCTCTCTCTCTCTCTCTCTCTCTCTATCTATCTATCTATCTATCTATCTATCTATCTATCACATGTTGCTCATTTATTTCTGTCTGTTCATATCTATTTGTTTATCGCAGTCGGTTCGTAAATATGGATATATCTGTCCATATCTACCTATCATCTATCTATATCAGTCTATACTTATCTATCTATCTATCTATCTATCTATCTATCTATCTATCACAGTTTGTCTATGTATTTCTGTCTGTTCATATCTATTTACCAATTTATCGCAGTCATTTAAAAAAATATGGACATATCTGTTCATACCTACCATATATCTATATCAGTCTGAACATATCTATCTATCTATCTATCTATCTATCTACCCAGTCAGCTATCTATCTATTTATCTATTTATCCAGCCATAAATCAATTAATCTATCTATTTATCCGTCTATCTATTTATTTACCTAACGATCTGATAAGAACGGTTCTATCAGTAATTCTTGCCTTTATTCCTGATCACTGCATTTCTATGTTCATTATTTACAATATATTTTTCATTGTGAGGTTATCTGCAATGTATTTGCATTACACCGATAATTATTCTCTTCTTTCAGTTACACTGACCATAATCCCCGACTATCTCTTCCTTCTAGATTTGCAGTAAATTCATTAGCCATCATTAATTATCAATAACTTGCAATGTATTTATTGTACCATGATAGCCTTATTCCATAACACTTATATAAACCCAAGACCGTCAACATTCCTCTTTATTCTTTATTTCCAATGTACCGTGTACTGACTGGATGTCTGAACTTGCTCAAAGAAATTCTATGTAAGGAATTAAAAAACAAAAACAAATCAGCATCTCAATCATCAGATATTTTTCGTGGTTGGAAACCACGAAAAATATCTTCCTTTTTAGTGTGAAGCAATAACTAAAAACGTAATGAATATTCTTGCTCGGCCATTGTGAATACGTCATCACAGTTAGAAGGGAAGCTTACGATAGGTCTTCTCTGCCATCTGCGTATCCACACGGGGGGTGCCAGTTCATGCATGCTCAGTAAGGTTTCGGATTAGTTGCCAAGTTATATCAAGAACACTCGAGCTGTTTTCAAGGTATTCAAAATGGCTAGATACTTTTGGGGCAGACCTCTTACACGTGGAGAATATCGTTAAATATTTACTTCCCTTCTTAATGTACATAAAATTTTCTCCTAAAATATATGAGTACGTAAAATCTAAATAAAACAACTAACATCACAATAAGGAGTCTTTCCGTGGAAACAATATATCTATACGACTATTTTTTTGTCAATCTTCCACGTTTAGGAAGCAGTATTTTCTCTCTCAATACTTCTGCCAAAACGCGCTCGTCTTCGTTCATATTACTTTTTTTATACTTACTTCCTTCCATACTTACCTTGACCAGAAAATTACAGGTGTGCCATATCTAATCCCTATATTTTAAAGCGTAACATTGCAGGGAGGAGGATAATTGTCATAAAAATGTGAGAGGTTCCAACTTCATGATTTCCTTTAAAATATCTTTTCTTTTTATTCCCTTTCTCTTCGACCTTCTACTTCAAGAAACAAAAATACATTGTTGAACAGTTTATCTTAGATTTGTTTATTTCCTATTGACGGCTGATGGCTATGTTACGGTAAGTGAAATGATAAGCTTTCTATTATTTACGTTCACTTACTATTGGCTTCTTCATTTCTCTCTTTCTTCCATACTTTTTGAAAATTTCTTTCCTTTCCATCTATTAATTCTTTCTATTTCTCTCGCTTTCACTTTGCTTCTTCCTTCCGTTCTTTCTCTCCTTTACTTTTTTCTTTCTTTTTTTCCTTAAAAATTCTTGTTTCCTTCACTTTCTACTTAATAATTTGATTTTGTTTTCTTTCTCTCTTTCTTTCTTTTTTATCTTTATTCCTCTCCGTCCACTTCCTTCCTTTCTTTTCTTTTTTTTTTCATTCCATCTTTGTCCTCCGGTTTCTTGTACTTTCTTTCGATTTTCTTTATTTCTTTTTCCTCATGGCCCTATCTTTCTTTCTTCTTTCTTTATTCTACCATTCTTTCTTTTTCCCTTGCTTCTATCTTTCTTCTTTTCTTTCTTTCTTTTATCTTTCTCTGTTCCCTTTTCTTCCTTTTTTCTTTCTTCCTTCCTTCATTTCAGTTCCTTCCACCCTATCTTTTTTTTTCTCTCATCATCTATCTTTCTACCAAGGGAAAAATCTTTCTTTCTTTCTTTCTTTCTTCTTTTCTTCTTTTCTTCCTTTTTTCTTTCTTTTTTTTCTTTTTCTATCTTTCTTTCTTTCTTTCTATCTTTCTTTCTTTTTCTTTCTTTCTTTTTCTTTCTTTCTTTCTTTCTTTCTTTCTTTCTTTCTTTCTATCTTCCCTTTTCTTCCCTTTTCTTCCTTGCTTATTCTTTCTTCCGCCCTCCCTCTCAGTTCCCTCCATCCTTTCTTCTCTTTTCCCTCATCACCTCTCTTCCTACTGAAGAAAAAAAACACAAAAAAAACAACTTTTCTTCATCCAACAGTTTATGTTAGTTTAGTTTATGTCGTATTGATGGCTATGTAACGATATCAGCAAATGATATTTTATTCCTGTTTACTTACCATTGGTTTTCTGCTTATTTATATTTATTTATTTAGATGTGGTTTTGCTGGTGTTTCTGCCCACGCTACATATCTGTGCCACGCCCTTAAAATCAAGCTTTCCCTTTCCGGGACTGAAACGCGCAAAAAACAAAATGTGGGAAAATTACTGAGATCTGTCCACGTACTCTGCGCTGTTATCCACTTCCACCCCTTTCTTGTGAGGAAATGTTTTTCTTCAAAAACTGCAGTTAATTCCTATAAAGCCGAAAACGTATGAAGACCCAGAGAACGAAGTTACCGACGCTGCGCTAAATCACTAGGTTACATCTCTGTGCCTTGATGCTTACGTGCACTAGGCGTTTGCAATAGTTAGTAAGGTAATCTTGAAAACGTATGCTGGTGTAAACAGTTCAATACTCACTTGGTGCCGAATAGTTTGGGTTTTGGCTAGAGCAAGCTCATTTAGAACCTGTCAGGAAAAGTGCCCCTTGTCTTACTTTTCCGAACGAAGAAAAAGCGAAATAGCGTTCAACGTTTGTTTTTCAGCAAACCCTTATATAGGCAACAATCAACCACTCCCTCTCTGTCTCCAGTACATCTAAACTCCCACAACTTCGATGAATCAGCCTAACATAACACTATCACTATTTTTCGTACAAAGAACACTAAAAAAAATGTTCCCATGTAGATTAATGGCTATTCCTGTTTATAAACGTTTAATAAGAATGCTTTACTTTCGAATCAGGCTTTTGGTGTCCGTTTTTGAACATAAACCTTTTACATGATTCGCCTAATCTCACTATCATAGGAATCACGTAGACTGTATTTTGGTGATTTATCTAGCATGTCATGCCATTATATTGCATCGTGATATCTGATATTCTTGCCACATATCCAACCCATCGCTACTTGAGTTTTCTGTCTTTTCCCTTATGTACAGTACTGTGTTATGATCTCTCCACGAGAGGTCAAGTATGATTTTCACGTGTGTTTGTTGCATGGTCCTAGATTTTGAGGGTCAATTTTAGGGGTTGGATTCCATGTTTCAGCACCATAGGTGACTATTAGGAGGATGCATTGGTTGTATACCCTTCTTTCTTCTTTCTTTCTTCCTATTATTTTAGGACTAATGGGATTTTTGTGTTCTTGAAAGTCTACCAAAAGCTTTCCAACCTAGTGTCGCTTTATTTCTTTTTCTTTGAAGGATTTCATGGAGATTCGATATCCTAGGTAAATAAACTTTCTCAAGTTCAGTGTTTGTGATTTCGATCGTTGCGTCTCTGTCCCCAACATGTTTATTGTACACAACGTTTCTTTTTTCCGAAGTTCATGTGGAGGCCAATTTTTTTCGCTTATTTCGTTTAGTTTGTCAAGCATCATTTTTACTGAAATAATATTACATACAATTATTATCACTTATACTTATTTTCATTTTGCACAGTATCCGTAAAGATGATGCGGTTATTTGGATTGGCGCTTCTGACTCTTATTTAAGTATCTGTGTGCTCTTCAATAAAGGTAAACTTATCAATGCCAGCCATGCAGCAAAGATTTACGTCTTCACGTTGCATGCGCAAGAATTCTCGATCCTTTCCATTATTAATTGTTATCATGGCAGCAGTAGTTTTGATGTTAAAATGTTCATAAACATCTGTTCTGAATATTTAGATTCATTTCATCACTCTGGAGCTGTTTTGTGTTATTCTTGCTCACCGAATTCTAGCTGTTAAATGCTTCGAAAGTTTCCTGCTGTGAGTATTGACCCATTCCTCAAAAATGTAAGTTATGGAAGAATGAATATTATTTTAGATAAGTATAGCTACATTTTTACTGCTGATGAAATTATGATAATTTTCTATCTGTACGTCTCGTTTTTGCATCGTATATCTTTTAATTCTTTCAGTGGCTACGTACTAGAAATATCTATATGGTCTAAATATATCTGTTATATTGATAAACAAAATATAAAATACTTTTAAAATCATCTAAAACAAAAACAGTAAAGACCTTGTCTCGTGTTTTGTCCGCTTTTGATCTATTCGGTGAGACAGAGCGCTAACTCATTGTGTAGAATAACATAATAGGAAATAGAGTGACAGTTATGTACTTATCAATTTTGCTGAAATTCTGCACAATCATCATCATCATCATCATCATCATCATCATCATCATCATCATCATTAGTCTTTTAATGTCCTTCGTTGGACATAGACTTTCCTCGGGATTTGCCACACTTCTCTATCATGAGCATCGCGGAGCCAGTACTTTCTGAACTTGTCTAGCTCGTCTCTCCATCTAATATTCTGCCGGTCTCGGTTGCGCATGTGATCTCGGGGGATCCATGTCGTGTGTCGTGATGTCCATCGATTGTCCGCCATTCTTGCAATATGGCCAGCCCACCGCCATTTGAGCTTTTTAATGGATTCTATGATGTCCCCGACTCTCGTCTTTTCTCGGTGTACTGTGCTGTCTTGTGGTCTCTCCATGTGAGGCCCAGCATAATTCTTTCATGTGCACGTTGCATGGTTCTCAATTTACGGATCTGCCTCTTTGTTACGTTCCATGTTTCAGCTCCATAAGTGACTATTGGGAGGATGCATTGGTTATACCCTTCTCTTTAGGATTAATGGGATCTTCTTATTTTTGAAGGTTGAGCTAGCCCTGCCAAACGCTTGCCATAGTAGTGTGATTCTTCGCTTGATTTTTTCTTTTTTTGAAGGTCTCATAGAGATTTGTTTTCCTAGATAGATGTAGTGATCAGTTTCTCAAGTTCTATGTCCTCGATTCTATTTAATCAGTGTTTTTATCTCCGATGTAGTTGTTGCACATGATCTTCGTCTTGCTTGAGTTCATATGTAGGCCCATTACATTGACGCAAAAGAAGGACAAAAAGCCAACTTCTGGGGGTTATCAGCAAAACTATAAATATATGCAAGAAATTATCAATATATGAGAATATATAAGAAATTACAAATATATGTAAAATTATATATTGCAAAATTTTGTTATTCTGGAACATTTGATACTATAGAGTAGAGTGGATAAAACAAATCTGAAATGAATTCAGTGTCGTACACATTGAGAAACGGAAAACAGCAATTTGAAATGGTGCACAGGGCACAGATTTTCCACCTTTGAAACGCCGAACGAATCTATGTTTTATTTCGGCAATTTAAAACTTACATACAGCGTTGGTCAACTCTGTTTCACTTTATAGATCCTCAAATGAGCAGTTGGCTGACCACAGCTTCCCCTTTATAGTGGTCATAAGATAGTTCTACTTCCCTGGGATTCAAAAAGTAACAGACATTTCCTTTTTAGTCGAGTGAATTAAGACAATACTCATCTTTCTCGTACGCGTAGATGAACAAAAAAATCAGTTAACGTATTGTTTTCCGATTTCCAACTGAATTCCTGCAAGGGAAGAAGCGACACAAGATTTTTAATGATAGTACTATTCAAATAGTTTGTAGCTATATGGACGAAAACAATTTCAAAGACCATAACAATAAGATAGAAAAAAAAAAAGGAATGAAAAAAGCACAAAGACCAAAGATAAACAATGCAACCGTAGAAGTCTCCAGGAATATAAAATGGGAAGCAAGTGTCTAATATCTGAAATAGTGTACTGGGCACAGATTCCAAACTTGGAAAATCAAGATGCAAGTTGTTTTTCGACATTTCAAAACTTCCATTTAAAACTCGTCTAGCAAACCGCGTTATATAATTTGCACATATGCTTCAAAGAAATAGCTCTTCTCAAATAATTACTAGTAGCTCAAAAATCGGGTAAAAACACCAACAATCGAATGGAAATTCATCAGACAGACAATTCCTTGTAAAAGCGTATACTCAAAAGCACTGGGTCATGAGCTGTCTTTGATAGCATGATCTCAAAGCTCTATTTCTCGGCTAAGAGAAAGCAGGTGGCAAAGGAAAGCCTGTGAAAATCTGGCAGCATTTTCTCTTGAATACTCCGTCTTTTTTCATGGAACTGGAGGCTTACGTCAGGATCGAAGAGGACATGAAGTCCTTTGAATAGATCTGGGTTCACCTCACCCCGCTAGGTGGTCAGGCGAAGAGAATTATACACTGAGGATCGACCTTTGCCGGAACATTTTTCCTGCTGAAGCCACGTCAGGAACGGAATGAGACTTGGTTGGCTTCATTTTTCTGTGAGATATACATCATGTACTAACATGAAAGACCCATGGGGACACACGATCCTTATCAGAGCATCTGATTGGACTAGCCTTTTTTGATGGACAAGATTTGTTGAATCAAGAAAAGATTAATGGCCAGAAGTCTATAACACCCGCCAAAGATCTTTCTCTCTGATGCATCAATAAACCAGGTTATAGAATAGATAATCCCAAAGTATCCCATAAAAAAAGTGCATTGATTCTCTTTGATACCTGGAAAACTACAGGAGTAGAAGAGATACAGTTCCTTAAAAGGGATTCATGAGATTGGCCAGATGATCAAAACTACATGGACTTGAGAAAACATGCCTTGAAGATCAGAGCTGTCAATGATACGTTGTATCAAGTATTACTATCATCCAATGTTACGAGGAAACATTAACCAAAACGAAGACCAGAAGCAGTACATCTGGAAATCAGTGCTGCCCACCAAAAGCAATAGACAAACCATTCAAGGCTACACTGACAATGAAAAATAACTTGTTCATATATATATATATATATATATATATATATATATATATATATATATATATATATATATATCATTATACATGTAGAACCAGAAACAATGAAATGTGTAAATCAGTTTCTACGAAATATTGTTTTATTTCAACTGACATAGTTCTAGTGAAATTTCTCTTTATATTCCCCTTAAGCAAAGATGGAGCAACATTTATGTGTTCACCAAATTGTATGGAACTTTTTACATATATTCTCTATACCAAGGAGCATATAACGATTCTTGTCCTTCCTAATGACCACTACACACGTTTACATACACAGACACAGACACACACACAGACACACACATATATATATATGTATATATATATATATATATATATATATATATATATATATATATATATATATATATATATATATATGTATATATATCAAAACAAAGATGATTTTGATTCACAGTTTGTGCCTCATTACTATGACTTTCGTAGACACAAATTTTCAGGTATTGCTTCGTCGCCTATATTTGGGAACCTACCTAGTCACCATAAAAAAATACATCTTGGCAGGAAGAATAAAATATAACCTTCTCTCTATGAAAACAAAAGAACAAGAAACATGCTGTATTGGCTGTCACGTGGAAAACCAAGGGTTGTGACCCTCGGGAGGGAACAAGTAAGAGCTATTCGTCGTTTTGCTTATTATTCATACTCATCTACAGATCTTAGCCCATCGACCCAACACTGAGAGGTTCACATTGTGGTCCAGTTCACTCCAGATGCTTTGCTGACGTTATTAGCACATATTCGTATTGATAGATAAAATCTTCTGATTTTCTACGCGCGCGTATTTGCTAGATTCACGTGTGTGTGAGCTTTCAGAATCAGTGAATGAGTCAAGACGTCTAAAAATAAACATACTTCAACACAAGAGAATATTAATCATGCTCGAAACAGTGCAATTCTAAACATAATGCCAACATGGATGTTCACGACCCGAAAGCAGATCCTAATCAAAACCCAAATTAAAACTTCCACCGCTTTTCGCTTTCGTTCTTATTCAAAAGGCTCGGGAGAATGCATTTTTGAAAGATCAAGACGAGATTTATACCCCCTCAGGCTAATTTGATTTCAACAAAACGGAACACTGCAACTTGTTTGAGATTAAACAAATGACTAAAATATTTTAAGCGAAATAGGAAACAAATAAATAATTTTTCATTGCGAAATTAGAAAATGAAGTGGCAAGAATATAGTCTTAGGAATTCCTCGAAGAATTAAAAAAAAATGGGTGTCTTTTTTTTTACTTTTTTTTTTTCCATCCCCGGGCATTTTAGATTTGCTAACGTTCAAGTCACATCTGTGACACCTTTTCTACAGAATTGGTTTCAACATTAAATTGAAATTATGGAATGCTTCTTGTTCTTAATAATACAGACTGTTCTAAAAGTAATTTTACATTCAGCTTTTGTTATTTTCTTAAAGAAAACGACAATAACTTCAGAAAATTGGATATATTAACTAGAAAGTTGGATGATTTCAGATCGAATTTCTCAAGCTAAATGAGAATCACCTCGAGGGTAGAATCCTAGGTGAGAGCCTACTCCTCATGACGATTGATTCAGGCATTCCTGACATCAGCAAACATTTGAGTTGGATCTTTCCTTTCTGCATTTTGATCTCTGAGTCTTACCTTGAGTTCATGAAGATCCTTTCATCTCGTTGCATGATCTTTACTCTTGAATCAACCCCTCCTACCAAATAGATTTTCTACCCTTCTTCAGGCTGCATTTTATCATTTTTTCAAATGTTAACACTACAATGATAGGATTAGATGTAGAGTTTGAGTGTAAAATAACTATCAGACATTCTGCCATTGATTGAGTTGCCCAACCTTTTTTTTTAAATATTAGGTTGGATTGATAGATTCAAGGAACAACTGGATCTGTCAAGCAAAGAGTTGTGGACCTGGTCACTGGCGAATCTCTTATTAAGAATCAATGTTATGATTAGTGACTGTTAAGATTTTTGGATCGCTCAAAAAACTTGGTCCATCATCATCATGATCATCACCATGATCATCATCAACATCATCAGCAGCAGTAGTAGCAGTAGCAGCAGCCTGTTAGCGTCCGTCGTTGGACATTCCCAAAGATTTTTCCGATCTCTCTATCATACACATTGCAGTACCAGAACTTTTTTTTAAATAGCTGACTTTTTTGTCAGCCGCAGTTTTGCATATGATCTCTGGGGATCCACGTTGTGAGTCGTGATGTCCCGCTGTTGTCGGACATTCTTGCAACAGCCCAATGCCGTTTACGTTTTCTAATGGTTTCTGAATCTCTGACTCCTGTCTTTTCTCTGGTATACTGGGCTCTCTAATTATTTCTCTATGTGAGGTGGAGCATGATTCTTTCATTTGCATGTTGCATACTTCTCAGTTTGAGGGTCAGTCTTTTGGTTAGATTCAATATTTATGCTCCAGAGGTAACTATCGGTAGGATTCATCTATTGCATACTCTTCTCATTAGGACTGGTAGAATTTCCCCGTCTTTGAAGGTCGAGCTTGCACTCCCGAAAGTTTACCAACCTGGGGTGATTTTTCACTTTATTTTTCTCCTTTTGATGACTCCACGGAGACTTACTGTCCTAGATAGATGTAGTAGTCTACTGGCTCCAGATTTGCATTTTCGGTTTTGATCGTTGTATCATTGTATCAAATATGTTCCTGGTACATGACAGTTATTTTGCTGAAGATCATGTGGAGGCCGACTTTCTCGCTTTCTTTATTTAGTTCGTCAAACATTATTTGGAGATCTTTGTAAAGCAACAAAAACTCGGTCGGTGCAATGAATAGAAACTATTGCAAAACCGAAATCTTTCAATCTTTTCATCTCCTTTGATTAAGTTATTATGTAAATAGAATTTTGTGTTCTTCAAGCACTCAGGTGAATGTTGAAATATCGGGAAAATAAAAGAGACTGCAAATTGGAG
Organism: Thysanoteuthis rhombus; assembly: GCA_963457665.1. NCBI lineage: Eukaryota > Metazoa > Mollusca > Cephalopoda > Oegopsida > Thysanoteuthidae > Thysanoteuthis > Thysanoteuthis major. The sequence goes on along the minus strand of OY735232.1, from coordinate 36,752,143 downwards.
TGGCTGGATTATGGAATACCAACCCTATGTCAGGTACCATCAGTTACAAACACCTCAAAATATTGAATTTGAATAAGTCTTTTCGTCAATTGATTTTCCGTGTAAGAGTGTCACCACCACCACCACCACCACCATCATCATCATCATTGGCCTTTCAACATCTATTATTGGGCATAGACCTTCCCAAAGATCAGCCACATTTATCTATCATAGGCGTCGCAGAGCCAGTGTTTTCTAAATTTGTCTAATTCATCTCTCCATCTTGTATTCTATAGGCCTCGGTTTCACATGTGATCTCTGGGGATCGATGATGAGAGTCGTGATGTCCATTGATTGTCTGCCATTCTTGCAACATGACTTGCCCATTGCCATTTAATTTTTCTAATAGATGCTATGATGTCTCGGACTCCCGTTTTCTTCCTTATATACTGTGCTGTCTTGTGATCTCTCCATGTAAGGTTGAGTATGATTCTCTTATATGCACGTTACATGAAATGTCGTTTTTGTTTCACAGCATAGTAGATTATGCTAAAATGTATTAGAATGGTGTAAAAAATAATCGCAAAAATTGTTATTTTAAATATTGATGCTCATTTCACCCCCTGGATTGTACTCAGTTGTTAGCTGTCTTCACTTCAATGCTTCCTGGTATAAATGGTTTTGTCTCTTATTGAAGAAATGTGTTTTTATTTCGATTAATTACTTTATTCTATTCTAAGCTGATACGTACAGCTTCACATTTGGTGAGTGAAAACAGCAATTATTTTTGCACCTTGCTAATAATTATATTCTCACATTCTCGACATGAACAGAGAAATATTTCGTTATTATTTGAGGTTTTTGAGCCCTTAACAGCATTGATGTCTACCCGAACAGTTTACCAGGTACAAATTCAAATTAGATCATAATTGCTAATAACGTCAACAAAGCATTTAGAGTGAACAGAACCACTCTGCGAAGCTCTCAGTGTTAGTTCACTGGGTTTAGATCTGTAAATAAATATGAAGAAAAACGACATGAAATTCTTCATAGGTGACTACGCAATAAGTGGAAATTTGTGTCGAGAGAAGCCGTAGTAATGAGCTCCCCGGTGTGAATCATACTCATTGTACCGGCAAATGGTCTGCGTGATTAGCTCGTTTACTATATCAAACCCTGTCAATACCACCCTACGTATTATTCGAATCTACATAAGAACGTATGAGGTGTTATGAGTAGGTGAGAGATTTTTTAGTTCAATTATCCAGATGTGTAAGATGAGGTGAAATTGTACCCTGTCTTTTGGACCAAGCGTAACAGAAATTGCAGTGTGATTATTTTAAGTCAATATGCATGGAGATACAAATTCGAATCTCGTACTCTGACTATTAGGCTTCCGGGGCTTGGTTGGATAAAACGTTGAGTTGGTTATCAGATGCCATGAATTGAAAATAATTACAAAGTACTGTGCTTGAATTAATAAGGTAAAAAATCAAAAGGAGATAGAAATGTTGAAGATGATGAGCTGAAATGCAGAACTCATATAATGAACCAAGTAAAACTGGTCCACAAAAAAGTGGGTGTGATCTGGAGAGCATTCAAGTTCCTAGATGAGAAAATGTTTCTCTAGTTATATAAGTGACTGGTTTGTCCTCATTGGGAATCATCAGTAACAGAGTTGAGCCCTCCTTTGTTCCGTGAATGATAAATAAGGTCGAATAAATATAGAGTGGAGAGACAAACATGGTTCTGCAACATCAAAAGAAAAGGTACGGAGGGAGAGATTGGTAACAGGACTTATCTTCACTCAGATACTGGAAATCTGAGATGGACATGATTAAAACGTTTAAAATCATAAGCAAAATGCAGGAAAGCGCCCGTATACCGATGACAGAGTTAAAGTACAATCAGGCAAGGTCGAAGGGAAATGGATTATCACCGAAAATGAAGACATGTCAGACAGAGCCGAGACGTCACAGCATCACATAACCCGTACTGCCAACTTGGAATAGCCTTCTTAAATGTATTGTTAACAGTACTGAGTTAGGACAAAATATAGAAAAGGGTGGAAAGGTAATGAGAAAATCAGGCAGTTCATCACAACCATGAAGCCACCATTATCGGCGTATTTAGTTGAGGAGTGACCCACCACAGCAGAAAGAACAAGTCCTAGGAGCCGGATTAAAATCCGATCTAATCTAATCTAAAATGACAAAGTAACAAAATGGGCATGGCCTACTTATTATACATCTACCAAATACCATGGTTTGATAGAGACACAAACATATATAAGATATGAATAGAATTTTTCTTCAAATATTGTTCGGATTAAAAGTAAATAGCACTACATAGATTTATCTGCTAATGGGCATTTATTGAGGCCAGAGTAATAGGGCACCCATCGAAAATCAAACTGATCCCACCAGAAAATGTTCCGGGGGATCAGCTTAATAACCATTACCCGACATAAAATTACCAGTAAATGTTTTTTCTTCCTTAGTGTATTCATAGAACCACACAGAGACACCGGTTTTGTTATTAGAAACTGTCATTAATATTGTCACCAAAACTGTCAACGTAGGTTTCTTCAATTTTAAAGTCAGTGCAGCTGGCTATGTATATGGGTATTTAAGCATGTACGTATCACGGTTAAGCTGCATTAAAGTAGCTACAGGGCTGTAATTTTCAACATTTAACCTTAATATGTCAAGAAAGAACATTTCTTTTTAATGATACATCAAGACAGGTTTTTAGTTTACAAAACGGACATTGTAATGTTGTCCACTTTACAATGTAGGATTTTGCTAAATCTGTCTTTAGGTCACGCCCAGCTGAATTTTTCTGTGATCCAACTAAAAGACAAGATAATCAACTTATTCATTGATCACCCTTTTTTTCTAATTTTTAATTGATCATCAACAACGCATCATGCTGCCAAAATACATTTGTCACATGATGGTTTCTATCGTGTGAATAACCAGACAAGTCATTTTGTGTGTTTATTCTATTTATTATAGGCCCTCGATAAGAAAAATCTAATAAAATTTCAATGCACTAGCAAAGCAATTGAATTTTTTTTTAAATGTTTATCCTTCCGGAATCTTATCTGTTTATTATTATATTCAAAAACAGACTTTCCAGAAATTTTCATTTTTTTCTGTCAAAACATAAATAAGTAAATAAACAACGTCAGAGAAGTTCTACATTAGGCAAGTAGCTACCGTTAAGTGCTTCCAATAACTGCGTAGCGAAAGATTGCCCTAGGCAAATTGTTTATTCCTACTTTCTGGATTCCTCTCCAATACGTCAAATATTTTGTCAGGAGAAGGAGAAGTAATAATTTAATATGGTAGCCATCGCCTCTCATTAGTTCTGGCGAAAGGAACGCCTTCATTTCGAAATTGAAAGAAAAAATTCTTATAATATGAAATCTAAATGATCGAGGGAAGATTTTGATTTTACTCGTTGTTTTGTTTTGTTTGTTTTTTCAAATTTATTTATTGACTGTTGAAAACGTTCCTGGATATGATGAATTAATGGTTCGAATTGAATCAAAAACGCAATTCTCTCTTCGGTTTAATTTGCCTAAGGGACTGGCACCACGTCTAAAACTGTCTCTGAAAATATTAACCATTCATACAGTCTCTGACAAATTCCGATGGATTGTTGCTGTGGAGATTACAACTCGGATAATTCGAAATGTTGACAAATTTTGGTGGAGATTTACAAAACATGAAGTTGAAAGCACTCAGAGAACTAATACGTCTGCCAAGGCCATTGTCATTGAAACAAAATGGAAATCAGTTCATATATAAACTGGCTATGACGTGTAAAACCACCCGAAATCGCACCTAGAACGGCACAGAGAACAGTGGGAAGTTCAATGTTAGGAATAACTCTCAGCGATAGAAAAAGATCATCTTGAATGTGAGGAAGGGCCAGGGTGGAGGATATAGTGCAAGTAATAAAAAAAATTAAATGGAGATAGTCAGGGTGAATAGCGAGAAGTGACACCAGGTGGAATAAAATGCTAACCGATAGAGGCCCGTGAGACAGTAAACTCAGTATGACAAACAGACACAAAATGGAGAGGTGAGATAGAAAGGTTTGACAGTAAGACATGGCAGAGATTAGTGCGGTCATGCCACTATGATAATAATGATACGATGCAGGGGAGATGAATGAGCAGAATCTAGCCAAAACCCAAAATTTGATCAATTTTTTCCTAGATCATCCTTCCCAAAAATGCCATAGAAATCAATCTAGAACTTTCGGAGATGTTGTGAGGAGAAAAGAAGAAACACACACACACACACACACACACACACACACACACACATATATAACTATATATATATATATATATATATATATATATATATATATATATATATATATATATATATATATGAAAGTTGTTGGTAGAATTAAATATGACCGAACAATTAAACATCCCAATGAGAGAAATTTATCTTACGAATCTCTGATTGGTGATAAAGTAAATAGTATTGATATCCCGAAACTAAAAAATCTACAGCTTGTGTTAATTAACATTTTATTACGAACTGAAGTAGCTTTTACTCTACATTTCATGCTCCAGTATCTTTATACCCAAACGAAGCTTGAGTGAAAGCTTATAAATAGTACAAAAATGAACAACATTTTCTAACAACATCACCTATTTGAAAGATCTACATTTTTATGGCTACAACAATTGTTATCTATTTTTTCAAGATCTATGTTATGTGAATACTATCGCTTTAATTCATCAAACTGTATATTTCTTTTCGTCACTCATTGGAAATATTGATAACATGATTTCTTTTGAAAGTGCTTTCTGTTAAAGGGGAAATATTAGGTGGCAATCGAGTCGTTAGGGGACGGGGTAAAGGAGAAAAAGGTGATGAGCTTCAATCAGGAGGAGAAGTGGGGAGAAAGGAAGAAAGTGAGTTGAAGAGGGAGAAACTGTCAAAAAAGAGGAAGAGTGAGATGTAGAAAAGGGAAAACGAGAGAAAACTTGGACGGGGTCGTGGATAGAACGAAGAGCGAGAAGAGAAGTAAGTTGGAGTGGAAAAAGAAGAAAGAGGAAAAAGAGCGAGAAATAGTAATTTGAATAGAAAGAGTAAAAGAAAACGCAACATACGAGAAGAAAAAAAGGGAGGAAGAAGGACAATAGGTTGAAGTGGGAAGGAAATAGATGGAAGATAGATGGAAGGAAATAGTTGTAGAATAAATTACATAGCGCTTTTTGAAACTAACCGAATGATAAACATTTGAATAAGATATCTGACAATATCATTTGGTGGACAATACAGGATATGGTAGTATTTAAATCAGGTTCATTCTAACTACATGGACGACAACCTCAATGTTCTAGTTATTCATCAGAACAGAATGCGTTGATTCTGCATCAATATTAAAGTGGAGAACAATTGAACACAGTCCAGGGTTTTTCAAAATATCCACCCCTCATCCAAATTCTTTCTAAAGCAACATGAAATAATAAACAGTGACCATGATCATAATCAATTTGCAATAAGCTAAAACACATACAGACACGCTGAGTGGTCATTTAATTGCAAAACAAACCCCAAACCCCTGAATATCTTCCTATTTTTTGAATATATGGATCCATTGTTCACTTCACGGTTTCTTCGTAATTTTGAATACTTGGCGTTTGTGCCCACGCAGTATGATACTACGTTACATTATCAACTTCAAAAAAAGAACGAACTTTCCAGTACTGTTTCAATTAGAATTACTTCAGAGACAAAGCCGAATGGCGAAATATGTAAGTATGATAAACTAGATATGAATGTCACTATTTTTCTGCATTGTCCTAAAACTAGCTAAATACATCAAGTATCTACCTGTGTATTTCTAATTTTTTTTTCAAAAACAATATTTCTGGTCGATTTTTGGTGGTTGGGAGAAAGTGCGCAGCAAAGCAAAGCCCCCCACCTCAATTTCGGCAAGGAACAATATCAACAGCCTCAAAAGCCCAATAATAGAGATTTTCTGATTTGGTCTATCCGTTATCTACTTCAGACGATTCACCGACTTTCCAAACCCCGTCTGCAAATCTTCCCACCGTCAAAAGTCATATCAGATAATAGTATTCTCTTTACAAGGAAAGAATGTTTATATTTCAGGATCCAAATTAACTCTAGTCAAGCATTCAGTTGTTTGAAAAACTCTTTGTTATCTGACTTTGGTGACGTGTTCATCTCAACAGGAAAGGGTGGACCATCTGTTTTGGAGGGAAAAGGGCAAGAGGTTTCCTGATAACCGTCCCCAGACCAAACTGTGTTCGAAAATGTGCACCTCCTTCCGAAATACATTTCATATCATGAACAAAGCCATTGTCACAAAAACTGAATTAAAAACAGCTCACAAATTGTAACGGCGCAGTAACTGCAATAACAGTCCTTGATCCGCCTCAAAACTCGATCATTTCTTCAATGGCAAGTGGTCAAAACGAGGGTACTCTGAAGAGCAGCCTTGGTGACCGGATAGTGAGTTTGCAATTAATGAATAAGTGAGTGCTGACGATGAAATAATTACTATTTGAATTATGAATATATCAGATAATATTATTACCCTTGTCATCAATAATTCATTTGTCGAATTCATTAAATCATAACGGTGATTGCAGCCTTGGTGAAGTTGATTATATATATATATATATATATATATATAGAGAGAGAGAGAGAGAGAGAGAGAGAGAAAGAGAGAGAGAGAGGGTGAGGGGTAAATAAGTACAGGGACATAAGAATGCCCGAAATAAAAGGGTTGGTATGCAAAACGCTATACATATGCATACAGTACGGGTACGTCCCACACATCTAAGTCTCTAGAACGGCCAAGGTTTCGAATAAAACTACTTACAAAATTCGCTGTATTTATATTTCATTCTCTATTAGCGGAGTATTCGTAAAAAGTGAAAGGGTTTATCCAAGTAAAGAACGCCACTTCTGCCTAGGAACAGAGTTTATGTGTGCTATGTTTAAGATGAAAGTGTCGCAATCTGATCCTCTGTCCAAGAACGATGTAGTATATGTGCTCTCTCTCTCTCTCTAGCACTAAAATGTCGCTCTTCACTTATGCGTTGGATTAGAATGCAAAGTATCAGTGAATATATATATATATATATATATATATATATATATATATATATATATATATATATATATATATGTATAATACATATGGTACAGATCAGGCTAGCAGTATAACATAATATAGTGATATATTAAAGATATAAAGCAACTTCTGATACGTAGTGGATTTATCTCATAGAGTGCTCGACATATAACTTTTTCTATAGTTAAGTTGTTTTAGAGTAGAGCTGGAAATAGATAAGTAGTAGAATGTGGATTCGCCACACAAATTAGCTCATGTTTCTGCCCTCTTCGGGCCTCATCAGCTTTCGCCTGATGAGGCCTAGAGAGGGTACGAACATAAGCTAGTTTGTGTAGCGAATCCACATTCTAATATATATATATATATATAGAGAGAGAGAGAGAGAGAAAGAGAGAGAGAGAGAGAGAGGGAGAAAGAGAGACACTTTTAGTTTCATTTGAACCACGTGAATGTGAAGTGATATGTATTTTTTTAATTGTATCGAGTTTATGCCCCATACCTGAAATAAAGAGAGTAGTCTTTCTTTTTACATCACTAAGTTGCGAGATTATTGCACAAAATCCAGCTGGGTCTCGATCGAAAAAGTTTTAAGAGCCTCGGGCTACCCTCCCACAAAATATTTTGCTTTGTTTTTTGTTTTTTTTTCTATTGAGAACTTTTGAATATGTTCTATAGACAAATATGAGTGATCACATAAATGTATGAAAAACTAACAATTTCTGAATCTGCCGCTATACTCTAATCAATCTTCAATCGCAAAAAGAGCCTATTTACGAAGAATAAATTCGACCCTCTGTATTGTTTACATTAGTCGATCTGAATTAACTACAGTGGGATATTTGGCAGTCTGAGAAACTCTTGTTATCTAGCTTTAATGATGTCTTTGCTTCAACGGGAAGGGGTGGATGACCATCAGTCTTGGGTGGGTAAGGACGGGGGTTCACTGATAGGCGTCTTCAAGTGGAACTAATCTGTCCTCAATACGTACGTCTCAATTCCATACCACAAAGGATGTGCTACTGTCAGTTCCACACTTCCACGTTCGTTTCCTGAGATATTTATATCAAATTCGTTAGGTGAACCCTTATTGAAATAGAATTGAGTGTATAAGCCTCTTTTCAGCGATCATATCGGGAAAAAAATCATGTTGCTGATCAAAATTGGAGAAAGTAGACCGCTATATCTACCGAGGACAACGAATCTTCATGAAATCCATAAAAGGAGAAATCAAGTAACGATTCACTCTGGGGTGGTAAGCATTCGGAGGAGCAAGTTCAACCTTCAAAGACAAGGAAATCTCATTAGTCCGAAAAAGAAAAATATGCAACCAATGCATTTTCCCCTATAGTCACTTATGGAGCTGAATCATGGAACCTAACCAAGAGACAGACCCCCAAACCGAGAACCATGCAATATTCACATGAAAGAATCATACTAAACCTCGGGGAGACTGCATGACAGTACAGTATATTGAAAAAAAAAAGGAGACCAAGCCATCGTAGGATCCATTAAAAAGCTCAAATGGCAATGGGCCAGTCATGTTGCAAGAATTCCAGACATCCGATTAACATCACAACTCACAACATAGATTCCTAGAGATCATATGCGCAACTGAGGCTGGCAAAATACCAGATAAAATATGAGCTGGACAAGTTCTTAAAAGCTTATGACACCCATGATAGAGAGGTGTGGCGAATCCTGGGGAAGGTGTATGCAAAGGTAATCGATAAAAGACTAGTAATTAATATTTTGGTCTTGAATAGTATGCCCCTTGTTGCCTGAAGAGCAGGAATATTGTTAATATTAAACAAATCTGCGGTGCAATAAGTTTTAGGATGCCTGTCATGAATAACTAAAAAGGAACACGCACTTTTGTCGACGCCATTGTCACTAAAAAGTGAATGAAAATCTATTCAGAAATAGTTAAGAGGTAAGATGGAGGGGTAGCTGTTGAAAAAAGTCCTGAATCCACCTCAAAACAGTTTTTTCGTATCTTGTGACCTTCACTTTCAAAAAATATTAGAGAAATTTAGTGAGAATTTTTGGATAACTTTTATGGAAAATTATGAGTGAATGCATAGATATATGAAAATATATATATATAAATATACGGAAAAAAAGGTCCCTCAATCAAATTGAATTATCAGACTCCCCCTAAAATTCAGCAATCGCAAAAAAGTCTCTTTACGAGAAAATAAATGAACGATGTTTTGCGATGTTTATATTAAGATGGGGATGTAGATTAATTGTAGTGTAGGAGTTCCGAATCTGAAAAACTCTTTTGTTATCTTGCTTTGGTGAAGTATTTGTTTCAACGGGAAAGGGTGAACCATCTGTCTTGTAGGGGTAGGGACAATGGGCTTCTGATAAGCGTCTCCAGGTCAGACTCATCTGTCTTCGAGGTGAACGCATTCTTTTAAAGTACATTTCATGTCATAAACAATTATACGTTAACCTCTGTGTAAATCTAAAAATAACTTTCAAATCAGGTTGCTACAATCCTAAAGACTCCTCCATCGGCTTTATTCTGGGACTAGATCAAGACTGGCGAGTGGCTCTGCTGTTAATGGCACGGAGAACGGGACCAACAATCCGAGTTCTACCTGTGGCTGAGACAGTACGCATTCACTTTGCACTAATGCCCTTGGGAAAGGCACGCATCCATATCTTCCACTGTCAACACGTCATTGGCCAGTATCGCAGGGTAAGGCCCATCAGCTATCATTTCTTACACAGACCTATGCCCAACAATAGAGATTAAAAGCTGAAAAAAAATTCATAATTGCTACCTTTTGGGAGGTCCTGTGTTGGTACGAAGATTAACATTGGAAAAAATTCTCTGGAAAGGTAGGAATGTACCTTTCCTAAACAGCCAGGTCAAGTTCTCCTCCCTAACCTGAGTACAATTTATGGTATTTTACTTAGAGAGGAGATGGGCGGTCTTTCTTAACCCCGTTCCCCCGAGAAAAATCCATGAAGGACCCAGCTTGTCACCTTGACGATCTGCTGGGTCATGGGATGATTTGAATTCACTGGAAACCCCATTTCGCTCGAGTACTGGTGATCCTTTATAGGCATGGTATCTACCTATTGAAATTGATAGGTATGGTCAGGATACTAATGTTGCGGACATTAGGGAATACCATCATAAAGTACAGACTCATATTTAGGTTGACAATTGCTTCGTGTCCTAGTAAAAATTTACGGAAAATGAATTATCCGATGTTCAATTATGTATTATCGGGATGCAAACGATTGAACGAATGATTATCATTATATCATAAAATACTTTCTTGTTTAGTTCATTAGGTTTCAGTCAATGTTTCGAACATAACTTTTCAAATCGTTCGCTGTATTCATATTTTAATTTTTATTAGCATAATATTCGTAGGAAAATGAAAGGGTTTATCCAGGTATAGAACGCCGCCTCCGTCTAGGAAAAGAGTTTATGTGCGCTCTGTTTAGGATGAAAGTGTTGCTCCCTGATCCTCAGTCAAAGAACAATGTAGTATATGTGCTCTCCCCTATGTATCACCAAAATGTCGCTCTTCCTTTATGCGTAGGATTAGAATGTAGAGTCTCATTGATTATATATATATATATATATATATATATATATATATATATATATATATATATATATATATATATAAAGAGAGAGAGAGAGAGAGGGAGGAAGATTGCATTTTATGCACGTGGATATTCATTTCATATGGAAAGGGTTCTCCTCTGAATTTTTTAAAGATTTAGTAGAGGTAGCAAATACTTATGGAAGGACGATGGGTGATATGCATTATGGTCGGAAGAGGTGGATAACAAGGTTCATGCTTCATACCACTATGAATTCTCGTCGAAACATTCACATTTAAACCAGCAGCAGCAGCAGCAGCCTTTTAGCGTCCGTCGTTGAACATACGCCTTTCTCAAAGGATCATGGGCGTCGCCAAGCCACTACTTTCCGAACTTGGTGTCTCCAGGTTGCTTGGTATTCTTGTAACATGATCAAACTATTGCCATATGCTCGTTGTACGGTTCTCAGTTTGAGGGTCAGATTCCATGTTACAGCTCCATGGGTGACTATCGAGAGGATGTTTTGGTTGTATATCATTCTTTCTAGGACTTTCTTGTTCTTGAATTTCGAGCTTGCTCTACCGAAAGCTTATCAGCATAAAATGATTTTTCATTTTATTTGATTGTAAATAAAACTTTGGTTAGAATTTCGGATTCGGTTTCCAAATAAAGATGAATGATTAATTGAAAAAAAACAAAACAAAGCAGAAAAACATAAGAACTTTAAGAGTCGCTTTTTCTGGAAGGAATACATCAAATCATTATTTTAGATTTTCGACTGGTATTATCTTCCATCTTCATTTTAGTTGGTCCTTTTCACAACTTAACTCAAATTTTCAAATTACGACGATTACATAGAGGTGCACATCAAAAATATACGGTAAGCCCTCGGCGAGACTCGTTAAACGTATCAGTAGTTCTTACTATCTTAGGAGCAGGGATTATGAAGTTTGGCAAATGATCAAATCTGACCCTTACGCCTTGAATTTCATTCTTCATAGATTACCTTTTGCTTACAAATACTAGGTAATGCATCGAAGTTCGATGATGATACAGTCTGTGTTTTCGGCAACGAGAGTCCAAAACAGGAAACAGAAAGACACCTGCAGGTATCACAACGGTAATCTGTTGTTTGGATCAAGGCAAATGTTACTCTGTGAGGTCTGTCCCTTACAGCAGTGAGACGTTGCCGTCGGACCTCTTCAAAGGTGGCTGTATTCCTGGCAATTAGCGACCTCCACGCCGACAGCCGAGGCTTCAAACTTGCGTGGTCGCATGGCGCTTCCTTTGATGTCGCTTTTCAGGGTGTCTTTATATCTCTCTCCGGCCCTTCCTTTTCTGCATGGGTCCTGTCTGTGCTCATCGTGCATCAAGTCTCATTATTTGCGACCGTCTGCTATCCTGAAGACATGGCCAGCCAGCAGATGCTCATAATGATAAGTTATTGCTTTTGCACTAACAGTGATTTTATCTTGATCTGGGACTTTTATCAGTGCTTACCTGTAATTTTTCAAGAATGATTTTTTTTAGATTTTTTTAGATTATTTCGTATAGTTTTAGATTTTTCAGGGCTCTTCCAATACATAGAACCCCCAAAGCTCTGCCACCTCCTCCTGTTGAAGCGTCTTGAGGTACCTTGAACTGCCTCCGACATGAAACCACATCAATTTTCTTACATTAATTTTTTTCAGTTGCTTTTTATAGCAACTTACCCAAACTGTTGATTTACAAAGGAGAGTAATCAGAGCAGATCGAAAATAAGATTAAACTCAGTTCACCTGTCTACCTGGAGGTAATCCCATGGTACACAAAGTTTCCAGATACTGGTATTGAACCAATAAATGTAACCTTAAATGAAAGAGAGAAAAACGCTTTGAACGCTATATACTGAAGGATTACTTTCAATGGGACAAGTGGAAATAATCATTCGGAGAAATGATTGTCTAATAGTCTAATTAACTAAACTATAAAAAAAATTGAAAGAGACATACACACGAAGACAAACCGACATATAAACACATTATTAGGTTTGGCTTCAGGGTGAAGAAATGGCTACATAAATCTCGCTGAAGTAGTGATGACCTGCTACGCCAGCTTGGTAACCATTTTTCAAGAGCATGGAACCAATGCTCGAGGTATAATTAATGTGTATTTTTTTCTTTCCAGGTTTGAGATATTTATCTTTTAAATAAACGTGACATCTTTCCCTATCGCTAAAATGAGAAAAACAAGAATGTTTTAAAGAGAAATAAAATAAAATATTATAGAAAATGCAAAGATATAACTTATCCGGATATAATATAGATGGATACATTGCAACTGCCACTGACCCAAAGTACAGTCTATTTCCTTCAGACTCTACGATAACTGAGTGATATTTCATCTTAAACTCACTAAGCTAAACGTTAGACGGGGTCTTGTATAGATAGATAGTTTTATACATGGAAAAAAGCATTTTTTTTTAGAAAAATGGAGGCCTGTGTTCCTTAAGGTTATTGTCTTTAGTTTTGAGAAGGGTCATTAATATTGAAAAAGTTTTCCAGACGGTTGAACTTTTTGTGTTCCTTATAGTTCGTTTCCGCCGATCAATTCCTCTACCTGTGTACTACCCAAATGTGACGGTGGTAAACATATTTTTTTCCAATGGAGGCAACGTTGGATTCGAATCATATAGGTTTCTTCCCTCGTTAGGCCTGGATTTCCATACCTTGTCCTTTTGCAGTAACGGAAATCCAATGAAGAGTTTGATCATATGAACAACTCTTTGAATCCCTTAAATTGGTTTTTCGAAATCCTGACATCGAGCATCGACTCCTGTCAGCTACGAATAAAACACAACTAACTCATCAAACAAACTAGATTAATTCATGGTTGTACTTCCAGGTTATCGAATTTGTCGGATCGAACCGTGTCATGTCTCGAGAAGGAAACTCTCAGGGGTGCTGGTGCTGCTGAGAAGAAGAAAAAAACGCGAAAGAAAATACATGTTATAAAACCACGGAATCAATTCGTCTTATATCTCAGCTAGAACAACAACGCAACCACAATGTTTAGATGTCGTTTATTCTTTGGGGCGACTGAGACAGATTGACAGAGCGACTGACATATAGAGAGACAGAGAGCGATCCGTCATATTAAAAACACTTATCTCCTCTCCGTATCTCTTCTTCGGTCCATCAGCTAGTTAGCCCCAATAAATAGCGTATTCCTTTTCATTATCATGATTTTGTTAAATCAGTCTTGTCATTATTCAGAGACTCCGACGAAAAGGCAATCCTAATTCTGCCTCCACTGATCAGAGGCTGCAACAGACTCTAGCATTATCGTTTCAGTGGATGACCTATCTTGTTGTATTTCTTCACATTCTGTGCAAGCTAAGCGATCCCATAAGCGGAAATCCTAATGTCCATCTAAAACGTAGTTTTTCAGGCTAACCTCATCGTGTAAACTATATAACATTTGGTACTTATTTTCGACAGGGAAATTCATAACTTTTGATATTTTCACTCCTGCTCAGCCTTTGAGTGTAACACAGGATGGTTGAGATGTGTCTGGCCCTGAATCTTCCAACCCCAGCGCAGCATTACCCCATTGCACTGTAAGAGGATGGTCGGGAGGTATACTGATACTTGATACTGGTTGCAGGGACGGGGTTTCTTTTGTCATTGCCCACACATACACAAGTTGGACCCTACATTAAATCTGGTCTTGTGTCGTATTTGCCCTCCTGAGAAGATAAGCAAATACACTGACAGCTCCTACTTCAATTATACACGAACACAGAGATGGGTGTGTGTGTATATCAAGTGTTCGAATTCACGACTTTATAAAAATGAATTTCCTTTTAGAGATTTTTTCAAGATGTTCAATATTGCTGACGGTGTGGATAACATGATTAAATGGTCCTGATTCGACAATCAATTTTTAAGTCAAACTTTTTAAAATTGTTGGATTTCCTCTGAGACACCATAATATTTTTGTCTAGTAAAGTTGTTTCAAATATTTTCAAGGTCATTCCCCACAGTTGCCAATAAGAATTCTAGTTTTCCCCTCTTTGCATTTAAGTAAGTTGCAACTAAGGATAATTTCAAAAAATTATTTCATTTTGAAAATAATTAGAAAGTTTTATGATAATAAGTAATTCAATTATTATGATTGTACAACTGCTGCTTATATTTGTTATTCAAAGAAAGCGAGCGAAAGTATTTGGGAACACATCATTTGGAATGCCAATTTATAAGAGAAAATAAGAGTTCTGCGATCGTAACTGCTATAATATCAATATGATCTCGTTTCTTGTTATTCGGCAACTATTTCTTTGATTAGTGAGTCTGTTAATGCGAAACACATCCCTACTACCCTCGAGCTAGGAACATTCATCATGGCCTTCATTTTTACCTTATAGCCTTAATCCTTCCTTGGGCAAAATAATCCGTCTTGTCAGTGCTTAGGTGAAGGTAAAGGCCAAGATTTGGGGCTTTGAAAATGATCCCAATAATCCTAATAAGAGAAGTACACAAACAATGCATTCCCCCGATAGTCACTTATGGAGCTGAAACATGGAACCTAACCAAGAAACAGACCTACAAACTGAGAAGCATGCAAAGCGTGCATGAGAGAATCATGCTCAACCTCTCATGGAGAGATCACAAGACATTGCAGTATATCAAGGAGAAAGTGGTGGTCCGAGACATCATAGACTCTATTAAAAAACTAAAATGGCAATGGACAGGCCATGTTGCAAGGATGACAGACAACCGATGGACATCACGACTCATAACATAGATCCCCAGAGATCACATGCGAAAATGAGACTGACAGAATACAAGATGGAGATATGAACTAGACCAATTCAGAAAATATTAGCTCTGTGACGCCTATGATAGAGAATTGTGGTGAATCTTGGGGAAGGTCTATGTCCAACGACAAACCTTAAAAGATTGATGATGATTATGAAATGATGATGACTTCAAAGCCCGACTGGTCCACTCCATATAGAAGTGTGGTAGAATAAGATATTCCCAATTCCTCATTCCCCTCTCTCGTTCGAAGTAAAAACAAGGGACTTTTTTTGCAAATTATGAGTTATTGATAAGAAATGTGTATGAATACGAATTTAATGTTCGACTCATGCAAGAGATGACTCCGCCTTCTTTTGATGTTAAAAATATAGCTCCTTATTCGACATAATCGAATGAGTACCTCGTTTTCCATTCAAATCTAAACAAAAAAATTAATATTTATCCAAATTATGTCAACTCTATGCCAAAAAAGGACTGCCTTATAGACTTGAAGGTACTAACGGCCTTGCTATTCACCCATAGTTGGGGGAGAAGTAGATTGATACCTTCTCGTTAATGAAGTGAGAGCCAATTGTCTCAGCTCAAAATTGAACTGTTTTCGTATTCCATTCTCCAAATTGTTAACCGTTAGGCCACACGCAGACTTGCTGGCCAAATAGAAGAATAGATATCAATTACGTGTTCTTCGTTGTTTTTCCGATAAGTTTGATGATTAATCCTGAAAAATTTGGTATTTTCCGACCTTATCGCAAGTAATTACTTGCTTAACGGCAGTCGGGAGCGAAATCTTTAAATCACAAAGACTCTTATTCACTATTGTTCGCTTCTGCTTACTTAAAATTTCGGAGAGTCCGTATCTCCTGAGACCGTAGATTGAGTGCATTGGTAACAAAGAGACTTTGTTCTTTTTTTGCAAATTATCGCATGAATTTAATTGAGGTGATAATATATATTTATTTGACATTGATTAGAGCTGATCCTTTTATCAGAACCCCTGACTTTTGTTAGGTTTTATTTTTTATTGGACTTTGGTTGGATTTTATCTTTTCTTTTGAATAAAAAAAAAAAGAGTAAAAAAAGAAAGAAGGAAAATTTTCAATAAATTTCGGACTGAATCTCTTTCGTTAGTCAGCGATTATCTCCCTTGTTGGTCTTCAACGTCGCCATCTTATCGAAGAATTAGTAATAAAAAAGATAGGAAAGGGTCGTTAAGGAAAACTAGGAGAACTCAACTGTTACATTGCTTTGAAATAGCACGACAGACGCCAAAAAACAAATACATACATGCATGCATGCATACATACATACATACATACATACATACATACATACATACATACATACATACATACATAGAGACGGACACACATTAACACACTCACACAAGCACATACACACGAAGAAACGCAGAGACTAAAACGCACACACCAAAAACGCCGGTATCAAAACATGTCCCAACAAACGAATCAATGCATACACATACCAACACATACACATACACATGCACACATACACATGCACACATACACCCAAGCCAACACAAATTAACTAACAAACATACACCGCCGCCAGCACCATCATTGACAAACCAAAAACAAACGTTGATACACATGTATCATTACACACAGTCCAAGAGAATCACACACATAATAACTATAACATACACATGTACAAGCACACTGTAATTAGAAGAAAAGGCTCCAAATATTTCTCAATGTCAGACGAACAGGATGCAGCCCTCAACCCACGACCGTACCCCTAGCGTTAAAAGGCATCTTTGTTAAACAATTACTTGATGTTAGCTTCTTTGGCGACTCAGTTCCCTCAGAGCAAATCATGACACCGCTACTATCTTTTTTTTGACAAGATGTGTGTTATCCATGATCTTGGGTTTATTGAATCTGTTTTGTCTTTTTCCTTTTCTTTTCTTTTTTCTAATAAATTCCAACACAATAACGTTCACTCAGCCCTCCCACGTAGCATGTATACATATATTTTTATCAGGCACAGATCCTGAGTAGCGTGTCCAGGGGGATCCGGACCACCTGATTGAGCAAAGCACAATTGCTTTTTTCAAATTCCTAGATAAGGATCTTTTTTAATAAAGACCCAAAATAACACCAACTAATCATAAAGAAATGAGTATCTATTCTTGGTAAGCATTCAGTAAATTTTCATCAGAATGGATATATGTAGAAGCAGAGATATTGTCAATGATTGGGTTATGGCATACCATTGGGCACAAAGTCTAACGAATCTTGCCCATAAACTCATGGCTCTCAAGTCAAAGTGTAGGTGGCATAGCATGCCAACTGCAAAACGTAACCGACCACAAAACCACAAGTCATAGACTAAAAAGTATCTTCAAAAAGAGTTGAGTGATATTTTAATTTGATTAGTACTATTTTAGTGATGAAATGGTTTAATTGATAAATTTGAATGAATGAAAGCTGGTTTATTTCGTTCTGTATTGGTTTGGAAGGAGAGCAAGATACTCGTAAACTCGTTCGCAGTAACTTTATGGTCGATTCTGTATCGTAAGTGGCGCTGTGTGTAACCTATATTGTGACTTTTAGGCCGAGATTTTAGGGCCTGTGACTTTATGGCCAATCACCAGACTCGCTACTTACTAATATACCATAAGAAAATCATAAATTAATTATTTGATAAACCAACTTTTCACAAAATGGCTTGAAATCGAGCAATTTTTTTTTGTGTATTCCATGTGGGCGTTACAGATTCTACTGCTGTTCTGCATGTGCGTGGGACCAAATGCAGAAATCTTTCAGAAAAAATTAATGGAGCCAATCGAGAAATACACACGTATCGAAGAATTTTTTATGAATTTAGTTTAGCTGCCGTGATTTTGATAATATCCGGTTGTTTAGAGGAATCTATCTTTGGTCTGGTAAACAATGATGTATTTTCAGATCTCAAAAATGTGTAGGAGTCAATTCGTGTGTACACACACACATATCATTCATATATATATATATATATATATATATATATATATATATATATATATATATATATATATATATATATATATATATATATATGTATATATATATATATATATTGATGTATATATATTGATATATCAAATAGATATTCATTCAAAAAATTGCTCAATTTCATCGGAGTTACTTTAAAATGAGTGAAAATGTACGAATTGACTCATACATGTTGTTTGGGGGGATTTGAAGAGACTTCATGTTTCATCACAAAAATAACGAATAAGCAGTATATCGATAAATTTGAAGCCTGATGATGTAAAATATTTTAATCTACAAAATATTTTCTTTCCTTGTCAATGCACTCATTCCAAGTGTCAGTTTCGATCATATAGATCGAGCATAATGCAATTCAAAATTCAGCTAATAACTACACGTCAGGCTACAGACATATTTATCTACTCTCATAGTACGAATCATCCTTGTCATAAACTCTTGCAGATGCAGACGTAAAAGATGTATACAAAATTTTTGATCATTTAAAAAAAAGCAAGACGCTTTATTTAAATTTTCATTTTAATATATCAGTTGCTTTTATAACATTTGATCGAAAAAATAAAAGTAGGAATGAATAGAACTCCCTATAGGAAAAAGCATTTCCGCCGGGCTGCTCTACCAATTGAGCCATTAAAACACAGCCGCTATCAGCCCACTGAAGTGGGGAAATAGTCCGAGTAAAAACTGCAGTAAAAAGCAATTAGTAAGTTAAGACGGGGTTAAAGAAAACAGTTATATTTGAACAGATAATGATTTATATTACTAGAAATAAAGATACAAATCGAAAAAAATCTATTAAAACTTTTTCAGTTTGTAATGAGCTGGCATTCGGTGAATTTCTCATCAGGATTGAACTCTCTAACATTAAAAGGATCAACTATGACACTGATTACAACCCCATTACCCAATTTTCTCTCCTTTTCAACACTATTTTCACATTTACACAGAATTTATGTAAACCATGTGATTACTGAAATAGAAGGACGATTGGCTTAATGATAAACGACATGTAAAACGGAATCGTTGGACTCGCGAGGAACTAATAGCAGTGCAGTTTGGGGTCTTCTATCTTTGTAAGAACGTCTCTCTTAGGGGTCGGACAAGCACCCCGGTGCCGTAAAATCCCGTAATTGCTACAGCAACAATTATTGGGTTTGCATAGATGGATTGGGGAAATGACAAAATCATCTCCTGGTGTGTTGCATGACATGGGAGTAAATGATTTGCAACAAATCAACTGCGTGGAAAGACGACAGTTCTTATTACGGGGAAAAATGTCATGTTAAGACCAATTTTCAAATCGGTCAAGAGAGAGACAGAAAGAGAGAAAGGGGTCAAAGACAGAGTTAATCTCTTTTATTAGGTTCATTTGGCGGTTAAGATAGAAAGTTATTGAGAGTTGGCAGAGAGAAAGAGGTGTATTTCCGCTTCTACGTCATATTATTCCTCTTTTAAGATCAATTCTCGAGATGAAAAAGATATGAATAACAAAAGTAAAAGTAAAAAGAGAGAGAATAAATGTATATAGAGAGAAGTCAATGGTAAGAGCAACATTACGTTGGAGCAGCCACCCTATCGTTCGCAGGTTCGATTCCTGCAGCAGGCTCATTTTCTTAACTTGTTCGTTCTATTTACGCCGTCTAACCCGAGTGATAAATGAACTGTGCAACGACAGGGTATCATTTCAAATTAGAGTTTCTGTATAATATAACACAATTCATGATAATTCTGTCGGTTCATATACATCCATCTCTTGATACATAACTATTGTTTTGAAAGGAAGATATTGACCGAAAATAACGAATAAACGAGATAAGAATTTGGAGTGAAAACAAGTATTTGAACCTCTCTCTTTCTCATATATATATATATATATATATATATATATATATATATATATATATATATATATATATTCGGTTGACATCAAGAAAAATAGTCACATTTAAATCAAATGTACTATACTGAGTAATGACATTCAATATTCCAAATCTCAGATTACTGTCCGTTCATTTGCTTGCACCCTGTCAGTCGAATCTGAACATCCAGGAAAAAAAAGAAGGACAATTCCAAGTCGTTTTTTTCATAGTTCATTTTTTCCGAAAACACCGGTTGAGACTTTTATCTTTAAAATTAATGCAATCAAGAGATGTTACGATTTATGAAGAAAAAAGACATCGATTGGGAAATTTGTAAGTGTTCTTTTGATTTACGATAAATTTTAGGTAATATTTAAAATGTATTTGCGGAATAATTTGCGGATAATTTTTTTTAGTCCTAAGGTGATACGTTCACGATTTCTGAATGAAATTTGTAAGTGTATTATCTGTGTTTTGTGTGTACGTACGTGCGTGGATGTGAAGTGATGGCAGAATTTAATTTAGCTAAAGCAAAACATTTCACCTAATTCTAGAAAACTCAACGTACCTGGATTCTTGGGTTAGAAGAAGAACATGCATTCAATATTTTTCCATCTGTCTCCAGAAGTTCCCAGTGAATATAAATGACACTTTGTAGAAGTGGGAATGTACAAATTAAAAATTGATTTAAGTTTGCAATAGGTTTTGGAGTTTTCTTCTGATTGAGGGATATTTTTTTTATACACGTGTCTTCAGAAAAGAGTCCAAAATATGGAAACTCAAAATATACATAAATACGTCACCTGCTTCGTAATTACGTATACATGGACTGATTTTCATTCATTCTTTATTAGTGTTGGCAAATGGATGCACTCTCTGAGAGCTTTCCTTTCTGATTATGCGTGCAAGATTAAATAAGAGAAAACCCTTTTTGCTCATTATTCAACTGGTAATCACTGCAGTGGTTACGACAATTACTGTTGTTAATTCAAAACATTTCACTCCAAATTTAGTGAACTCAGCATTCCTGGATTCTTTCAGAAAATTGTTTCGCTAGCTACATCTGAAACGTGCATAGAATCTATGGGGGATACTTTTCCTTTTGTTTCTACCAAAGGATATGGCAATAATTTAAAAGATCGAAACCCACAAAAGAAGAAAAAGAAATGAAGTTGTTTTTCCTTTTTCTAGCCAACTATATACCCGATAGCTGTTAGTTTGGGGTTTAATTCTGACTGCAATTTGCTCTGGGAAAATCTGAATATCCCGACTTTACCCCTGATCAGTGTAGTCATGTGTCTCTTTTTTAGATGGATTCTAGAAAAGTCAAGTGTCAGCTTTGGTCGAAAAAGAAGCTATTATTGTTAAAAGTTTGAAATAATATTTATTTAAAGCAATATGGTGCATAGCATTTGATTTAAAAAAACATTTTTTTTCGTTATTCTCACCGGGCTGAAATGTTCATAACCAGTGAGAATAAATACGTTGATTTCATTTCATTCCCAATCGCCAGTGTTACAGACGAAGGTCTGGGTGAGGTTGAGGTCCCTGGGTTACAACCGTTGTCGTCGAAGTGACAACTAAGGAAAAAGACCCAGAATTTGCGGTCTTTTTCGACGAGTAAAAGAGAATAGAACAATGTCTTCTCATTCTGTGGGCTTTCCTACTTTGAATTAATGGACGTTAGCTGTCGATGAAAACCTAACTTGGCTCTCCCACATTGAAAACAATCACAGAGACCCCTATTCTCCTCATGTTCATCCCCCACTTATTTTCTCACCCCTGCTTTCTTTGCGGTTTCCCTCTTGAATTATTTTGGCTTCTCTGAGATTTCTTCAGTTCTCAAGAGGAAACAAACGAGCAACAAGATGTATTTTCCTTTTTTTATCTTCTAATTTTCTTTTACAGTTTTCAAGTGATGTGTTACAAGTTAATAGAGTTGTCATAGCGTTGAGAAGTTGAGAGATACTTTGTTTTCATAATAAGCTGGATGAATGTTTCTGAACTCCCTCAAGATCTGTTCCCAGACTGCTGCTCCAGAAACAGATAGCAACATCGCTTATTTCGCTTGACTTACTAAAGGAAGCCAAGGGGAAATAAAGAATATGAAGAATGCCCCGAGGGGGCTGGAAGAATAATTTGTTGGAATCTTGAACTGAGCCCCTGTCCCTCGACCATTGTATGCGCTTTCTACTCCTCGAAATGAGGCATGCTTCAAGTCATATTTTTTTGTGGGTCTGAGGTGAGAGATGAGTGTCGAGTAGAGAATACATGTAATAACCACCCATCCGTCTATTTCATGGGCGGTATTTTTCTGATCCGAAAATAATAAGGAGTAAATAGACGAAAAAAACGGAGGGGGTTCAGGGGTCCTGAACCTTTTCCTACTCAGACGAAGCCTTATCAAACATTTTTCTAAATATCTAAGTCGATAAATAAATTTTATAAACAAAAGCCAGACTAATCCCCAGTAATCATAGAATGAATTTAAACTCACGTATAAAAAATATAATTTTTCCTTTTTAATCCAATATAGATAAAACGTCTCCAGTTATATACTTTATAATTTTTTTTCTGAGTTAAATTTCGCAGATTATTTTTTTCACTCATGGTTATTCTTGAACAAAGGAAACTACAGCTCAAATGTATATAAAAATCACACTACTTTCTTGTTTTTCATGTGTGAAATTTATTTTTGTTTCTTCTCGTATTTCTTTGAGAAAACATTTTTCCAAAATTTGAACCCCACCCCCTGTGTACAAAATCTTGGACCCACCGCAAGCTTGCCACCCAAGAAACAAGGCGAACTTTTTTGCCAGTGAAAATAAGGAACAGGTATTTGTTGGAATCTTGAACAGTACTCCCCAGACCTCTACATGTGCCCCCTACCCCCTAGAAAATAGAATTGCCTCAAGGTGCATTTTCGAGGTAGTGAAACACGTGTGTTTGAGAGTGAATACATGCATGAATGAGTGAATACATCCGTTAACCGGGCAGAATTATTTTTTAGGCAACTCGACCTGAGAAGATCATCAATAACAATCTCATAAATAGATTATCTAATAAATCAGATATATCATAATCATTATTTTTTTTCCTTTTTATTATCATTTCCCGTCAGTCTAATTTTTCTTAATTGCTTTTTATGACAACTTAATTTGGGCCATCAGTCTACGATGGTGAACAAACACTCTCAAACTTATCTGCCCCAGATTGCTCAATGTAATATTAATCATCACTACCCATAACAGACCGGTTTAATGACTGCTGCTGGGCTTAGGTTATTCATGTGTTCAGGCATTTATATGCATCTAAGAATCTATCTATCCGGAATTCTCCTCGCCCAAACAGTTCATTTTGAAACTTGAAATTTTCCACACACACTCATACCTTTTAATGAGTAAGAGAAATATTTGTTTAGATACGTCCCCAATATATTTTTTTTCATTTCATAGGGTTTAATCTACGATGGAAGTTTATGATAAATTGGTAATTAAGTTTATTTCATGTTTTGACTTTGTATCATAAATTTATGTTTGAAACCATACTGGTGGTATTTTTATCAAGGTCTCCTAATTTCGCCACGACCACTGCCTAATCTATGAGGTGAAACGAAGCATACGTGACTGGCTGAGATTCATATTTTCCCACGGAATGTCATTTTGTGCTTGTTTTCATGTACACTCGTAGTGTTAGTAGTAGTAGAAGAAATGTTATCCTAATTTATTTTTCGTTAGAGGAAACATTGTCAAACATTGAGTTGAAAGAAAATACTCGTAAAAAAATAATGGTTAACAATGCTTCATATATTGATAAAATAAAACAAGATAATATTACTACTACAGCTGTCTGTGTACGTGAAAAATTCCACAGTCTTGGATAGACAAAATTAACAATTGAAGAAACTACAGAGAAAGTGAATGCATATATCTGCCGATGCCACGGTCAGACTAAAAAAACTGAATGAAAATCTGTTCATATATAGATAGGATGCAGAAGTGGTTACAATAAGGAAATCATGGGACCACATCAAGAACTAACCCATGACCCACCCAGAATACATTTGGATATATTGCATGTAGAAACACAGCAGAATGCATCAATGTTGTTTTTTTGTTTTTTTTTAAATAGAAAATATCTGGTTATCGGGTAAAAAAATCCCCAAATTATTCTTCACTTAATAGCCTAAACTTCGAGGAAATTTCGTCTGAATTTATTGAGAACTTTTGGAGAGACATATATCAAGGATTCAAGGGTAGGGAGGGTGTGGAACATTCCTTTGTCAACCCCACAAATTTGATCCATTCTTCCTTAGCTTATGGTCCATCATTCCCCGAAATTTCATTGAAATTCATCGATAACTTTGGAGAAATTATGTAGCTATGTAACTACGATGCCGTAAGGGGATGTAAATGTGGAAAATTATCGGGTCCACCCTCAAACCAATTCTTTCGTAGTCCATAGCCGGTCATTCCACGAAATTTCATTGAAATTTATCGATAACTCATGGAGATATTATGTAGCTATGTAACTACAATGGAGCGGAGGAGGTTACTGTGGAAAATTACGGAGCCCGCCCTGAAATTTGATCAGTTCTTCAGTAGCCCATGGCATATCCCTTATGAAATTTCTTTGAGGTATTGTGTGAACAAAGGTGGGTGAACACGTAAATATGTTCGTAAAGAATGGAAAGAAAAATTTTCAATCGAAAGAAAATTCTTGCATCTGCTCCAATATTTAATAAATTCTTCCATAGAATCATTGAAGTCTATTGAAAACTTTTTGGAGATATTTTGTGGACAAAAAAGAGACACAAATAAACAAGTGAATACATATACCTCTCCCAACTCAGTTGACAGGTGTAGATAACGATTTGTAGATAAAGTTAACCCCACCTTACGTTTCCGCCCGAAACGGTAAATATTTCTCGTTCTCCGTGTCAGTCGTCGTCTCGACCCCTCCCTTCAACTGCCCATCTTCCTTGGTTCCGTGCCAAATCTCCAAGACATTTTCCATTAATTCCTGAAGGAATTCAATCCATCCTCATTTGCGCGTTCCCCTCTCATGACAACCTTCTCTTCTTTTTTTTTCAATTTTTACCGCCAAAAAGCTTTATGGCAGCAAGCCGTTCGGAATTCTTTTCGCTCGTTAGCTTAAAGACTTCTCGTATAACGGAATGCAACGCTGATTCCATAAAGAATGTCTACGTTGACAACTTGATATTTAGACGCCTCCAACAACCTTTCCTATTTCCTTTTTCTCCTTCTTTCTCCGGGCTTACGAGGATTTTTCTTCCTTTTCGAGGTGGGCGTTGTTTTGTTGTTTTTCTCAATTTCAAAGACGGTCTTATTAATCATAACAAATAAATTTGAAGAGTAATTAGACATAAGACTGACGGCAGCATGGTCGAACTTCAATGTTACATCCATTCCGACTGAAGATGATTGCTGCAACTTATGGATATATATATATATATAATGATCTTCCATAGGAATAGAGCATTCCGGTGGATGGGGAAAATATGCAAAATAGATATATCACATATTCAACCTTACTGACCGTCCAGTTCTGTCGTGCAGAGGTAGGATACCGGACCCCGTGTCTGAAGCGAAGTTTTCAATCCTACCTCGTGGTACTGGATGGGATAATAGATAGTCTGTAGCCACACTGATGTGTTTTAATATAACGAAACAGCTATCTGTGGATGACACAATAATACGTATATACATATATATATATACACACACACACACACATTACGTATCTGAATGATGAATGTTGATCAATATTTCAGGCATGTTAATTCAGATTAGTCAGTAAGACAACTTCCAAGTAATCAGTTGGTCGCGTGTTCGAATCACGGCGGGGGATATGAAGTTTACACCCCTAATTTTGTTTAGAACTGTTATTGTGGTATAAAAATTCAAGTCAAATATTTGTGTGTTTGGCAACAAAGGGAAACAGACAGGGGTACAAAGGCCAAAGTTTTATCGTTGCATCTTAATTGTTTAAAGTGTCCTTTTCAAATCAAGATTTTTCCGTTTTCGTTAGATATGTTTCGTGATGAGTGTATATTAAATTAAAAAAAGATATATATGTACAGCTAATCTTCTTGTCTGAAAGTTGAGCTTTCTTTAAAACTCTTTGTAAGCCAAAATGGCGTAACCCTACGTAACATTAATATCCATTCATTTTGAGAGTTCCCTAAACCAAATAGTTGGTGATAATGATATGTTGGGCAATTTTTACGCCAAAAAGCTTTATGGTCGTAAGCCGTAAAGAATTCTTTTCGCTCGTTAGCTTAAAGACGTCTCGTACAACGGAATTCAATACTAACTCCATAAAGAATGTTTTCGTTGACAACTTGATATTTGGAAGGCTAGAACAAAAATTGCTTCTTTTTGAGGCGGGCGTTGTTTCGTTAACTTTTTACTTCTTAAAGATTGTCTTATTTATTACAACTAAAAAAAGGTGAGGCTTTATACAACATCAATGGTTATTTTTTTCTGACACATACCAAGCATTCAGGGTGTACCCTATTTTGTTGTTGTTGTTGTTGTTGTTTGAACAAGATTCTTTCTTTTCATCAAGAGATGAGATGCGTTATAAGAAACCGTTAACTAACACTATCAAAATAAGTTTCTTTAGTTTTGAAGTGGATCTGGCGGGCTATTTATCTATGTAAGTATCTCGCCTACAGATTACACCAATAAAGTTAGAAGGCTTGAAACATATACTCCCTATCTTGCTCAGAAAATCTTCGGTTTTTTTTGGGGGGGTGTTATTTTGTTATTATCACCTAAATAGAATTTAGTGGTGGGTTCAATTTACAGTTTAAGTTTATGCTTAATTGGTCCATTACTTAGTACCCAGCATCATTCGGACTTTTTTTAGTTATCAAAAAGTAAAGGATGTAATTCATTCATTGATCACTCCTTCTTACAATTTTTGAATTGATCTCCCCCAACATGGCGTGCTGACAAAATTTGTTGGTCATGTAACAGTTTTTTATTGATTGATTCACCAGATAGGTCTGAATTCAAATACATTGAATGAGAAATTATCATTGCAAACAATAATTTTTGACTTTTGCTTAGTACTTTCTTTCATCTTTGACTTTATGCTTACTGTCAGTTTACGACAGTGGGTTTACAGTGTAAATTGAAAAATAGAGAATAATCTCCCGGTAAGACTCCCCGAGAAATTTGTCTATGTACGGCTATGCGGCAACTGAGACGTGCCGTTATGAATACCCATGGACATTGAAAAATAACCGTATACCCTATTGCATAGTACACGTAAAAATTCGCAAAACTTCCCACGTAATTATACAAGTTCTTATTTTTGGTATTTATAAATTAATTGCAAACAAAATCGTACACTTCGAACGAAATTAATTTTTCTGTCTATTTTAAACAAGTCTTCGTGAATTCTTTTGAAAAATATGTTGAAAGCAACAGGGGATCAAAATGGATTGAAATTCAATGGAGGGTAAAATTCGGCACTGACACCTCAACAGCAGCAGCAGCAGCAGTAGAAGAAGAAGAAGTGGACACACGCAGCAGAGCCTTGGTCTATTTTGTATCTGGATGTTAGTGGTATGCTCTTCCTCTTTTTCTGTTCGCATTAGGGTAACTGAAAATCTGCGAACAAAGCAAGTGACAAGACCTTTTATATCCTAAGATATATGTCCTTGCGATTCTTAAGAGGTACCATTCTTTCAGTTTTCAAATCAGACTGGTTTCTGACCGACTTTCTTGTATACTTATTTATTTCCTTAGCTCGAGAGATTGTATTTCGCTCAACAAATTGACAACGAACCTCAGTCATTCACCATTTCAATTAATTGTCGGTACCAATTCTTTGAAAAGGGTCCTAGATGAGATTTTACTGCTACTAAATAAAAGACTGCCTGGAGATAAGGGAAAGCGTTTTTTGTTGAATTCTCTCATTAAAGGATTCTTTGCTTTTCTGAATGTGCCTCTCCATTATTCATTCTATCCGAAATTGTGGTTTCTAAAGTGGATGAATTTCAATTCAGCAATTGTCATGAGAGAGACTGAGACAGAGAGAGACTGAGACAGAGGGAGAGAGAGAGAGAGAGAGAGAGAGAGAGATGGAAGTGTCACGAATAACACAGCTTGCATTTATATTTTCTGTCACGATAAATGGAAACTTATCATTCTTATTTTTTCTTCGTTTATTATTATTATTTTTTTTATCATCATTATTATTATTATCATTATTGTTATTGCCTTTATCACCACCAACATTATTATTGTTGTTGTTATTATTATTGATATTATTATCATTATCATTATCATTATTATTAATATTATTATCAACATTATCATCATCATTATTATTATTATTAGTAGTAGTAGTAGTAGTAGTAGTATTGATGTCTAGTCGTATTCATTCCACACCTACTTTCGGCTTGAAACTTAGGGCAGGCAACGATGTTATGGCTTAGTAAGCACTAGCATTTTTACTTTCCATTCCATACATAGGAATAAGGAGACTATTACAGGAAGCTACACAAAACACAGTACATAGTTGTGTAACAGACAAAATATTTACATGGATAGCGCTTTGCAAAGTATGGGGGCGTTGTCAGTGAAGACAATTTTCTGTATCTTACAGATGCTTGGGTTTCCTGGGATTCTACCCAAATATTTGTCAACACACTTTTTGACTACCACAAGGGTTTCTTCTTCTTCTTCTTCTTCTTCTTCTTCTTCTTCTTCTTCTTCTTCTTCTTCTCCTTCTTCTTCTTCTTCTTCTTCTAATTATTATTATTGATAATAATTATATCTGAGAATATTACGAGTAGAATTCGCAGAACTGGATCAAGGCTAACATGCTATAAGCACACGGATTTGATCATTTATAATCGCTATGTTTTCTGCCAGTCACCTCCCTAGACAGACTCCACAGCAATTTCAAATATTTACTCATTCTTACCCTCAACAGAAAAAGCGCCTTAAATTTGATTCAACCATTTTTCGTACATAAGTATAAGTTTTGATGTAAGAATCCTCGACTTGGCTATTTCGATTAGATTATAACTACTGTTTCATTATTATTATTATTATTATTATTATTATTATCATTATTATTATTATTATTATCATTATTATTATTATTATTATTATTATTATTATTATGTTAGCAAGAAAGATTGGGTAAGATTATTGCAACAAAGTTGGATTGAAATGAAGTAACACGTGGATTAGTTTGTATACTTTTCAGAAAGTTTGCAGACGTAACAAAGTAGCCC
This sequence comes from Thysanoteuthis rhombus, assembly GCA_963457665.1. Lineage (NCBI taxonomy): Eukaryota > Metazoa > Mollusca > Cephalopoda > Oegopsida > Thysanoteuthidae > Thysanoteuthis > Thysanoteuthis major. The sequence continues at coordinate 36,722,496 of OY735232.1, read as the reverse complement.
ATACAGTGTCAGTTCAAATTTGACCTTTTGGGATTTAGGGAGCGTTTTCTACATGTGATCTGGAGACTTTTAAATCATGTGATGGTAACTGGCGTGATATCTAGTGATGCTTTCAAAACTTCGAAATGGTGAGTGAAGTCAAACATAATAGGTAACTTTTTTAAAGGCACTTCATAGCGTAAGAAGGCCAACCAGTTGGATGTAAATCTAACTACATATTCATATTCTTGGTTTCTCCGATCGCTATGTTCAGTATGTTTACATTTTACACCAGAGGCAATATCTATTAAAATAAAGCGTTGCCACGAAAAGGGAGGCTCTCAAGAATACGTGATACGAGTTCGAATCTTGCTGGGGGAATATTGTTTATTTCTGATTCACGCTGGCCACTCGACTATCGTAAGAAAGACATCCCAAGAGTTGTGATAAAAAGTAAAATAAATATCATGAAAAGAATAGCTGAATTTTTTTACACAAATACTGATTTCACTTTTCTGTTTGTTGCTTTCTGTTACACTAAAGCATACGCTTATGAAAATGACTGTAAATATGGGTGTTCGTGAGTGCACTACTACTACTACTACTACTATAGCTGTTGCTGCTGATTATGATGTCTTCGTAGTTAAACACAACATACATATAGGCATCTCTGATTCTCCATGATCAGAATTATAGTTTTTTCATATTAAAAATGAAGTTGTCTCTTTTACCAATTCTATAGCTTATTGTTTCAATTTGGAAAAAAGAGCATTGTGGAAAAATTAGTTCAGTTCAAAATGCTTTTTTCCTTGTAATGTTTTCAAATAACAACGTTTATATCAAAATATAAGTATATTTAATCGATACATGAATGATCCTGTCATTTTTACGGGTACTATGCTTGTTCATTATAGTTGATAATGACCCATCAATGAACTGCGAATGACATCGCACTGAAGATTATCAGTGAATCATCTTAGGTCAGCATAATGTTCAAGGTAGGGCTGGAGGTTACAGCACCCGCTGGCTTCCCTCCTTGATCGTAGTACTCAATTATTTTGCTGACTACATCAGCCAGGCTTGAGCATTAGTCATTACCCTTCACCTTTGAGAACAAGAAAAGTCTACAACCAATGCACCCATCCGAGAGTCATTTATGGAGCTGAAAAAAGGAACGTAACCAGAAGATTGACCCTCTAACCATGCAACGTGCAAATCAAAGGATCATACTAAACATCACGTTGAAAGATCACAAAACAGCGCAGTATACTAGAGAAAAAACAAGAGTCGGGGGATATCAAAGAATCCATTGGAAAACTCAAATGGAAATGGGCTGGTCATGCTGCAAGGATGTCAGGAAAACACTGGACATCACAACTCATAACATGGATCCCCAGAGATCATTTACG
>OY735232.1:36706108-36716108 GCA_963457665.1 Thysanoteuthis rhombus | reverse complement strand
CTATAAACTCGTTGTTGTTGCTGATTTCGGAACCCGAACTCAGAAGCGCACTGTGATCTAGACGTGAGGCATCGGATTCCGTCACCAGTTTGGCAAGGGCTTCTTTCTTTCTTTCTTTTTTATCAATGAGGAGGTGTGGGCCACTTCTAAGAATTCTTTGTATCTTAAACGTGGCACCCCACTTCTTTGCCAAACAGGAGCCTCTTAACGCACTAAATGTCACGAACTAGATAAGATGTAGTCTTGAAGAAAACTCCGTTGTTAATTGGGTTTGATTAACGTATTTTCCATCGTATAAAACGCACTCATTTTCAAAATCTGACCCTCAAAATCACTCTACGTACTCTGGAGGCAGGGATGAAGCTAAGAATCTACGAAGCACTCCAGTTTAACGGTCCAGGCAACTTCAAAATGTATAAATTTGGTTTACTTTTTCAACATATTTCATGTTGTATAGGGTGCGTCCTATAAGCCTCAATAAGCGTTCAATTCGAAATATTCTGAATTGCCGATTTTCTGTTTTTTCGTATATTTGATACAAAGTTAGCGATATCCACTATGCTTAGCTTAGTCTGTCACAAGGCTATAAATATATAGCTCTGAGTGTGGAAAGAACTGACTAGTGATTATTAAGTTTTGCTTTGTGTTGAATAATGTCACTGGCATAGGAAACCAACTGAAGATTGAACTCCGTACACCAGCAGCAGTATATTAGACGATCTAGTTGTTCATCTCCCATTGTCCAGACCTCCAGATTAATAAGAATTTAGTCTCGTACAAAGAATAGGGAACCCGATGAGAATAGATTAACATGCTAACCACAACTCAAGGGCAACGGAATCTTACTAATCGTACCTTAGGCTGGTATAGGAAAATAGTGTATCTAAGTACACCTGAGCCCCCCCCCAATTCCTTTATGGATCTGAAATCTCTATCTACGCAACATCTTAAATTCGCTGACAAATTGAAACACTGAGAAAAGAAAAAAATGAAATAATCACATTTTTGAATGGACCCTGAATTCTTTGGACCCTGTGCAACTGCAACCTTAAGACCAACCTTATATAATGGGGTTCCCAACGTGGAAAGTTTAAATATTCTAAAACAAGATTCAGAAAAGTGGTCTAGATAAGTACTTTAAGCTTTGCACATATTTCCGAGACGTCCTATACGAACAATAACGCGACATCAATTAGATTGGCTGACAAAGCGTCTGTTACGATCAATAGGTACTTAATTACGACAGGAATTTTTTTTTTTTTTTTTTTTGACAGTGAGAGAAAAGTAGATGTAGTTAAGGCCTAGTGAGAGATAGGGGCGTGTCTGCCATAACCACCGGATAAGAAATAAACAAAAAGAATGGAGGAATGTAAACGAGACATTCCTCGTGGTTCTTAGCATTCTTTTTTACCACCGCAAACGAAGTTGGAAGACGTGTGTGTATTCAATCGTTTTTGTCAGCCTGGCTATCTATTTTCACAATATTTCTAAAAGTTCTCAATTAATTTCTGTGATACTTCGTGGAAAGCTTTGTCATGGACTAAGCAAGGATTGACCTAGGATTTAAGATGGATCAAGGGTTTCTTTTACTATTAATACCCCCTGCATCGTTGCTATGTGTCAATACAGTATCTCCAAAACTTCTCTGTGAATTCCAATAAAAAATTTCTGGAAGGGTAGACCACAGGGTTGGGCAGAATTAGTGGAATCTGGAGTGGATCAGGAAATTTCCCTTCGGATAATGAGTTTTTTTTTTTTTTCCAAGAGAGTATAATTAATCGTACCTTTCCCGAAACCAATCCTCGCATACCACATCCATGGTGGGGACGTTGGACATTTTTCCTAATTTAGAGATAACCGTCTTGTGAACTTGTTGCGAATCAAGGCTGAAAACCCAGTCTCACCTGCTATTAGTCCATTGCTCATGGGGACAGTATGTTTCATGCCTTTTCTTTGGGCATGTGTAAAGAAAACACAAAATGCATTGAGAGATAGATAGACGGATAGATAGATAGATAGTGAGAGAGAGAGAGAGAGAAAGAAAGAGAAAGCTCTGCTTATAAGTATTTAAACAAAAACAAGAATATACTTGCATGGCATGGTTTTGAGATTTATAAATAGGAACTTTACGTAAGGAGAACCAAAGTATTCCTTGCGTATGTCTGCATTCTGGAACGTGCATCAGTTTACTTTGAGGCTATTCGCCGTGCATAAACGGTAGTTTATTTCTAATAAAGTTTCAAAATAATATCACGCATTTATGATTATTTCTATCGGATCCATCTCTTTCTCTCTGTATCTGTCTCTATCTGCCTGCCTGTATGTCTGTCCGTATCCCCCTCTCCCTCTCCCTCTCCCTCTCCCTCTCTCTCTCTCTCTCTCTCTCTCTCTCTCTCTATATATATATATATATATATATATATATATATATATATATATCAGCTCAGCTTGGCACGTTTTCACAAACAATGTTAGAATATTATTTTTCCACGTCTGTTGCAGTCCTCCGGTGGCCAGCGAGGTATATGTAGGAGATGTGTGCGAGTACACATGTGTGTGGATATATATATATATATATATATATATATATATATATATATATATATATATATATATATATATATTAGAGAGAGAGAGAGAGAGAGAGAGAGAGAGAGAGAGAGAGATAGGTTTGAGTATATATATATGCGTGCGTAAATACATGTGTATACAAATGCCTATATATATATATATATATATATATACTGAACAGTATTGTGTACATGTGTATATATATATATATATGTATATATATATATATGTGTGTGTGTGTATATATATGTATATATATGTATGTATACATGTATATATATGAATTGTGTGTGTGTATGTATATATATATATATATATATATGCATATATAATCATAATTTAGGTTTGCACGTGAAAATAGAGGTATCTTTCTCCTTGTCTGTTGTAGCCTTTGGGTTTCCAGCCAGACTTATGTGGGAGAGGCCTTTATTTATCCATATACATATATGTGTATATGTATGCACATATACACACACACACATGCATACATACATACACATATATATGTATACATATATGTATTCTTTTACATCGACTTCTATGATTTTGTTACTTTTTTCAATTCCCTTCATGAGTAAGTTAGCGACCAAGTGCACCTGTGTACTTGAGTACAAAAGTATTTTTGCCCACACAACTTCATATTCACATCTGTAATACAAATATTGTAAATATGTATTTTTTTTTGGAGATACTACTTGATATCAATTTTGGAAGCGTCGAAAAAGAATATTTCCCTGGCAAAATACGCGAGAATAGGTGAAAACATGTCAAAATAATATTGAAGCTTCAGCCCCTTTGTTTTCCCACCCGTAAGGCCCTTAATATCCATAAACTGCCAATCCCAACACTTCCATCTCACACTATAGAAAAAGTGCGACACAAAACGCAGGAGTAAAAACTAACCCCATCACAAAACAGAAACGTTGGAATGTGAAGCTATCATTTCGATAGGCGAAAGTCTGTTATCTTAGTAATCTGAACCTGTCTTGGCCCAGGGCGTTGGGCCATGCGAACCAATCTGCAGATGCGTATAAACAAACATACCGGGGTCGGTGGGTAGCGCAGTTCAGTCGCCTCGAGGTATAAGGCAAACACCCGTACTGAAAGATACATGAAAATGAACAGCCGCACTTGTTTCGGGAAGATGATTTTTTTTTACCTTTTCCAACGAAGATGGAAAAGGTCTATGGATTCTCTCATGTCGGTGTGGTTGTCCACATAATATCTCTAATACTTCTGAATGAATTTCAATGAAATATCGTGGAAAGTTTGACCAAAGCTCAGAAAGAAATTTGAGTGGGAATTCTTTTTTTCCCATTAATCTATCACTTATGTTTGTCAACACAATTTCTCCAAAAGATAATTAATTTCAATGATATTTATGACGCATTTATGATTATTTCTGTCAGATTCTCTCGCTCATATATATATATATATATATATATATATATATATATATATATATATATATATATATATATATATAAATCATGGCCTAGCTTGGCTTAGCCTTGCAAACGAGGAAGTACTGATTAAAGTTTTGGACAATTCCAAGAATTTGAATTCGATCGAGGAAGATTTTTCATGCAAAAAAAAAAAGTGTTTCTTCAGACTATCTTGAACTAAATCATTTTGATTTGATACGCATAGAATCAGAAGTTTATTTCCAAGTAATATTTATTATAGTAAAACGAATAAATTCGGGTTTAACAAGAGTAATTCTTTCAAGTTCATCAAAAAAAAATAATACCTTTTTTGGTGTATATTAAGAAGAGGTAAGAAATCATCTAATTTATTCCAAAAGTTACTTTCATCCTTGCTGTATATGAACTTATTGTAATTCATCTTTGCGTTAATAAACAGCATTTATTGGAGTGCTTTTTTCTATTTTTCTCTGCTTTTGATTCCTCTCTTTGTAAGCAACGATCGTTAGCATGAAACTGTGTACAAAGAAAACAAAAAAAAAACATCTTACTGCTGAGCTACTAAGTGCCTCGTTCCCGCGCAACTCGTTTTCTGCTTTGACTATCATTCATTGGGTAAAGGGGTATTTTTCGTTTATTTTTGCCGCACTAAATAATTTTAGGTATAACAGATCACAATATTTTTGATTGTTAAATAAAATAAAAAAATAGAATAACGGCTGTTGCAGGGTCAAACACCACTACGACTTCCATTGGAATATGATTACTGCAACGTAGGTATTAAATCTATAATGAATACAAAAACACACACACACACACACACACACACACACACACACACACTATATATATATATATATATATATATATATATGTATATATATATATATATATATGGATGGATGCATTTATTGATTAGAATGAAATAAACTCGTGCATGTCCGTGTGTTATTTTTTTCGCCAATGTCTGAGAATTATGAGTTCAACTTAGTCAGTAGGACATCCCGTTGGCAAATGTGAGTACAAATTCAGGTGTTGGTTTTACGTATCAGATTACATCCTTCATTTTTATGAGGATTGTTCTGATCGTTCTCGTAGTTGTTAAGGTGTGAAATCAAAGTCAACTCCATGCAAATCTCGGCTTTTTGCTGGAGATTGACAAATGAATTCAGTCATTGAATAACCTAGGGCAGTTGTTTCGAAAGTTTGAAAACTTGAAGGCTTTCTTTAAGAAGGGATAATACAAGCAGACCCCTTTTTTTACAATTATATATTTTTCAGTCAGTAATTTATCAACAACGAAGGTAAGCAACTTTTGACTTTTAAAAATCATTTTTACTTAAGATGGATTATATTCAATCCAATCCCAATGTACGGTGTAGGTCTCTGTACAATGATAATGTTCATCAGTAGTTGTGAGATGGTTGATATTTCTCGGTGACAAAATTTGCAATGTCAGGTTCGATATTTGATATCTTTATTCTCATGTTCAACAGCCAGTTTCGTTCTTCATTCTTGCACACAGCGTCATGGAGAAACTCTAACAAAGAGCTCTTTTGAAATAATCTTAAATTCATGATATCAATTCAAATTTTCAATTAAACATTATTGACATTATATGACTGATACCCCAGGAGTTCCTGTACCTCTGTTTCGAAACCATTGAGATTAGGTTACACCTAGATATGGGTTCGGCTAAGTCGGTTCGAAAGGGTGATGGGCCAACCCTGTGCATTTACTAAAATCTCCATGAAAATCATTTGATTTATAGCTAGGACATAGGGTAGGTAACTGTAAGTTTCGATCTTTCTCTCGAATGATTGATATCAATGTGTAAAAATGCATCTCTCAGTCGGAAGAAGTCCCTGAATTCGAATCAAAATTTAATCAATACTCTCTTCCCTTTCACAAAATGTCAATGAAATTCATTGAGAACTTCTGGAGACATTGTGTAGATAGAGAATCAAATAGGCAGACATGGCTGGATACATATACCACTTCCAAAATTGGAAGAGGTAAATGTATTGTAGATATAAATGAATAAATAAATGAATAAAACGTTAGTACATTTTTTCTTACAGTGTTTCCACGTTTTCAGAATAGAAAATTCGGTATATTATACCTCCAAATGTTATCGCTACCACACCTCTGCATTGTTTATCAAAAGATTCGCGGGCGAATGTTTTATTAATAAGTCTAAAATTTCAGACGAACGAACATCTGTTTCAAATTGTTTACTCTTTTTTTTCCTTCGGTGGCGTGTTCCTCTCAACGGAAGGAGCAAATAACCAGAAGGTCTGGCGAATCTTGGGGAAGGTCTATGTCCAATCAGAAAATTCTAAAAAACTACTGTTGCTGCTGATGATAATAACTGTTGGAATAGAAAACTTGTTGCTGAGAGGTCTTGGGTTCGAATTGATGTGGTCAACTGGACCAAATCAGTCTTATTTGAAACAATTCGTTAGAAAAAGAAACTTTAATTATCCGGAGTCATTCCAGATAAATTTAGACTGAAGTTTTTAAAATATAAAATACCGAAACGTAGGGTTTCTACTTATATGGTCAGTCCTTGAAAGCGAACTGTTACAATTTCTTGCTATGTTTCCGATCACATTTATAAAAATGAATTGTTTTTATGTACTGAACAGAGAACTAAAATCTGTCCTGGGTAAGTTGGAGATTAGAGCGTGCAAATTGATGAATAGAGCGGGCAGATTTATAATTGGAATAAGCATATTGAAAAATACAGTGAGCTTATCTTAAAATGAATAGGCAAATAAAAAACAATGGCAATTAAACGGAATCGATGAGCAGAAATAATCAAATAATCAAATGTACTACTTCAATCGCTTAAAACGTTAATTTTTTGAGTTAGGTTAGTTAAAACTTGTCTCTTAATAAAATTCATCGGCCTTTTTTTTTGACAGTTCTTACCAGAAGCTAACGTCTATAATTTTCAAGTATGACCACAACCCCAAATCAAATTACAATTTACTTCTTGATCACTGAATTCATTTTTTAAGAAGTTACTTTATACAAAAAATCATGATGGAAACTTGTAATCACAGTCAATAATTTCAAAATTGAAGTCAGTGAAAAATAAATATGATCCAAATAAGTTCCGTTTATGACATAGCAGTATATTTTCAATGGAAAAAAAATCCAAAATAGAATGAACAAAAAAAAGTCAACAAACATCTAGATTCTAGAGAATAATAAACCAGTCATAACATCCAGAGGTCAAATTAGCCTTTTCATCAAAAACAAAAGAAAAGAAAAATCGAAGAAGTCAGCGGGATACTGATGCCAATTTTCAAGTCTGTCGACAAAATGGTCTGGCCAGAAGCGCTGGAACTCACAAACACACGTAAATATGAAAATAAAAAAAAAAAAAAAGGTGGAACCCTTTGCTATCTTCGCTATGGCTGCTCAATATATCTTTCACATTTATTTCATTTTTGACACCTTAACCCACATCGAATAGAACACTTCATTATGTTACTAAATAATAAGAGGAATGATTTTACATCGGAAATTGATCATGAGCTAAACCTACTTCATGCAAGGATTATAAAAGAAAGAGCGACCATTGTGAATCCAAGCTTTTTAGTACAACATGAATACACGTATACTTCGCGTTAATCTTCCAAATTACCGTGTAAACATACTGACACGGGACATTAGCGATGCAACCGGCTTCAAGAAGTTGAAACAGTTATCTCTGTTCGTCCAATGAACAACAAACACTAACTGTTGATACAATAGACCGACTGTTGAAAACGCCAGAATCGCGAAGAAGGAACGTAATAGACAAAATAAACAATTTTGTGCCAATCATTTCGCCCCTCCCTTGCTCCCTTCATTCCAACCCCAAACCCCTAAATTCCAAGTCGAATAACCCAGGAGCCTTTTTTTTGTTTCCACAAACAAAACGTTATCAATTGTTCTAAATCTATCATGGCATCTCTCTGCTCGCAGTCTCACAATAGATTCATTATCTCAATGGCGAATGAGTCATCCAGTCTTTTGTTTAAAAATGAAGATAGCTAAGTCCTTTCGGTCCCCATTCGGGATATTGCCTGTGAAGTTTCGAATGCGAAAAATTGCCTGGCTTTTACATTTGATGTGATGCTCTATAGCACATAATTGATGCACAATAGGGAACCATTTCTCGTTCATAAATAAATAAAAGCAGAAAAAAGGGGAAGGTACTTTTGCAATGCTATCTGTCCTTATTGGCATCCTTGCTATATTCATTTCTATTAGTTCGAGAGTACTTGTATACACCATGTTCTGCAAAGGACTGAAGATTATATCAATGACATCCCATCAATAAGCGATGACAGTGTTCGTTTCTATCAGGAAGATTTATTGCTTACCGTGGAATATTAGATAGCCTGGAGTTTTCTGGTAACCAGCTTCAGCAAGCTAGTATTTGCATTTTTGAAAATGAATTGTACAAGATCTTTGATCCTAGGTTTAAGATATTTTTAGTTATTTAGAAGAAAAAAATCATAAATGTATTTGAATTTCTGTGAGATGAGATATTAGAAGAGAAACCAAATAACGTACTAGTATATACACACATTATTTTATCAGGACATTTTCGTTGACGTGATGACTGTGAGTTTAAGAAGTAGAAAAATAATGAAATCGAAAAAAAAGGTCGAATGTTCATTTAAAAATCATATTAAATACAATGCAGCTGGAAGTAGCAGAAGGTTGGAGATCCAGAACTATTACCTGCCATTCGTCCCAAAAATCATCGCTGGTCCTGTCAGCCATTTATGAAAGTAGGTACGGTAGACCGGGGGCGCAGCTTAATTCGCCTAAATTCATAAATAAGAAATATTATATTTGAGGCTAGGTTATACTTTTCGTCGTATGTTTATTTATTCATTTTCTCACACCTACTGCATCACCTAGGCACTCCCATTTTCTTCCCCAAAACAACATTATCTAATAAAAAAAATATCCATTCGCCTAAAGACCCAACTTTATATATATATATATACATATATATATATATATATATATATATATATATATATATATATATATATATATATATATATATATATATATATAACCGTCAATCTCTAATACAGAGTAATAAATAAAACACTTGCTCTCCATCAATGCCCATTAATTTCTCTTCCACAACTATCATTCAGTAATTTCCATCATTTATCTGAAAACAACTTTCGTCGTCCAAGCTCTGATGAAACCCGGAGCTCCGCGGGTGAAATGCATGTAAGCTTTTATATTGTTTAATAAAGCATATTGAGATGTACTAAGTAAATCCAAGTTTTTTACTCTTTCCATTTTGTTCACATGTATTCATTTCATAAAAAAAAACAAAAAAACAAAACAAACAATTTAAATTGAAATAAGTATTTATAAATGAAATATAAGAGACGAATGGTCCATGTTTTATCTAATTATTTCTCCACCCTAATATTTGATTCAATTTGATAATATATTTTTTCAATAAATATACACGGATATAACGAAAATTGTAATCCCGTCTCTTATATTTAATTCAATACTTATAAATATAGGAGTTTTGGGATATGGATTTTTAGTCACTAACGGACCAACCATATCTACTATATTCATCAAATGTTGACATGATCATTGACAATTTTCTGACAAATGCCTTACCTATCAATTCAAATCACAAACAGAGAAATAAAACAGAAGAAAAGATTACACTTTTCCTTTAAAAGTTAAATGAATAAACTGAAATAATGTATCTTTTTTTTCAATTCAAAACCTTTGTAGGACATTCCACTGGTACAAATCAGAGCCAACATACTTTCGATGACCTGTAAGGTTAAAACTAATGAAGTCCCTTAACCTCATCATCCCACCATCTATACTATTCCTAACTTACCCACACAAACCAACACTAAACAATTTCTCTCCTGCCCTGACACCATATGTCCTCTCCATGACCCACTATTGCTGCTAACACCAAAGACTTCATCATAGACTGAACCGAG
>OY735232.1:36696108-36701108 GCA_963457665.1 Thysanoteuthis rhombus | reverse complement strand
CACATATATATATATATAGAGAGAGAGAGACAGAGAGAGACAGAGAGAGTAAACAAATCGTCACACCTTATCAATTTCGTCTAAGATTTTATTTAATAAAGGGTGAACTCGTTCAAGTCAAACAGTCCATCAATTCGAATGCCCAGTAGGAGATACATCTAATACATTTTATAAAATTGTTAACTCTAACTGAAAGTGTCCATTGTTATGGACAAAGTAAGAAACAGCAAAAAGTTACACTGTTCAATATATATATATATATATATATATATATATATATATATATATATATATATATGTATATATATATATATATATATACATATATAGTTGAATCAATGTTGTTCATTGAGTTACAAACAGACTGAAATGATGTATTTTGTATCATGTATTCATGTTTTGAGTCTGGACGATGCAAGTAATTGAATTACAATGATTTGCTTTCTTCGAATTAATATGTCTATTTTCTCAGGGGTTCAGTATATCAAAAAGATATTTTTTACAAGTCAAAAATATTACGATAAAAGTGTTATTTGTCTTTCAAAGATAGATGTAAAAGTTTGTCTTCGTTAGCAACGATGTCACTAAGCTTGGTATCACCCACTGCATGGTGTCACCTGCAAGAACTTCCAGTCGCATAAGACCGCACAGAAGCCCTACTAAATATTTTTGCACCAATATTACTCGATATCATAATTCCTGTTTATTAATGGATATAATAACAATACTGGTGATATAATCAGTAATCGAATTAAGATGACACTTTTCAATTGCAATATCATACATTTAAGTGTTTAAATGTTTTCATATTTAAACTGTTTCATGCTATCAAAATAGAGAGTCCGGAAAGAAAAATCATAAATTCGAAGCAAAAATGTTAAGAGCCACATTAAAATTGTATCCATTTCAATGTAAAATTTCAACGATTTTTAACAATACAATAATTATTATACTTGTAAGTCATTCATCAATTTCATTATAAAATTATACATGATAAATGTAACTTTAAATTGGTTGAATGTAATATTTCTTGAATAATATGAGTAGTAGCTATGATTTATTGTTGAGAAATATTTCATCATTAATTTCAACATCATTATATTTACCCTTATTTTCCTCTAAGTATTACTACGTTTCTCAATAAAAGAGTTGATTTAGGTTTTTATATACTAATAACGACAATATTGTAGTCAAAATGTGACGGAATCAGCGAATGCAAAAATGCCAGCATCTTTGAAAAGATTGGTGTTTTTCAGTTGTAACAATGCACACGAATTTACGTACAATAAATTTGGTGTCACACTCTAGGACAATGTCACCGGGTGCTGTTTGCATCCCCTGTAAGCCCTTAGTGAAGTACGTTGGCAAATGCAGATGTTGAATGTTTTCATTAATAGGTCACTGAGTTTTAAAGTGAAACTTTGTTAAGGTTCCAATGAACAGATTCGTCCTAATAATAAATTTAATTATGTTCAAGCTATCTTTAAGTTATATCGTCTACGAAATGTTTTAATGAATAAAACTTAAGTTCCATCAACATCTGTGGTTAATAAGTTTATTATATTTCAATTATTCAATTGGATGAATCCGAGCAAACCTCCCCCAAAACATAACTATTTTTCTAAGATAATATTACAATTAGACATTTAACAGCAGAAAGTACTTAAATGATTTTCACACTACTGATGGGTGTGGTTCCAACGTTTTAATGTTAACCAAATCATCGTTTTTTAACGACCATTTCTTGTTGATTTCTTTTTCTACGACATTCACTTTCATTTCAAGAAGATCCCATTAATCTTAAAAAGAAGGGTTTACAACCAATTTATCCTCCCAATAGTCACTTATGGAGCTGAAACATGGAACCTAACCAAGATACAAATCCGCAAATTGAGAACCAAGCAACGTGCACATTAAAAAATTATGCTAGGCCTCACATGGAGAGACCACAAGACAGCAGAGTACATCCGGGAAAAGAAAAGAGCCAGGGACATCATAGAATCCATTAATCTCAAATGGCAGTGGGCTGGCCATGTTGCAAGAATGGTGGAAAGCCAATGGACATAACGATTCACGACATAGATCCCCCAAAATCACGATGAAACAACCCCCAAGAACAATGAAATCCCACGAGTCCTAAAAAGAAGAATATATAACCAATGAATCGTCTTGACAAGTCAACTACGAAGCTGAAACAAGGAAGCAAACCAAAAGACTGATCCTTAAACTGAGAACCATGCAATGTTCTCAAAAGGGAATCATGCTCAACATAACATGGAGAGATCATAAGACTGCACAAAATATAAGATTAAAAAAAAACCCAAAAAAAAACCAGGGGTCTGAGGTATCATCGAATCCATAATGAAACTTTTATTGCAATGGGCTGTTCATGTTGTGATAGTGTCAGACAACCACTGGACATCCCGACCAGCAAAGAGAGTCCCTAGAGATCACATGTGAAACCAGGACCGACAAGATATAAGATGGCGTGACGAATTAAACAAGTCCTGAAAATACTGATTCTGTGATGCCCATGATAGAGGGGTCTTGCAAATCTTAAGGAACGTCATTTATTCAACAACAGACGCTGGAAGTCTGATGATGATAAAACAAGAAATAATTGCTAAGAAAAGAGAAAAGAGCCTCTGAGAATGAAAGTGAGTGTTGAATAGAAGGAATAAACAAGAAACAATTATATGTGGTATTATTTTATTTTAATTTTTGGATGAAACAAAGTAGGAAAAGCTTCAAGTAATATTATCGACTCGTACCCATCTGATCTGCAGCATTCATTTCCGTCCTGACAAGCTGAAATGTATATTAGAATGTAGTAAAGTTGAAGGAACCTAAAATTCCCCAAATATCATAACACCCTGAAGGGTTCTTCCAAGAAGATTAGTTTGTTAGTGTGAAACCCGGAAAATATGAACAGGAAGGAATGAAGTACTATTTTTTCTCTGGATATTCGGACAAAATTCTTTCACCTTTTTCATGAATATAAAGACAGCAATAATGATTATGTTAACGGGGTTGCTAATTAAGATAAAAGGAAAAGACATATTTTAAAACAAGCATTGTACCTGATTTTGCTTATATGCTGTGAAGAAGTAGTGTAGTATATTTGATGGATAAGATCTCGGGACTAGACAAAGTCATTCTGACATTTTCTTCCTATATCGTCTCTTGATGTCTTGCTTTGATTCTTTATATATATATATATATATATATATATATATATATATATATATATATATATATATATATATATATATATAAATTTTCATTATTCATTTTCCAAACAGGCCAATGAATAAAAATGGCTATTCGAGAAAAAGAAAAAAAAAGCAACGTTGTGTATCATCATCATAATAAACTCTTATGAATCCGCTGCTAGACAAAGGACTTTCTCATCTCGTTCCATGTCGACTGCAATTGCGCTGCACTTGGTCTTACCAACAAAACTTCCCATCTCATCCCTCCATCTTATGTCTGGCCTTTTCGTATGTGTGTGTGTGTGTGTGTGTGTGTGTGTGCGTGTGTGAGAAAGAGAGAGAGAGAGAGAGAGAGAGAGAGAGGGTAAATACAGAAAGGAAGAGGGAATATGTATTTAAATGTATTTAAGTGTATATTTAGGATAATTGTGTACATGTATGAAACATGAGTCTAATTTATAAAATACGAATAGAATTATGAAAAGAATATATATATATATATATATATATATATATATATACATATATATACATATATACATATATAAAATGTGAGAATGATAAGTGGAAGTGCAATATACGTAACATAAATGAAAGTATAAACAACATATATATGACATGATGACATATATATATTCCCTCTTCATTTCTCCACCTTTCTCTAACACAAGTAAAACGTAAAAATTATGATAAATATTCATAACATGAATGTACATTTGTATATGTTCATATAAATTTATAACATAAGCGTAATACATACCGGTACATATATCATGTAATATAAAACACACTCTCATGTATATATATAACATAACTACATATTTACCACAAATATAAATCATAGATATAACATGGATGTAATGTAAATGTTATGATAATAATAAATGATGTCAAAGTCAACAAATGGCGAGCAAAGATTCAATAGAACTGTCGCAATCAAATTGATTGTTTTCCCCAAAAAGACAAGAAAACGCTTTCAAAGAATCTCGTTTCTTGCTACAAAGAAATCCAAACAAAACAGAGTAATTTATTAAAACGAAGCTTTACATGAAACTACTTCCCTATGCTGAGGCCTCTACAGAGCAGGAATTTGAAATCACACACATACACACACACACACACACAAACACACACACACACACACACAGACACACATATACCTATACACATATACCTATACACACATATTTGATTTACAGTGCGACGTTATAATGGCAGGGCACACCCTCTTGCTCTCTCAAGTACATCCTCGTCTCTCCCAAAACATTGTACTCTGATGACTCAGCCTAACATATCATCATCATCATTTTTGGTGTCTTGGAACGCTCGAGACATTTTCCTCTATAGTTTACTGGCAATTGCTTACTCTGTTTTCCAAAAAGAAATTGTAGGGGCATTTTTACTTTATATATATATATATATATATATATATATATATATATATATATATATATATATATATATATATATATATATATAATCAAGTCATCCACAGACAGCTGTTTCTTTCTATGAAAACTCTTCAGCGTGGCTATAGACTATCCATTATCCCATCCAGTACCACGAGGTAGGATCAAAACGTTCGCTCCATGCCCAAAGGCTTACATTTTACCTCTGTCTTACGCAGAACTAAACGGTCATAAGGGCTAAATATAAGCGATATACTCTCTTACGCACAATTCCCCATCCACCAGAGCGCTTTATTCCAGAGTTGGAAAAGCATTGCTAATAACTTACATATTATCAAGAAACAGATATGTATAATACATAAATGTTTTATATGTAATA
>OY735232.1:36631108-36691108 GCA_963457665.1 Thysanoteuthis rhombus | reverse complement strand
TGCGGACTATGAAATGGACAACGGAAATATGTAATGCTATCAACAGATATATATGATTAAAAAAAATATGTTTATTACAACACTGCAAATGTTTAATTGGTAAAGATAATTGTTCTGAATGAAGTGTGCTTCTATACATATTTTGTATATATTTTTCACAGTAAAATGAACGTTCTAAATGTTCTAATTCCCAGACTTTCGTTTCTAATTTATTTACTTTTTCTTTTTGATTTTTCATTCGCTTGTTTAATCCAGATTTCTTGACTTTCCCAGACTTTTTTAGTTTACTATTTTTCTTCATTTTTCTTCTTCAATCTCCTGGTCTTTCTTTGTTTTTTTTTTTCCGTTCTCTTTTCTTTATTTCTTTATCCGCATTTAACCATCCGGGCATTTTGCTTTGCCACCCATCCAGCATTTTTTCCTTCACAGTCTTTTTTTCTTCTCAACCTCTTTTGTCTTCGACTTCCTTCTTGTTTCCTTCAGTTCAACCTTTTTTATTTGTTTTTACGTCTTTAATTCTGGAGCATCTTTCTACCTTATTTTTTTCCCTTTTTATGCTCATTCATTTATTCTATATCTCAATTTCGTTTCGTTTCATTTATTTGCTTTCTTCTTTTTTCTTCGCCCTATTATTTATTCTCGATTACCTTCATCAATTTTTCTTCCTTTGTTTTCTCTTTTTCTTCATGCTTTGTTCAATTTTTATTTTCTATTTCACTTTTGCTAACCCCAATTTAAACCTTTTCCATTCATTCTAATTTCTTTTCTTCCATTTCTTCCCCTTCAATTTTTTCCCTCGGTTTTATTCGTTAATTTTTCTTCCTTTGATTTTTCTTCCTTTTCATTTTTATTTTTTCTGCCTCTCTCCTTTCTCTCCCCATTTTTTCTACCGTTATTAGGTGAGAATTTTCACTACATTTTCCCTCAAATCTAGCCGATAGCAATTGGCAGGCCATGTTGCAAGAATGAAAGACAACCGATGGACATCACATCTCACAACATGGATCCCAAGATATCACATAAGAACTTGACAGATTCGGGAAATACTGGCTCTGCGATGCCCATGATAGGGAATTGTGGTGAATCCTAGTGATGGTCTATGTCCAACGACGGACGTTAAAAGACTGATGATGATATCTTTCGGCCTACCGATGTTCCATTCTAATCATTCATTCATACCCTTCAAGCTAGTGAGGTCTTTATCAGCAACAGCAGCCGTTCAGCCCGCCGCTGGACAAAAGCTTTTCGCATATCTTTCCATGACGACCTAGATTGCATTGATTTTTGCAATGTCTTACCAGCGAACCTTCTATCCCAACCCTCCATCAGGTGTCTGGCCTTTTCATACTATGTTCACAATAACATGGATACCAAATGATCTGATATAATTTCTTCTTGCCAAGAGTCTTGTCCATCTCCATTTTTCACACTTGATTAATTGTGTAATATATTTCACCGCCCACGGATCCATGTTGATCTTTTTCTATCTCAGAGTTATACCTAGCATTGCTCTTTCCATGAATCTCTGTGTGAATCTAAATAGGTTTTCAATTCGTTAGTCGATTTTCATGTTTCATACCCGTAAGTAATTGCTGGTATTCTGCAAATATTGTGTACTTTAAACGTTAAGTAAATTTGCTGCGTGCTGCTCAATATGTCCCTATTCATATCAAATGCTTTCAAGCCAATCGCGATGAGTCATTTTATTTCGATTTCAAGTTCTTTCTCTATTAGCTGACCCTGGTAAACACCTTCACCAACCCATTCCCAAGCATCATCCTCTATTGTCTTTATTGTCTTTTGGTGGACTTCATTTCATAAAAAGATGATGATGATGATGATGATATATATACTTCCACACACACACATATATATATATATATATATATATATATATATATATATATATATATATATATATATATATATACTTCCACACAGTATATATATGTACATATCAAAAAGAAAACAGGGGTTAGAGACATCATAGGATGCATTTAAAAACTTAAATGGCAATGGACTGGTCATGATGCAAGAATTAAAAACCACCTATGGACATCACTACTCACAACATAGATTCTCAGATACCACATGCAAAACTGAGGCTGACGAAAAACAAGATAGAGAAATAAACTAGACAAATTCGGATCATGGGAAAGTTATATATCCAACAACAGATTTTAAAAGACTGATGATGATGTCGATGATGTCGATGATGATGATGATGATGATGATCATCATCATCATCATCATCATCATCCTTTTAACGTCCGTCGTTGGACACAGGCCTTCCCCAGAATTCGCCACATTTCACTATCGCTGGCTTCGCGAAGCCAGTATTTTCTAAATTTATCTACTTTATCTCTCCATCTTGTATTCTGTCGGCCTCGGTTTAGCATTCGGTCTCTGGGGATCCATGTTGCAAGTCGGGATGTCCATTGGTTTTTTGTCATTCTTGCAACATGGCCTGCCCATTGCCATTTAAGTTTTCTAATAGATTCTATGATGTTTCTGACTCCCGTTTTCTCCCTTATATACTGTGCTGTCTTGTGGTCTCTCCATGTAAGGTTGAGCATGATTCACTCATGTGCACGTTGCATATTTCTCAGCTTGCAGGTCTGTCTCTTGGTTAGGTTCCATGTTTCAGCTCCATAAGTGACTATCGAGAGAATGCATTGGTTGTATACTATTCTTTTCAGGATTATTGGGATCATCTGGTTCTTGAAAGTTGAGCTTGCTCAGCCAAAGGCTTGCCATCCCAAAGTGATCCTTTGCTTGATTTCCTCCTCTTTTGAGGATCTCATAGAGATTCGTTGTCCTAGGTAGATGTAGTGGTCTACCTTGCTGAGTTTTGCATCTTCTATCGTGACATGATTATTGCACATGATTTTCATTTTACTGAAGTTCATGTGTAGGCCGACTTTTTTGCTTTCTTTGTTTAGATCATCTAGCATTAGTTGGAGGTCGTGTAGAATAAGTACGAATGAATAAGTTCTGATCTTTTTTTTTTTTTATCAGTCCTTCAAGCATAGCCATTAAAAGTTGTGAAGGGTTCAATCTTTCATTCTATGTGCAAGTATTTGTGTATTCCAGAGCTCTTGGCCACACTACTTTGTATACAGACTCGAAAGTTGTCATCAGTACTTCACACAACCCTCTTCTAAAAATGCATGTATTATTTTGGGAAAAAACATTTTTTTAACCTTTTCGGTCCTTATGGGATTATAGTTTATTCATAACACTGATTTTTTCAAGAATCCAGATGTTATTAGAAGCCTTTTTTTCCCACTTCATTTTAGAAGTTTTCCCGTGGAAATCACCAATGCTGTCATAGATATGATATATTCTCACCATATCTATTCTTCGATAGGACTTTTTTTACACGACTTCATATTCTGACGCTACAATTGTTCAATTATTGGCTGTGATAGTAAGTTTTCTTTTTTCTATTCAAAATATATATTTTGCATTCTTCTAGAGTGTCTATCATTTTAGAAACTGTCAACAAAAAACTGTCAACACAGTTTTTTTTCAGTTTTCAAGTTGGCCTGGCTGATGAATGTGATAGGGCTAACAATTTAGAAACGTACACCTTATCATGTCTAGAAAAAAAATCTATTCTCTTCCTTTGTGGAAATTCATATTTACATAGGTTGTAGCTGGAAGGGTTCAATTTACAATGTATGTTCATGGTAAATTGGCATTTTAGTTTGTGTCTGGTTGCATTTAGACTTGTTTTATTTTGAAAATTTTAACTTTTTTAGTGATCACTGTGCAGCAAGATCCGAGGAAAGTAACTTCTATATTGATCAGCCTCTTTTCCCAAATTCTTAATTGATCATCCCAACACTGCTTGCTGCTAAAAGACGTTGGGTTCGTGACTAATTGATATTGTTTTTTTTTTGTTTTTTCATCGTTAGTTTTTCATAATTTACTTCCGTTCATTCATTTTTCATTCATTTTACTCTATCTTGCTTTCCTTCCTATCTCCCTCCCTCTCTTTTATATCCTTCTATTCTGCATTGTCTAAGAGAGAGAGAGAGACAGACAGACAGACAGACAGAGACAGAAATAGAGAGAGGGAGAGGGGGGAGAGAGAGAAAGAGAAGGTAGAAACAGAGAAAATGGATATATAAGTAAGTTCTGATTTTTATCAGACCTTTTCGTTTTACATATTAATTCGTTCATTTTAATACTTTTTCTTTTACTTTATGGCTTCACGGATAAAATTGCGTGTTCTTAAAAATAAATCAATGAATATATAGGTTCAGATGTTCACCTTTTTATTTTTTATTTTTACCAGGAATACTTTTTATTTCATGGCTTCCAGGAAACTAGTGTGAGAATTTTTATCAAAGACTGCCAAACCGTGAAATATTGTGATCGATTCAGAAGAAATAAGGATGAAATTTGGAACACAACAACAATATATATTTGAAGATTATATATATATGTATATATATATATATATATATATATATATATGGAAGTAAAAAGTCAATAACAAATTTAAAAACTGGCACACACACAAGTATGTATATATATATATATATATATACATATATATAAACATATATATATAAACATATATATATATATATATATATATGTATAGTCACTTTTAGTCAAGAAGACATTTATCGTTAGAACATCTAATATACAGAAATCAATCAAGCGTAACTGTGTTCATGAGTTTTTGAATCTTTCCGTATACATCGATATACTTGATATATGTTAATAGATACATGCACATATTTACTCTTGTTCGTACACACACTTATAAATACAAACAGTTGTATATAATCGACTCTGCATCACACATATTTGTATTCCTATATAATAAGGGAAATAAACACACAGACGCAATACTATATAATTGATGTATATAGGCATATACATTCCTAAACGCACGTATTCACATGCGCACACGGACACATATATATATATATATGTGTGTGTGTATAAGGAAAGGAGATGGAGAGAGATTTTAGCAAAATGTATTACTCATGGATGTTTAGGTGTTCACACTTAAGAGAAATTTTACTTATATATTTCATGTTTTCCTATAGAACTGCTCGCAAACGTGTTCGAGTTTGTATATATGCATGGGCTTTTCATGTAATCTCTAATGTGATTCTCACTGTGATGGTTCTTGCATTCATAAATTAATATAGAACTACTCACTGGTGAATCACGCCAACAAAACAATCCGCACGTTAATAGATTGATAGTAAACATCCAATACCATTTACCTACCACTGCATGAAGCGAAGGTTTCGATCCTACCTAGTGGTACTGGATGGGATATTGGATAGTCTATAGCTACACTAAAGAATACAACGAACAGTTGTCCGTGGATGACAAAATTATCAATTATAAATATCTATATTCATATATATCTTTTAATTTTAGAGGGACTGTATTTTGCTCGGTACCGTAGTCATTCAATAGCAAATCAAAAAGCCTCATGAATATATATATATATATATATATATATATATATATATATATATATATATATATATATATATATATTTATATATAGATAGATAGATAGATAGATAGATAGATAGAAAGAGAGATAGAGACAGAGAGATAATGTACATAGATATATAATATATACATGTATATATATATATATTTATATATAGATATATATGCATATATAGATAGATGATGTATATGTATAGATAGATAATATATAGAGATATATGTATATATATGATATGTATCACATAATATATATATATACATATATATATATAACAAATATATTATATACTATCTTTTTTATCTACAGCGAAGCTTTAGTTTGAGTGTATTAACAAGCAAGGAGATTATGCTGAGAAATATTTCTTCGATAAAAATTAATCCACTTACACACACACAGAGGCACGTATGTATGTGACATGAATCTAGGAATAAAAAGTGTTTCGCTTAATGTGCACCGTCAAACGGTAACCGCACCAATAAACATATCTATTTAAATATATTTTTTCCCTACGAATGCTTGTAAATAAAACTTGTTTATATATATATATATATATATATATATATATATATATATATATATATATATATATATATATATATATATATATATTTATATATATTCCTATCTTATTATAGGAATGTAGATGTATACATGATTATGCGGATGTACATCTATCTTTAAATTCATATATATATATATATATATATATATATATGTATTGAGAGAGAGAGACAGAGACAGAGAGAGAAAGAGAAATTAATCTATGCGTATTCAGTTCGAGGAATAAACTGCATCAACAGCATACATATAAACATAGATATATATCTATCTATGTTTGCGCTGTTTGTTTGTGAGTGGGGAAAACAATCTTATTTGCACTTTTATTTCTGGTCACATAAGTATGAATATATTTTGATCGTGTGAGAAAGAAGGTCCTACCAAGGGGAAGCCTTCACTATTTTCTGCTCACCTTCAATTCAATATGCCGTGTTTTATGAGCGAGCCTCATAAATATATTACCCAATATAAAGAAATTGACAGAATCATAGCAAAATTTATAAGGTTACCTCTTCTTTCCATCTGAATGAAGAAAAATACGAAAATAACTTACGGGACCCTTGAAGCAGGCGCAGATCCAAAAGAGGGTCCAAGGGGTCCGTTATCCCTACAACGGGAAATCATAATTGAAAATTACAAAAAAAAAAAAAGAGATATCTTGATAACAAAATTATCTAAATAAATAAAACACTCAAATGATCTCAGGTGATAATGAATTAGTAGCATATTGTTTCTACAATAATGGTAAACTGGGGATTGAATTTTCGTGATTTTCTCGAAAATAATTTTAGAAGAAGGGTTTATGTGAATTACTTACTCTTTTATCGGATTTTTTTTTTGTATGAATTATATCATCGCTATTCATTTTCTAACAAAATGAAGTGTGTGTCATGTAAACCGGACATTTATCCGTACTTCGGTGAAAATAGCAGAAATCAAATACCCAGTGTATCTTTCCATTGTAAAGAGAACCCCATTAATTAAGTCCACTGGATTGAATGCACCTGAAATCGTGAGGAAAAAAAATCTAAGAAAAAGCAAGGAAAACCAAAAATTACTTGTTACAATAAATATAATTGCCAAAACACTATAAACGACCACCACTTTGTATACATTATAAATCATAAATATTCGATTGGTGAAGATCCCGTCTATCTTCATGAATGTCCAGGTTTCAACATTCAATAAGCATGACCGGGCTGGTACGTGTCGTTTTCCGTAATTCAAATTAATTTCCAAAACACGTGTTATCGAATGGTAAAAACCGCATCTTAAATAGTTTTCGAGATATTTGGAAGTTCCGTGACCACTATATTTGATGAGGATCCCTACTCCCTTCTCAGTCACTATTAACTATTAAAAGAATTTCGTAAGTCATTTAGTATAAGTAATGCAATTTTTCTATCTAATGATTAACCGAATCATTGATTGGCAATTTTTAAAGATGAACTGATCACCATGTATGGCCGTGTAAATATCAAGTTATTTTAAGATAAGGTTATTCAGCTCAAAATTTTGGTTGACAAATATATGGGGAATATTCATATATTTATTTGTGAAAATATATTTTTCGTTTAGCCTTCCCTACCTGCTCAGAATCTTGAATCCGCCCCTGTTAAGGAATTCTTTCGTACGAACTAACGTCATTCGAGATTCCCCTCTTTTTACAAATTAAAAGATAGACATTTAATCTCAAATAGACACAAATACCTGTATTTTTCGAAATGTGTTGCAACATTTAAACTCAAACTTATTCATTGCACATATGTGTTCAAATACGTCTATATTGTAACTAGCGTAAAACCAATGCAATTGACGGAATTATTTACACATGGTAACATCATATAAATACACATTTTATTCTAAATCGATTTATTACAATATATCTCTGATGGAATCATTCTTTTTAACGAAGAGTGATTCCTTCAGTTTAACCTGGCCTAATCTTTGTAATATCCCGTTTGTACATTTAAGTTAATCCGATTAAAGTGTAATAAAAGTTATAGCTTTTCTTTTTTTTTTTTACTTAAAACATAATAAAAGTGTTAAATGATTTCAACAAACGCTCCAACATTATCTGAAAAAAGTAGAAATAGCACTTTGTTAAAAAGAATCTTGTTGTAAAAATCTTGATTGAAATAAAGTAATAAAGAAAAAAATGTAATTGTATTTTATTGATTATTTTCTTCTCTGAAACTAAATTGTTGGAAAATTATCCAAGGAGTTTTAAACTTTTAAAAAGACCATTAACGCCTAACTCGACATTTGAAAATTAATCGCATCCTATAGTTAAGCAGAATGGTATTGGATAAATGGATACGTCAATTTTATGCAACTCGGGTGCCCGACTTTTGTATGTATTCTATTACACACACACACACACACACACACACACACACATATATACATATATGTGTGTGTGCGCGCGTGTGTGTGTATATATATACATATACACATATATATATATACACATATATATATGTATATACATATCTTTAGTGTGATGATTTACGAACAAAGACAAACAAAAAGACAAAAGCGGAAATTGTTTCCTTTCATTCAAATTTGTAGTGGTTTAAATAATAATATAAGTGTATGCTAAATTTGCCCCTTAGTTTGTAACCAGCAGTGTTTGCACTTATTTTTGTTTTCTTATTGATTTGGG
Source organism: Thysanoteuthis rhombus (assembly GCA_963457665.1). NCBI lineage: Eukaryota > Metazoa > Mollusca > Cephalopoda > Oegopsida > Thysanoteuthidae > Thysanoteuthis > Thysanoteuthis major. Next base: position 36,682,391 of record OY735232.1, on the reverse strand, counting down.
TATCCGCTCAGTTAATCCACATAAAGTAAGAATTTTAATGACATAGTGGGTTATTACACAGGGGAGAATTGATTAATTTTTAGGTTAGATCCAGTAATTTTACGGTCACTTCCCAATCATGGTAGACATATGTGAATTGATTTTTATTCTGTTTTTAGTGACAATGGCGTTGACAAATAAATAAACATAAGATAACTCTTTGGTTAAAACGGGACAGCGGGCTTTATTTGCCCGAAGTTTTACTCATTATTGCCAGAAATGCATTGTTTTGCCCTAGCTTGGAGGAAGCATTTGCCTCTCACCCTGGCTTTATATGCGCATATGGACGGAGGTGTGCGCTCTCTGAGTGCTTAGTAGCTTCGAAAAATTGTCCTGTTTCACACCAACAATGGATTCTTTTTACTTCTTATCTTTTCTGCCTTTTTTTTTTTTCATATTTATTTTCCATTTATCTATTGCTTTTTTTTCTTTTGCTTAGAGGATTTCCTAATTGCCAGACGTTTTAAATTTGATACGAATATCTGGAAAGAGAAGAAGGGCGAGAGAGAATGAAGAAAAAAACCGACAGACAAGGAAAGAAAATACTGACTGACATATGGATAAGAAAAACAAAAAAAACCCCGAAAATAAAAGAAAGAAATTGGAGGAGGGCGAAAATTGTTCTCAACGTTCAAATGCAACAGTGCGTTATATATATATATATATATATATATATATATATATATATATATATATATATATATATATATATATATATATATATAAGACAGTGACAAATGAGACACAAGATTTTTGGCTCCGCTGAGCATGTCTTGAAATAAACATCAGAATCGGCATATCGTATCATTTTGAAGACATCTACCCATTTTGAAACCATCAACCAAAACTGTCACAAAACCTGTCAACATAGGTTTCTCTTAGTTTCAAGTTTGTATGACCAGCTATGTATGTTTATGTGGATGCAGAACCAATGTAGCTAGAGTACTGAAGAATTATACATTTACTCCCTATCAAGCTTAGGAAAAAACTTTTGTTTTTCAAATCTCACGAAAATGTTGTTAGTGTGTGTGTGTGGTGTCGATTTACAACCTCAGCTTATGCGAAATTGCTCCCTGACTTTGTGTGTCCTTTTTTTTTTTAAATTCAAACATTTTTAGTGATCGCTGCTCAATAAAAGGTGAAAAAATGAATTATTCAATAATCACTCTCTTTTCATTTTTTTTGTTGATCATCCCCAACATTGCATGCTGTCAAAAGACGTTTGTCACTTGACGGTTTCCACTGAGTGACTAACTAGAATTGTCTTCTTTTTTGTGTGTCTGCAATAGAGGCTTCTTTTTTTTATTTTTGCAATTTGCAATTTGCCAAAAATAAAAAGACATCTGATGCTTTGGGAAAATGGCTTTATTGCCTCAATAAAAGTATCAGTTTTCTTTGTACTTTAGGATAACGTCTAGTCAGTTGCATCACTTACCCAGCATGAGTAATGAGAGTACATTCCTTCCAAAAGGCATGTTTTGCAAAATTATTTGAAGTACTTGAAATGGCATTGACGCCTATCTAATATAATTCTGAGATGAGATATTTTTATTAATCGAATAAAATTTCCAGACAGACATCTTCATGCTTCACAATTAGTAATTTTTGACAAATACTTCTTTTATCTTGATTTTAGTTGTCTCCCATCGAAACTCCCGGGTAGGAATGAAGACATAAAAAAAACGAGTTTGACTTTTCCTAGGTAAAATATTTGTGTAAAAACTCGCTTTCATAACTATCCACTTTCCAAGCCGCATAGGAAAATAAAATCGTCTCCATATTGCAGTGTTTTGTATCAAATGATTCGTAAGAAGAACTGGAAACAGGTGTTAAACGTTGCACAGTTCATAAAATATATTAGACGATGATTTTGACTTATGGAAATGTTAAAAATCAAATGACTTTGTGTTGAGTGATTTCATTAATTATTTCAGCAGAAACCTTCGTATTACATATAAGAAGACGACGAATTTGAGTATTTCTAGTTAAGAATGTTGGAGTAAAATTGATGTGATAATTTTGATAGTTTTTACGGGCCTTCATAAACCAAATAAATAAAGTCAATAAAATAAAGCCCAATTTAAGATTTTAACACAATTCTCGGTGGGATAAAAATTAAACAACTTTGCTTTTCCTTATATATAAATATATATATATATATATATATATATATATATATATATATATATATATATGTGTGTGTGTGTGTGTGTGTGTGTGTGTGTGTGAAGGATAGAAATCGCGTTGCTTGGCTGCGTGACAATGAAGAACAGCACTTGAATCAAAATCTAAACGCGTATCGGAATAATAAAGTTGAAGTGAAGTATAATTTCCAAAATTTGTCAATCGAAATAACCATCATAAAACCAGCTTTTGTTTTTTTCAATTGTAAATGTTTCTCAAAAGATGAATTTGCAATATCAAATGGTAACTATAAAGAATAAGAATGAACTTGTTTTCTATCAAGTAAGAAACTTCATTTTTAAAAGAGAATAAATCTAAGAGCATTGAAAATGCACAACCAACTTAAATACTGAAACTAAATATTTCGGAGAAAAATCAATTTTTATCGCACAATGAACTTCTCAAATATAGAAAGTAAGAATACACAGTCCGAACAGAAAGTTTGTTTTTTTTTTCTTACATCTTCAAAGCATATCAATTATGTGGAAGATTTCTTTGAAAAATTTTTATTATTCTTCTTTGGGCATCCCCAATTATGCACAATATTCATATCAAGTTCAAAATGACATAAAAATTACTATAACATATCCAATAGTGAAATAAAATATTTGACTAAGCATTTACCATCCGATATCGAGGACGTCATTAAAATAGAAAGTTCTTTTTTTTCTTTTTTTTCATTTATGATCTCTTTTTTTTTGTGATGAAATGCCACATCAACTGAGCGATATTTTCTCGATGCCTGGATATCTGCCTGGATATCACGTTGTATATAAATACAAACGAAGATCTACCATAACTAAATTCTAAGAACAGATTCTCTTGATAATCTCACCAGACTGTTTCAAAATATGTCCTTGTAAGCTCATGTTCTTTCCATGATATCTAAATTATTTTTAAAACGCTGTACTCTTCTGCTATTTTTAACAGGAATATGCAACTTATTACAAAAAATATATATCATTCTATTAGAATAAAATCTAATTGGGATCGAGCGGGAAGCGATGTCGCTCTTATCTAATGTATATTAGAACTACGCCCCATCTTGGAAACTATTTAAGATAAACGAATGCAGTTTTTATCACTCGATAAGACTTGTTTCGATGATTCGTTTAAATTTTGAAACACGGCATCACCCAGCCTGACTTATTAGTCTTACTTTTTGAAGGTTAATAATTCCGACCTTAATGAAGATAGGAACATTGTATTTCCACTAATCTATAACCAATTATTGTACGTATGAATATGTATGAGGTAAGTTTGGTTGCCTATAGTACTTTCAAAATTATTGTGTTTCTTCTGAAGCAAGAAATTTTCTCTTTCCCTTGCTTTCATGGGTGTAAAATAGGGTAGCCAGACACATCATATAGTGTGATTTTACACCCGTGTAAGGAAGGATTATCTCCCCTTTAGTGTATCTCGAGAATGTAGAAGGATTTCTCGGACATGGTCTCATTGTGTAAGCGAGGCGTGGTCGCTAGATTGTGCAAGAAATATGTAACAACTTGGTGTGTTTCTTTTAAGGGATTTTCAAAAACTATTGGCTACTTTTATCAATAACCAAATTCATTTCCAGTCGTTATTTCACTTGGAAAATATTTGAGCCAATCTAAAAAAATGTAAGGGATAACTTTTATACTTCCTATTTTTTAACAAAACTTGGGTAAAAATTCCTCGAGCAATTTTTTTCTAATCTTAGTTCAGGTTTTGGCTGACTTTGTTTCCCCACCGTAATAAGAACAATCCTCACCTAATTTAGGGGACTAAACGAATCACTGCTTGTTTATCCCGTCAGGTTAAACAAAAACAATATGTAAGGAATAGCATTTTCTCAGAGTGACAGCCAGGAGGTTCTCTTACCAACTGAGCAGAGCTGACAAGTCCTATATACCTACGAATTTATTCATTATCGCCACAATACAAAATTTGTATCCATTGTCTTCAATTGGAATAGAAGTAAGAGTTGATTCTGATCGTGCAACAACCAAGCTTGCTTCATTTTTATTCATGTGATAGTTGTAGCATTTGAAATATATCTCTTTTTGATAGCTAAAAGGAAAACCGAAAAAAAAATCATTCAGACATTCCTTATGATCCTCAGCAAAAATCTGAAATTCGGTTTTCTAAGAATAGTAACCTTCGAATCTTAACTACACTTTAAGAAAAATATCTAGAATTTATTTGCAGGTTTTATCAGGTAATTTACACTTAGTAATTGAGGTGCAGTAAATAATTAGGTGATTTCGCTATCTTACGGACAAAAACTAGTTCTCTTAGAATAAATAAGTTTGTCTGTCCTGTTCTACGATAGGATAAATAAAATGATAAACTGGGTACTCTTTTTTGTCATTTTTACAGTGGTAAGGACGGAAGTACGACTTACCAGTCTTCATGTTAAAAATGGCGCGGGCCATATGTTTTTCAAAAATAAGAAATAAGATGATCCGTACAAAGTGAGATAATATCAAAAGGGAGATTTCAAAATCAAGTCTCCAGTTTGGCATTATTATAGCGAGGGAGCTTCGTAACCTCATTTTTAGTGAAGATATCCGTATTAGTTGTTTTGTAAATTTACTTTTTGAAATCTGTTTTGTCGATAGATATCCAGTTCGAGGATATATTACAAAACGCTGTATTGTATTTAGAAACCCCATTATTTTTTTAATGTCGTTATTAAATCCTCCTTCATTCTTCTCTTTAGCAAAGTTGTTAAACCTAAGAACCCCATTCTCTCTTCATAACCAAGATCTTTATTCTATTAATTAGTTTGTTCTCTTTTCTTTGTAGTCTCTAGTTTTCAGATTAGATCCCAGTTTCTATATCTAGCTTCCAGCGTTCAAACCTTAGTACAGTAACCTATGCGAAGACTCAAGGAAGGTATATCCTTATGGAGGCCGTCCCTATTCAGGAGAGTTTGGGAATCAGAGTTGTCTCCTCCTAGACTTCTTGACGACTTATCAGAGAGTGGAGTCTGCCCTATTATATGACCGCTGACTGATGATACGTAATTTCCGTGTCCCTCTATCGACCGGGCGAAAGAGTACGACCATCAAATAGTCTCATTGTCAGGAAGATATCGACTGGTAACAGATTTATGGCAATTCCAATCTGATCTACAAGTGCAAACGATACATCCTTGTCATAGGAATTCCGCTTTCCCTGTTCATTGAAGTGCACTTATGTTCAATACCACACAGCATAACTATATGGCTCATAACGAATGTGCAAAAGTAGCAAGCGCTCAGGGAACACGTACATTTGATGCAATTCTCAGTAATAGCTGAATTAAATGAGTTCATACAGAGCTACGATGTAGGGAGGTAACTGTAAAAAAAAACTTTGATCAGCTCCAAAATTTAATTGATGATTCTTCGTTAAATCAAATAATTCGACTCTTCCACAAAATAATCATTTGGTGTGGACGGACATAAGTGGATTTCTAGAAAAGATATCTTTTTAAAATTATTTCTCGAAACAAAAACTGGATCCACTCTTAAATTTAGTCAATTCTTTCTCACCGCATGATATACTTTTCCAGAGGAATTCATCGACATTCACTGAGAATTCATGGAGATATTGAGTACAGCTACGATTCAGGGAGATGAAACTGTTAAAACATTCCTGGATCTGCCCAAAATTCAATCTCTTCTTCCGTGGGCCACAGTCCCCCTTTGCTCGAAATGTTTTCGAAATTCGAGATTTTTTCGATGTATCGTGTTGAAAGACAAAGTAGAGTGAATACATATACCTCTCCCAACATTTTGTTGACAGAAGTAAACAAATCTCTTCTTACTGGCTTATCGCTGCTCGTTCACCGCAACGAAAGATGGACAATTGTGATGAAATTTGCAATTTTCGATTACAATCTGTGAATAGCAAGGACCCCTTCTGGCATTTCCCACTCTCTCAGACCAGAAAACGTCGAAGGACAATGAGAGCACATCAATCAAGGGTTATTCTGGTATGATTCGATAATGGGTCACTGCTTGCTGCCAGTAACCCCTCCATTAATATTCAGGTTGATAAGAATATTTATGGGGGCCAAGGAACTGTTTCTGTGGATACTTTTTCTTGTCTGGTTGATGTGTTGTAATTGACAGGTCATATGTCTCCTGATTATATTTTGGGTTTATTGTCAGGGTACATCCAGGATGAAGTATATGCAAAACACTATCTCTTGTAAGAGAGAGAGAAAAGACCTTGGATTTTAGACGATTGTTCTTACGATACAATTATTCTCTTGGACTGGGAATCGAATCTTCTTTAAATTAAACATACGACTACTACTTAATCCTGAATCCATAGCAATTGATTGATTCAATATTAGCACGTTACAATAAATGAAGAATGAATATATATATATATATATATATATGTATATATATATATATATATATATATAGTTTTACTATATGGCGTACCACAACTTGGCCTGCAGTTTTGATGCTGCATATTTTCAAGTGAACAATTCTGCAAAGCACATTTAGGATTTGGGATTGTTATTTATTGAATGATTGCTATTTACCTTTATTTATCCTTTCCTGAAATATGGAGTACGATGTATTTCCAACAAATACACATAAACAATATATATATATATATATATATATATATATATATATATATATATATATATATATATATATATATATATTTATATATATATATATATATATATATATATATATATATATATTGTCGACATAGAAAGAATAATATATACGTAGAATATAACCGTAATTCTGAGACTAACAGAACACATAAACAAAATTGGCTTGCGATCGGAGAAGAGAACGAATGAGTTAAGGGTGTTATTTCGACCTCAGTCCACCCTCAGAGTCCTGGTGGTCCAACCAGTTACCGCAGACACAGGCTACGGAGATAAGGGGAGTGGGTTCAAATCCTACCGGGGGATCAATTCTTCATTTTCAGCTCCTCTATTCAGGATTGAGCACTCTTTAATTGAGGTAACTCATCATTTGTAAGCTTATGCAATGCTCCTCCGTAGGGATAGAGCACTCTGGTGGATGAGGAATTTCTGTGTAAATAAATATATCGCTTAAATTCAGACTTACTGACCGTCCAGTTCCGTAGTCCAGAGGTAGGATATCGGACTCCAAGTCTGAAGTGAAGGTTTCAGTTCGGAATAATGGAATGTCTTTAGCCACACTGAAGAGAAGTAATACATCGAAACAGCTGTCCGTCGATGAAACTATATATATATATATATATATATATATATATATATATTTATATATATACACACACTACAAAGCCTTATACACTTAACATTGAGAAAATATGTATCACTTCACGTATTTCCTAATATCTATCAATGTAATTTTCTTCAGTGTTTTGTTTCCTTGTTTTACAAATTGGTTATAATGGTACAATGTGTAAATTGTCTCTTGTTAGGATCATCAGTTATTTACCATGTAACTGGGTATTTTTGAAAACAAAACTGTTATATTAACAAGCCCCCCGAGCAGTGTTTATCAAACATCTCCCCCTTTCTTACAATATAGTTTATGCCATATATGTAGTTGGTCATTATGTGTATTCTATATTGATATCATTTCATGTTACATACCAAATATTTTTAAACAGGACTTACTTACATGATGACTTACATAGGTTACCCCACAAAACGTATTTACTGATGGGGGATCTGTAAGTATAACCACAGATGCAGCTCGCTGTTCGTACCATATATACATATATATCACGAAAATTAAACGTTATTCGGGGGGGGGGGCGTAAGAGAAAGGGTCCCATAGCTTACGTTATGGAGCGTAGTGCAGAGATTGGTGACCTCCTTCGAGGATTATTAGGGTCGCTATATCCCTGCTACTCGCAGTATCATCATCATCATCATCATCAGTCTTTTAACGTCCGTCGTTGGACATAGACTTTCCCCACCTCTCTATCATGGGCGTGGCGGAACCAGTACTTTCTGAACTTGTCTAGCTCGTCTCTCGATCTAATATTCTGCCGGCCTCGGTTGCGCATGTGATCTTGGGGGACCCATGTCATGAGTTGCAATGTCCATCGGTTGTCTGCCATTCGTGCAGCATGGCCAGCCCTACGCCATTTGAGCTTTTTAATGGATTCTATGATGTCCCTGACTCTCGTCTTTTCTTGGATGCACTGTGCTGTCTTGTGGTCCCTCCTGCGGTATGTGGCCAACCAAATAGGTCATCAAACTTGGAACTAACAACGCTCAAGATTGCTTAACTTCGGTGATCGTGCGTGAATCGGTGTATTCAAAATGATTTAGCCGTAGCAGGTCTCATCAATAGTAATGTCTGGGCGCATCTCGTCTGAACATCCTGCATTTGATAAGAACATTTTCACATTCAAAGATATCGATTCCTTACCAACGATAAAACGTTTCCTTCAAGCAAACCTGAACTCATTTTTTTCTTTGTGAGTCAAGATGAGCGTCCGTGGCAAAAAGAATTTCAGTTCCGCTACAGTGGGACGGACTAAACGCATGATACCTTGAAAAAATTGAGATAGAAATGAATCTAATATATATATATATATATATATATATATATATATATATATATATATATATATATATGTATTCCAGGAGAAAGGACGTAGATCCGAGAGAATATTGTGGAAAAGTTGACGATATGGAAGAGGAAAAAAATCTTTATATATATATATATATATATATATATATATATATATATATATATATATATATATATATATATATATATATATATATATACACGCACACACAAGCAGGATACCCGGCTTTGACCAGAGAAAATAACTCCAAATGTGACAATGCAGTGGAAAATATATTCTTTGCTATATTTTTTTCGTACTCAACACAACAAACTGAGAAAAAAATCCACAGAGAGCTCATTCGTTAATTACAATTAGTACTGTTTACAGAAAGTCGTAGAATCACGATCTGAGTTGGGTTGTGATTAGAGAATTTTAACACTCGTTTAACCACTAAAACCGGAAAACTGTACGAGGTTTGTTTTTTGTTTATGATTTTTATGCAGAGGATGTTTGTGGTTCTTCCAATCGATACGACCTCCCTTACATTTTGGAAGGTCTTGATTTTCAAAGATGACAAATCGTTTTTTAGGGTGTACGTGGGGTGCTCTATTCACGTTCTGACTAAAATGATGAGCTGGACCTTTACTTAACATACGGTGTATTTATGTTACTGCCGTTGCGAAATCAATTATTTCGGGGATTTCTTTTTTAGAATATTGCCATGTATTTAAAAATGGGAAATAAGTTTCAAGTTCAACATTTAAGAAATATCGTAAACTTTATCTCCGAACCCAAATGATTTTTCTCAACATTTGACACTTTTAACAGAGGTGTTATCGATTCGGAAAATTTTTTTTTTATAATTCTTTTATTGCTTTTACAGGTAAAAACGATCAGAAACAGAAAATCAACTCGAAAAATTAGAAGGTAAATACTGTAAAAAATAAACGAAAAAACATTTACTACAGAGCTTCTCAAACTTTTTTTTAGAATTTCACAACACAGATGCTTTGTGACCCCCTGTTCTGTGTTATTAGTCTTTAGTTATAATTTTACTGTAACTGAATATGGAAAGAAAATCTTACAACCCACAAAAAAAAAAAAAAAAAAATTGCAAAACTTTTCGGTGTTTATTCTTTACAATTGGAAACATATTAAAATGTAACCGAAAGCAAATCTGTATTCATGAAATTAACATAATTCTTTTATCATCTATCGTTGGACATAGACTTTCCCTAGGATTCGTCAGATCTAATAATAATGGGTGTTATGGAGCCAATAGATTCTGAACTTATCGAGTTTGTCTCTCCAAATTGTATTCTGCCGGTTCGGTGACGCATTTATTCCCTGGGGATCCACGTTTTGAATCGTGATGTCCATTCTTGCAACATGACCAGCCCATTGCCATTCGAGTTTTCTAATGGATTATATGATGTCTCCGACACCTGATTTTTTTTCTCTGATATTCTTGTGATCTTTCCATCTGAGGTTGAGTAAGGATAATCACGTTATTTCATGATGTTTTCAAACGGTAATTGTTATCAAAATCATTCTGTACTGAATATTTCATTTAAAACAAACAAAAATTTGTTATGAATCTTCATAGAAATCGTCAAAACAATTTTAGAAAAAATAATTTTTCCTTTGTGGTTGTGCCCACACTCGATTCATTTGATGATTCATTTCATTTCATTTTATTTTCACACCTATGAAAGATAAGTTCATGAAAATATAAATTCACATCTCTGAAGAAGGAAAATCTCAAAACATTTTTTTATAATCTCAAACCTTATTTAGGCATATTCAAAAACATTTCCAATTTCTGTATAAGGCCAAAATAATGGAAATCCCCTATGAAGAGTATCAGAAAGTGGAACATCATTTTGGGGAGCTAGTAACCAGACTGAACCATGTATAAAATTCATCCAGATTAATAAAATATTAGCAGCTAGTGTTTCTATGTAACTCAAGGGCAGACATTCTAAAATCCAAAATGGTGGACTGTGAATGTATATTTCTCCCGATTATGAGCATCAATTATCAACAAATGAAGTGAAGATTCATTAAACTCTTCAGGTTATGATTATTTTAAATTCAAATTTTAATGAAATCGTCAATTTTCTCCACATTATCATAAAGCAACCTATTTTTATGCTTGAAAAATGATAATAATCATCTTTGAATCATGAGCGTAAATGTTCACATACAACAGTACACGTATACAGAAAAATACCTTGATTCTTCCCAAAACTGAATCACTTTTTCATTGAACCGGGGTCGTCTTTACCACAAAGTTTTATCGGAATTCATTGAGAACATTCTGAGATATTGTGTGAATAAACATGAGTAAAAACGGAAATGTATGGAGAAAAAAACAAAAGAGGAAAAATATCTCGCAATCAATAACAAATTTCAAGATCCGGCTCCAAATTCAATCACCTCTTTATTACTATGTGACCTATTCTACCATGTAATCTCATTGAAATTTATCGAGAACTTTTTAAGATATCGTGTGGACTGACAGAAGCGAATATACAAGTATCAAAAAGAAAGCAGAAATATCTCTCAATCAAAATCAAGTTGTTCAATCTGTCCCCAAATTCTTTGCAATAATCTTTACCTCCCCCACTTCATTTCATTGAAATCTGTTTCGAATTGTTGGAAATATTTTGCAGAGAGACAAAACCGAATAGAGAAAATGTGAGAACAAGGAAAAAAAACGCAGAAGTATCCTTCCGTTAAAAACAGATTCCTCGATCCAGCTTAAAATTTAACCAGCCCTTCCTCATCGCAGGGCATTCCTTTCCACAAAATTTAATCTAAGTTCTTTGTGAACTACTGAATATATCGTATGGATGAACAGGGATGCAGAAATGAACAACAAAAATATCTCAAAATTAAAAGCAAATTCCTGGATCCGTGCCAACGTAGATAACCTTTCCACAACATTTCATGGACATTCATCCAGAAATTTCGGAGATATTGTGCATACGATTGTGTACAGGAATGAATATGAAAAATAAGATAAAATAAGATAAAATAAAAAATAAAGCAAAAATATGTGTTTTAACAATTTTCAGGCTTAGGAATTCATAACGCTATTTCGGTCTGGTCTGTATAATACATAAATATCATTTGAAACATTGTAAACATATTTTTCCTGTTCCCTTGCGGCCTGGGCATTTCAGAAAGGTATAACACTCCTTTCTGATAAAATTCTGTGGAATCACTAATCCCCACAAGATGACCATGGCATTCTAGATTACCAGATTACTGATCAGATAATTTTAATCTTTTATTACCCCTTTCAAATATTTGCTGCGTATAGGGGAAAGAGATGGTTGTTGCATGTTCATACGAAAAAGATTCTTAGAAGACACTCAGGAAATAATTAAAAACTTCTGAGGGTTTTCTTGAAGACCTGCTGTATCCGCTCTGGAATTGATATCAATAAATGTTAATTCTTCCAAAGTTTATATACTTTCTATATACATATAAATATACGTGTGTATGTGTGTGTGTGTGTGCGTGCGTGTGCCTTTGCGCGTGTTGAGAACTCGAATCTTCATCTGTACACCACGAGCGAAAAGGATGCTGCGTGGAATCTTTCAAGAAAACATCTGGGATCGATGTAAAGATGTCCCAAGGGACAATGTCTAAGAAGAAACCAGATGTTTTTTTGTTTGTTTTTTTACTCTTTAATCATCGAATTTCACAAACTTTGGCACCAAGTGTGTGCGAATCAACGAAATGTATCCCACATCCCATAAAATGTATATGTCTGAATTTGTTCGAAACCTAATGTTTATTCAATTTAACTCCAGGGTGAATGAAACTATTGGTCTACCCCCATTTATTTTATTTATTTATTTTTTTTGTTTGTTCACATCTTTTCTCTTTATGCTTAACTAAAATCACATTTAAGAACGCAAACTCCATCTTTTGTACTTAATTTTACTTTCATAAACTAAGATACATACACGCACCCAAATCCATTTTTCCCTCCTCTCTTACTCTCTCTTTCTTTCTTGATATATATATTCATGAGTGTGTGTGTCTCTGTATGTGTGTATGTGTGTGTATCCTATCATCGATCATTTTGCGTGTTGATGTCTGTAACTGATACACACATGGTCATAAAAATGTCGAAATCCCACGCGAGTTATCTCCCTTTCAATCACAGTCTGTCCGGCGATGGTCGACACTTCCCCCACGACCTTCCCTTTGTGGTTACCCTTGAAATAAATCCCTGCAGTCTTTTTTTCCAGACTAATTATCTTGCAAAGTGAGTAATTGGCGTACAATTGCGTTTCTCAAGGTTTCTTTTGAGTTCCAGCTGATTTCCCTCGATTAAGTCATTTTTGACAGCCGAGGGCTTCACCCCGAAGAAGCCTTCAAGAAGCCGCCATCTTGCCTGGCAGAAATGAACGATGAGGTATCAATTTCCCGCGCTTTTTATTTTTTTCTCCTTCCAAATACTCTTACGCTGTGCCTCTATTCTAGAAACGGTCAACCAAGACTGTCAACGTAGGTTTCTCTAGTTTTGTAATTGGTCTGGCTTGTTGGCTTGGTATGAATGCATGTTTGCATGTATTACGTATATAGGCCGCACTGATGGAGCTAGAAGACTGAAAATTAAAACATTTACTCCATATTGTTTCTAGTAAAAAAAGTTTGAACCGCCCCCCACAAATCACTCCTTAGATAGGTTATTAGTTTAGGATTTCGAGTTTCTGCTAAATTGATCGCTTATTTTGTGCCCGGCAGCATTCAGGCTTATTCTTCGAACATTCATATTTTGTTAGTGATCACTGCCTAACAAAAGGTGATAGATGCAACTTGTTAATTGATCACTGCTTTTTCTAATTTTTTGATTGATCACTGCCAACACTGCATGCCGCCAAAATATGTTGATTACGGGATGGTTTCTTTTTGGTGATTAACTAGACCTGCTTTGATTCTCTTTCGCTTTTTTATTGGAGACTTCGTTTTTTTGTGTGCGTCTTTTTCTAAATACATCATAGCTTACGTGCACCCAAGCACGAAGATATGGATACACATAAAGGAAAAAAAATATTTACAAATTTACCCGGCTGCGGATTTCCGTGGCGCCCCAAAAGTTTATGATGTCCAGTTCCTGGAGAACGTACCCATAAGGCTCAACCTCCCCATCGTGCTTGAAGGGTTAGGTTCATTGGTTATATCTGAAACGTGCCTAAAATAGATGTGTCGCAGTCATTAGACAGTTTTTTAAACCACGTACACGTTCGGATTGGAGGCTTCACTTTAAATTTGACTTCAACTTGTGCATCTTAAGACAACGTAAGTATTAAACCACACCCCTTATGTGGCATATGCATGTTTTATTTGAACGATAGGTATATGATAATGAATTTAAATAATTTTTTTTGACAGAAACCCTTATTTCCAATCCAAAGAGATCAAGAAAAATGTTCTCACAAAGAGTACAGGAAAAGCCGTTCATCATAATCACGGTTGCGATTATTGTTATCAAAATCAGTCAGCCCCAAACACTTTATTATGGATTTGAAATAAAAATAAAAGATCTAAAACTCAATCTATATTTGTTTAGTAAACTTGGCCAAATCTGGCATAAGTCCTGATAAGATTAATGATAAAGTTACTGCACTAATCTTGTAAGTAGGATGACCTGGCTACCTTGAAAATCAGCATTCGAAATCTTGGATTCCATTTGGATACAAACATTTACCAACGGTGCCTTGGGGAAATATGCTGGTATTTCATCAACAAGATAGGTCACTATCCTCTCTGGAATTTCCGGCTCTAGATTTGTCTTGTGGCTGCACTAGTATATAATGTGTCCAGTTCCTGTTGACCGTTAACCCCCAGGCTGCACCCCACCATTGCACTTAGAAGGTTAAGGTCAGGTTCATTGCCCAGTGCCTGAAGCGTCCCCAAAGAGGAAGTTCCAGCGGAACTGTGCGATCTCTGGAACCACCCACGCGCGTGATGTTTCCGACGTACAACTCTCCCTTTGTCAAATTTGCCCCCGTTTGTGTGTGGGGGGTATCCCCTCCCCTTCCCTCTACATTACACGCTCCCTCATAGACGCACAGCATTTCTCTCTCCTTTTCCATTATACCGGGAGAAAAGGCCAGTGAGAGATTGATAGATAGATAAATGGAGAGAAAAAGAGAGATATTGTGTGTGTATGTGTATGTGTGCGTGTGTGTTAGTGTGAGGGAGAGAGAGAGAGAGAAGGGGGGATGAGCGAGAGAGAGAGAGAGGGAGCGAGAAGAACAAGAAAGAAAGACATTCTGCCTGTTTTCAATTACCTTTACCTTTACGTACCAAACTGATTCTAAAACCGAACTCTCTAATGTTTCCTTTAGCTTCGAATTACTGGTAAACCTTTCTACTAAGTAACCACTTCCTGGTGCTTAGTGTCCAGCCCCACTGCAGGCCACGTAACCTCCTCCAACTTCCTTCGACACTAAATGAAACCCAGCGCTTGCAGAAGCCATTATTCCCATTGATTCAGGCGATTACCCCAGTAGATGTTAGCTGAATATCTTTATTTTCCCCAGTCGTGCCCTACCACCAACCAACACTCATTGACGTCTTTTCTTTTTTCCTTTTTTCTTTCATTCATTTCTTGTAGATTCTTAACGAATTTATTTCTCTTGGTCTTTTCCATTCTCTTATGAATTTCTTTCTTTTTTTTTTCTCTTTTCGTTCCTTCCTTTCCTTCTTTATCCCCTCTCTTGCCAATTCCTCGTTTTGATTCTGTCTTTCTCCTCTTTCTTTTATTCTTCTCCCGTTAACGCCTCTCTCTTTGTATTATTTTGTTCGTTACTCTCTCTCTCTCTCTCTCTCTCTCTCTCTCTCTCTCTCTCTCTCTCTCTCTCTCTCTCTCCGGCAGATTCCCGTTTATTTTCTACTTTGTTCTTCTTTTCCTTTCTTTCTTTTTTTCTTTCTTTCTATCCTCCCCTATCAATTTCTTCCACCTTTCTTTCGTCAGTTGATTTCTCTTCTGTCTTTCTCTGTTTATTTATCTTTTCTTTCTTTCTGTCCCGACCTCACAATCAACCCCTCCCTACGCCTTCTTTTTCTTCAATGTCTGCCACCCAGCTGTTGGAATTCCACACGTTTCGTAACTATTGTCCCCCTGCCCCTCCCATCCTGCGGGGTTGCCTGCCCCACCAGCTGCATGCCTCATCCCGTCAGGCCCAGCGCCATCCTCCTGTCTATGATTCTCTGTGTCCTGCCGTCCCCGCCCCTTGAAGAAGCCATTACTTCTCGAGCATATTGGACCCTTTGGGACCCCGATGAAAAATTTCTCATTGCTTTATCAGATAAGAACGGTAGGAGAGAACAGAGAACTTAACAGCTTAACTGATACCATAATTGCTTTTTGAACTGTTTTCTTCGTCTCACGCTAAACACGTTTTTTTTCTTCCCTCAACACAAGACACGCATACCTGGAGACACATACGCTCACTTAAGAGAGCTGATCGACACACGTGTGCGTATGTATGTATGTATGTATGTATGTATGTATGTATCTATCTACCTATCTATCTATTTACCAGAAGCTGTCAACCAAAATTGTCAACATAGGTTTCTCCAGTTTTCGCAGCGGTCTGGCTGGCTGGTAGACGAGCTATGTATGTATAACGCGTACATACTGCACCTACACAGCTGAAAATTTAAGCATCAACCCTTTACTATGTTTATAGAGCACTCTTCTTACAAATTGGTGGGGGGTTCAATTTGCAATATTAGTTTATGCTAAACTGATCACTTACTTCTTGTCCTGTAGCTTTCACACTTGTTT
The DNA here is from genome assembly GCA_963457665.1 of Thysanoteuthis rhombus. Taxonomy (NCBI): domain Eukaryota; kingdom Metazoa; phylum Mollusca; class Cephalopoda; order Oegopsida; family Thysanoteuthidae; genus Thysanoteuthis; species Thysanoteuthis major. The sequence goes on along the minus strand of OY735232.1, from coordinate 36,665,824 downwards.
ATGATACATATATATATATATATATATATATATATATATATATATATATATATATATATATATATATATATATATATATATATATATATATAATAACCAGTCCAGTGACCACTGCCCAACAGAATGCGAGTGAGATAACATGTTCTGGATAGATTTTATTTTCGTTTTTGTTTTTTTTTATGGACTTCACAGCTATAATCAATTAGAAATTCGAGTTCTTTTCTTGCCATTCTCTTCAGGTGGTTGAGAGAGAGAGAGAGAGAGAGAGAGAGAGAGAGAGAGAGAGAGAGAGAGAGAGAGAGAGAGAGAGAGAGGAAGAGAGGGGTGAAGCAGGAGGGGACGGACACAGAGAGATAGGGAGAGATTTTACCCATAGAATTTAGAATTAGATTTTAGCAAAATATAGTCTACTAGAATTTGAAATTAAAATCAAGATCAAACAATAATTATTTGCGTTCTCGAGGAATCCATGTCGTGAATTGCGATGTCCATCAGTTGTCTTCCGTTCTTGCAATATGGCCAGCCCACTGCTATTTGAGCTTTTTAATGGATTCTATGATGTCCCTGACTCTTGTCTTTTCCCGGGTATACTGTGCTGTCTTGTGGTTTCTCCATGTGAGGCTGTGCATAATTTTTTCATGTGCACATCGCATAGTTCTCGATTTGTGGATCTGTCTCTTGGTTAGGTTCCATGTTTCAGCTCTGTAAGTGACTATCGGGAGGATGAATTGGTTATACACCCTTCTTTTTAGGATCAATGGGATTTTTTTTTATTTTTGAAGGTTGAGCTAGCTCGTTTAAGGTTGCTGCTACTGCTGCTGCTGATGATGACGATGATGGTATTGTTTTGCTCTCAGTTTTATTTCAAAGGACGTGGAAAATCTCATTTTTTTGTTTCCTCTCGCAGAGTTGAAGAATGATCTAGATGTACTTCCCCAGAGCTGCACGATGTTACGTGCTACCGATGTTCCCATCGTAAACCAGAAGGTAAACACTCGATGGCCGGTTGCTGAACGGACTCGTAAAAAATCCATGTTTACTTAGGCAGAAGGAAAGAAAATATCCAAACAATAATATTTGCTTGCAATCGTCGTAAATTCGAAAGATATCCTCCGCACAGTGCAAATGTTTCGAATTGCATCTAGCAAATGAACTAACTTCTCATAAGTCTTTAAACTGGGGTTTAATGTTTGTTTTTATCCCCCTTCCCCAGCATACACTTGAGGCCAGATTTAAATTTTGTTGGTCCCTGGGGTACTGGTACTGAAAGGTCTGCAGTAATATTTTCGAACAGAAAAAGAAATTCAAAGAAAAATTCAATTCATTTCAATAAAGCTATTAGAATTTGCTACGTCTAATTTCATGGAAACGAATTTTATCAAAACATCAATGAATTGAAAATCGTTTTTATTTGAGATCAAGTCTTATTTAGCCATTGTACGTCATCACAAACCGTCATACAATGTATATGCATACAAGCAAGTGTTTTTATTTACTCTTGTGTTGTCATTACAAATACACACATATATAAGTATATATTATTGTATTGTGGATGTGGAGTGATCTGACCGAATGTAGATGAAAATGACAATTGGAAGGTGAAGTAAAAAAAACTCAAGAGACAGGTGTTACAGCTCAACCTCTCCCATCTTCTTACGTACTAATTAACTTCCGTTCTGTTCAGATTTTACGTTGTGTAATATAAGTTTAACCTATAGAGCCGATCCACGTTCTCTGTCTCTCTGTCTCTCTCTCTCTCTCTATCTCTCTCTCTCTCACACACACACACACACATATATATATATATATATATATATATATATATATATATATATATATATTAGCTGGTGTTTGCATTATAGATGCGAAGTGATCCGACAGAATGTAGATAAAAATGACAATTGGAAGGTGAAGTGAAAAACTCAAGAGATAGGTGTAACATCTTAATTTTTTAAAATTATAATTCCGTAGGCGCAGTTCGATGCATTTCGACATGGGCCAGCCATCTTTTTCAGAGAAAAAAATAGTATATATATATATATATATATATATATATATATATATATATATATATATATATATATATATATATATATATATATTTCAAAGTTCTCAATGAATTCCAAAGACAGTTTGTCAAATATTAGGCCATGCACTGAGAAAACCGCGATTAGCGATTATTTTTTGTGGGCAGGTCCAGAATTTTTTACAGCCTCCCTTGCATCGTAAACATTCGTGAAAAGATTTTATTTCAGTTTCAAGTTGAGATTTGAGTGGGAAGAGCTACACTCTCTTTGGGTGATTCATAGTTATACATCGTGGTATATGCATACTTAACAATGTATTTGTGTCGAATGTGGAAAGATTTCGGCTTTTATAACTTACAATCCTTGCTGGCCGTCTTACGGGCAATCATCTTGCTTCTAATCAGTGCAGAGAGAAATGGGCGATATTCTTATTGACCAGGAACCTAGAAGCTAAATTTGTCCTACTCCTTATACAGATCACTTCACATATCTGAAGTTACAAGACCTGAGAAATTTTAAAAGGATTAATTCCGTAAGATGCCAGTTGATGCGTTATATCTAAATGGGAATACGCAGATATCAGGGTCTACAACGATTTACAGGGATTGTTTGCTCAGATTCATTCAACAAAAATCGTTAAACTGACAATTCCCCTCTTTGAAAGTAAGAAATGCTGCATGAAAGAAATGCTGTAAATTCAGAATAGAAAATCTATGGTCTCAGACTACAAATCATGTACTTAGGGAGGCCCTAATATCAGTGTAATTTGACTGCACAAATAGTGACACCCTATATATTCTTCAAAAAGCGATTTTATGAATTTGGACGAAAGCTGCAAAAGACAAATATTGTATTGGGTAGAAGTTTGAGTCAATGAATTCAATTTCTGAAAGTTATGCTTGTTTTACTGCAAGACTCACCTTCAAAGAGGGAAATGTCCATGTATAGCGATTAGAGTGGAGCGCCAACTAAGCTAAAAATCACGGTAAATCGTGGCAAAAATAAACATCACAATACATCAGTTAAATAAGACCCCTTGACTGGTAACATGAATGTATTTGTCTCATCGAATGTTTCAAGTCCTCAGACTCATAAAAATTTATGTCGATATAACAGAACTGAATGGCCGAAATTACAATGCCTCATTTAAGAGTTGTGATATCACCCATTTTTTAAATGAAGGATACACAGAATAGGAATCAGTACCACCACCCCAAAGTGTATACCCTAAATATACATTTTCTAATTTATAGAAATATGGGTTTGGTGGGATTTTTAAAATCCATATATTGTCGCAAATTGAGTTTATGGTGTGTAAATGGATAAATGCAACCTGTTCGGTGATTAATACCCGTAGAACAATTCACGGATATATTTGAATTTCTATGAAACAATTTCCAAAGAAAGAAAAAATAATGAATTCGTTCCGATAGAAGGTCCATAATATTAGATAGCGGGTGGATGATATTTTTCATCAGCAGCATTTTTACCACTGAGCGGAAGAGTCTAGTGGTCCTGACAGAAAAAAAGGCTGCACTAACCTTGCAAGATCTGGTAACAGGCCATCAATACTGGGGCGGGGGGATCCAATGAGGGTCGAACCTACTAAGAATAGTCAGGAAGATCAGCTTATCAATCATTGCTATACGACGTGCGTCCAAACCCAGTTTTTCGTTCTTATTGATGTCATGGCTCGATTCTTTAAGAAAATCCATTAATATTGTCTGCTGAATCATCATTATCAGCCTTTCATCGTCTATCGTCGGACGCAGACCTTCCCCAAGATTCTCCAGATCACTCTATCATGGACGTTGCAGAGCTAATACTCTCTGAATTCGTGTCTCCATCTATTATCAGGCCTGCCTCGGTTCTGCTTGTGATCTCTGGGGGTTCATCTAGTATGTCTTGATGTCGAACGGTTATCAAACATTCTTGCAACATGACCAACCCATTGCCATTTGAGCTTTTTAATAGATTCTATGATGTCTCCTATTTCCCCCCTGATATATTGTGCTGTCTTGTGATTCCTCCATGATATGTTGAGCAAGATTCCTTCATGTCCATTTTGCATGGTGTGCAATTTGCAGGTTTGCCCCTTGGTTAGGTTCTATGTTTTAGCTCCAGGATTGACTATCACTTGGTTTTCTATCTCCATTTCATTGATGCTGATTTTCCAAGGCCTTTATGTGTATATTTACCTTTACCATCAGAAGCACCACCTCGTTTAATCACTGAAGTTGAGCAGCATCATCACTAATCACTACTTGGATGGGTGACCGCTTTGGAATTTGAAGTATGTGCTGCCGTTCGCACGCGTGTCAGTCCCCATATTAAAACCGACAATGCTTTACATTTTACCCGCGTGTAGAGGTCGCTAAATAATGACTTGTCCACAGTTTATGAAAGGGGACCTACCAAAGGAGTTTCCAAGTCCACGTTTACTGAGACGGAGGATCTGAAAAGAACTTTCACAAAAACTGACAGAGGAATCAAAACCAGAACGCGGTGAAAACGATCTAAGATGAATAACAACGCTTAAGTTTGTCAGAAATTTACATAATTATTTAAAAGGCGATTTTGAAGGCCTTCTAGACGTATATTTACTTTGATCTCCATCTATCGTTACTTGTCAAAACACTGTGAATAGAATTCAGCTAAGGAGATTTTGATTTAGACATTGCTAAGAATGCTGAGAGAACAAAACAATAAGCGAGAAAAGACACTGGAACTTTGTAAAAAGGAAGGAAAAAAAGAAAGAAATGAAAAAAAATGAATAGATAATAAAAGAAGAAACTTGTTCACAAAAGATAAAACAAATGAAAAAAAAGTAATGAAGCTCTTAAAAGACTTAGAGAGAGAGAGAGAGAGAGACAGAGACAGAGACAGAGAGACAGAGAGAGAGAGAGAGATAGAGGAGATGAAAAATGATGAAAGAAGAAAGTGAACGGGCAATGGGGAAGGAAAGGGAAAGGAAGGGAAGGAAGAGTGCAGAATAAAGGAACGGGAGGAAGAGGGAACGGAAAGAAGGATAGAAAAATATAGGAGGTAGTGGTGAAAGAAGAAAAAAAGAAAGGAGTCAAGGGAGGTAATAAAAGAAAAAAGAAGTCCAGGGAAAAGGAGAAAAGAAAGCAATAAGGAAGGACAGAATTGCAGCTGGGAAAAGGAGTTTAAAAAACAACGAAGAGGTTATAGAAAGAAAAGGATATCGTAAAAATTAGGGAACATTTCCAAAAAGAAGAGATTGCTTATTAAGATAAAACAATTCAGATGTCACGCAAATCTAGTCATTTTAAGGCTAGATAAAAATAGCTGCCCGAAAATTTTTTGGTGGTGTGTGTGGATTGAAGACTGCTGTCAGTTGTGATTAGAGATGGAGTAGTGACTCAGCAGCACACATGCAATTTTGATGTAATTCTACATCGCTTGCAAAATAAAACTAAAAGCAAAAGAAAAAAATGAGAGGATGAAGAAGCCTTGAAGCTTAATATGAATCTTGCTGATGACGACCATTGACAATCAATTCTCCTTCGAGATAACTAATATATATTTACTGACACTTAAGGTCTTAAAAAAACTTTCTTAAAGGAGAAAAAAAAGTAGAAAAAACTTATCCAAACTAGAACACTATAAAAACGATATTAGATGAATAACAGTGCTTACTTAAACTTCTCAAAGATTCATATAATTATCTGGAGATCAATTCTTACGGTCTTCCTAATGTATATTTACCTTGGTCTCAAACTATCCTTGCTTGTCAAAACACTGCAAATAGGAATTTATTAAAGAGGTTTTGATTTAAACTTTGCTGTCCCTTCCCACCCCTTCCTGGGCTAATGTGGCTGGTTAAGGCCCATTGCCCTCATGATTAAGGCCTTCCATAAGTAGGTGTATGTCAAACGACGGAACTCAATGATTACAAAATCCAACAAAACAGCGCTGGAAATAGGAGAAAAGTCCAAAAAGGAAAGAAGGTATTCCTTGTTGATTCTTCTTCTTCTTCTTCTTCTTCTTCTTCTTCTTCTTCTTCTTCTTCTTCTTCTTCTTCTTCTTCTTCTTCTTCTTCTTCTTCTTCTCTCTACGTTTTCCCTCTCCCTTTTTTCCCCCTTGGTTCCCGATGTATACGTGTTTTTGTCCTTCAAACCTTATCTAATTCCCCCTCTTTCTCTTATCATTAAACCTAAAAGCAAAGAAGAGATTGCTTATTAAGATAAAACAATTTAGATGTCACGCAACACCACTCATTTAAGGGGTCGATAAAAAAAAGCGTACAAGTATTTTGGGGGTGAAACTGAAGATGTGTTTTTAATCAGTTCTCATCTGAAGCCAAGTCTTCCTATTCTGCCCGATGCCAAATGGAGGTGTCATACCCACCGCAGAACGCCGGGAGAAATTAGCTTCCACTGAGCACGGTGATGGGAAAGGGATTTTCCCCCTTTGCCCCTTGATTTTTACTGCATCGGCTAAGACAAATATCCTTTTAATTGCTAACTTAGTGAGGGAAAGCTGTGAAAATATCAACTGTGAAATGACAGAAGAGGGAGGATAGAGAAGAAGCTCAGTCGCATTTTATGCGTGATAATAACAATAATAATACATTATTATTATTATTATTATTATTATTATTATCATTATTATTATTATTAGTAGTAGTAGTAGTAGTAGTAGTAATAGTAGTAGTAATAGTAGTAGTAGTAGTAGTAGTTGTAGTAGTAGTAGTAGTCGAGGTGGTGGTTTTAGCAATTTATAAAAAAAGGGAGAAAAGGTGAAAGGAAGATAGGAAGGAAGGAAGGAAGGAAGGAAGGAGAAAGAGAAGTCTCGCTCAAGATTTCGGACGTTTGAAAGAAAGGGAAGAACGAGGATTGTATAAAAGAAAGAAAGAAAAAAGAAAGAAAGAAGGAAAATGGTAAGAAATATAGGAAAAATGATAGGAAAGAGAAGGGGAAAAGTCACAAGAAAAAAGAAAAAGAGAAGATTGAAGAGAAAGAACGAAAGAGAGAAATAAAGAAAATGATGAGAAAGGAAAAAAGAAAGAAGAAAAAAATAAGATTGGACGAAAAATGATAAGTAAGAAAGAAAGAAAGAAAGAAAGAAAGAAAGAAAGAAAGAAAGAAAGAAGAATGATAAGAAAGAAAGAAACAGACATAGAAACAGTGAAATATGTATAAGGAAGCAAAATGTAAAAATAGAGAAGTAAAAAATGCACTTCGTTGATTTGATGACAGAAAATGCAAAAGATGAAGGATTACTCTTCGATTTTTGCCTTACTACTAGTAATATAATTACTACAATTATTATCATTATTATTTGCAATCTCACACCAGTTGCTTGGTGGTTACCGCAGGAAGTTGAGTGACAGCAAGTCTCCTAAAGTCTCAAGCCCTCCTCACCTCGTTTTCATAGACCACAGTAATACTGCAGTTTACAGTTTCACTCTGGTTGCCCATTGGTCATTGCTGAAGGCTGATTGACAATAAGTCTCCTCAGGTCTTCAGCCAACCTCTTCTCTCCCACACCCATCATGCCAGTGCTGTGGTTCACATTTCCACTTTCATTTCCCTTTCTCTGTTAGACCACTGCTAACAATTAGTGTTGCAGTCTTTATATTTCTAGCACTTTCCTCAGTATCCGTGCAGTTCCTAGCAGTGCTGTGGTCTGTACAGTCTCAATGCTTCCTTTCGTCCCAATCTCCTTCAGTCTCGCCCTCAGTGTCTTTGGGACAGTTCCTAGTGCGCTTACTATGACTGGCACTACTCTGACTTTCATGTTCAACATCTCCTTCAGTTCTCTCGCTAGTTCTTGGTAGTTTTTCACTCTCAGTCCGGTCTTCTTGTTTGGATGAGGTGATCGATTTGGATGTCAAAGTTCCAGAGTAATTTGTGGTTTCCATTCTCCAGGGTTGCTTCTGGTTTGTACTGGTACCACTTTTCCGTATAGTTGAATCCCATTATTATTATTATTATTATCATTATTATTATTATTATTATTATTATTATTATTATTATTATTATTATTATTATTATTATTATTATTATTATTAGCAATTTCACGCCAGTTGCCTGGTGGTTACCGCTGGAGACTGAGTGACAGCAAGTCTCCTCACTTCTCGAGCACTCCTCTCCGTACTCTCACAGTCCACAGTAGTGCTGTAGTTTACCGTTTCATACCAGTTGCCCGGTGGTCATTGCTAAAGACTGAGTGAAAGTAGGTCTCCCCAGGTCTTCAGTCCATATCTCATTTCATCTCTCCCTCATCCATCACTGCAGTGCTGTGGTTCGTACCTCCACCACAATTTGGGTGTTGTTTTTTTAAAGACTTTTCCTCCTCCTCTACTAGTCCACTGCTGACTGCTGGGTCGTAGATTTCAAGCACTTCCCTCAGTATTCATACAATCTCAACATAATACATTATCATCATTATCATCATTACTATTATTGTTATTATTATTATTATTATTATTGTTATTATTATTATTATTATTATTATTATTATTATTATTATTATTATTAGTAGTAGTAGTAGTAGTAGTAGTAGTAGTAGTAGTAGTAGTAGTAGTAAGCGTCGTGGTGATTGTGGTTTTGGTAGCAGTAGTTTTGGTAAGGGTCTGGACAAGAGACAGGGTGATTATCAGTGTCAATGAGACGTGAAATGGCGGAAACGGAAATGAAAACCAAAAAAAAAAAGAAACATGCATTTTAGAACAATTGAGAAAAGGAATAAATGAAGAAGAAGAAAAAAAACAGAAAAAAAGGATAAGTCGAAGAAAGAGCAAAAAAGAAAGACAGAAACAAGAAAGGTTGACGGAAAGATTCAAAATAAAGTGAGACAGAAAAAAAAGGTAACAAATAGGGAAGAAAAGTGAGAGTAACATCATAAGAAGAAAGAAAGAAAGAAAGAATGGAAAAAAACTATGAAGAAGAAAAATAAAACAAAAATAGTAACAGAGGGGAAAAGAAAAGAAGTAAATGAAAGAGAGGACAATGGGGAGAAACCGGTTGGGAAAAAAAGGAAAAATGGGATGTAGAGAAAAAAGAGAAGGAAAGAATAAGAGATTCATCAGAAAAGAAGGCAGAACAAATAAGGAAATAAATAAATTATCGACCATAGAAGAGAGAAAAGAAGAATGTAGAAAGAAAAGAAGAAAAAAGTTTCCTTTCTTCTGCAGATACAGCTCCACGTTATCATCACCATCACCATCATCATCATGATCATGATCATCATCATCTTTTTAGCGTCCATCGGTGGACATAGACCTTCCCATCATTCGTAATACTTCTCTAATAGAGCCAGTAATTTTTGAACTTGTAAAGCTTTCTAAACATTTGTACATATATATATATATATATATATATATATATATATATATATATATATATATATATATATACATACACACTCACATATATATATATATATATATATATATGTGTGTGTGTGTGTGTGTGTGTGTGTGTATATATGTGTGTGTGTGTGTGTGATATTCCTTAAAATGACAAAATAAGCCACAGGCAACAACAAGAGAAACAATGGAAGCAATCTCACTAGACGAAACAATCTAAAAGAAACGAAGAAAAAGCAAGAAAATACACGACAGTGATCATCAAAACAATTCTTGAAAAAGGTCGAGGTTTCAAAGCAATATATGAAGCTCTCAGTCAGTACAGGACGGAAACAAATAACTAGTATACACGACCAAAATGGGTGTCTGACTACAAATAGAAACGAAGTTGTCAAACGTGCTCAAGTATTCTACCGAAATTTTACTCCTCTAGACAAGGACTGCAAAATAACGAACGGGCTGTGTAAGATGCAAACAATCAGTTCGAGGATTCCCTAAAAAATACACCATGGAAAATGGAACTAAGTATCAAACAAACAAAGGAAGGTCCCTGGACCAGATAATATCACTATCAACCTAATTAAAAAAGCCGGTCAGATCATCATAGTAAACTAGCTATTCTCTTCAACTTATGCTTAGAACATAGTGAAGTACAAGATTGGAATACTGCAATCATCATGCTGTAATATAAAAACGGAAAACCAGAAGACTGCATCAACTACAGGTTATCTACGCATCTGCAAACGTGATCACCGAAACATTCGATGGTAACCAACCACGGGAGTAAGCTGGCTTTAGAAGACCATGGACCATCTCTATTCTATAAATCAACTAAATGGGGAAGCAACAAAATACAAAATGTTACTCGCTGTAGTATTTATCGATTCAAGTAGGCCATCGACTCGGTGGAAATTCCAGCGGGCCCTTGGGGCTGTTATCTATTGCAGCTTTCTCATCTGGCTACGTAAAAACTCGGAGCTATCTCAGCACCAAAGAGAGGTACGACAACGTGATACCAGCTCACCCAAACTTTCCAAAACATACCTCTAGATGATTTTCCGAAACCTAGACGGGGTAAATAGAGGAACCAGAGTAGACAGCGGATATCTGATTAACCTTACATTTGCCGACGATATCATCCTTTTTGTAGAGAAACTACCATGAATTCTAACTGATGTTACATGAACTGGATGAAAAGAGGAAGAAAGTCAGCTTTCACATGAATTCCAACAAGACAAAAGTAACGTGCAACAATTATGTCAGAAATAACACACACCGATCAAAATCTAAATTGCATAACTGGAAAAGGTAAATTACTCCATCTACTTAGGACCACCAATATCCATGAAATCCCCAAAAGAAGAAATCAAGAATCATGCTCTATATCGCATGGAAATATCTCAAAACAGCACAATATATCTGTAATAAGCAGATACATCAATGAATCCATTAGAAAACTCAAATGGCAATGGGCTGGTCATGTTGTAAGAATGGCAGAAAATCGATGGACTCACAACATGGACACCTAGAGATCACTGGCGAAACCGAGGCTGGCAGAATACAAGACTGAGAAACAAGTTCAGAAAGTATTAGCTCCGCAACACCTATGATAACGAGATTTGGCAAATCCTGGGGAAAGTTCATGTCCGACGCAGACGATAAAAAACTTATGATGATGATGGTTGTTATTATTTGCCATCGTGGGCATCACAGGGTCAGTACTTTCTGAACTTGTAAAGATTCTAGACTATTAGTATCTCTCTCTCTCTCTCTCTCTCTCTATATATATATATATATATATTATTGTGTCATCCACGGACAGCTGTTTCGATGTATTACATCTCTTCAGTGTGGCTATAGACATTCCAATATCCCATCCAGTACAGCGAGGCAGGATTGAAACATTCACTTCAGGCCTATATCCTACCTTTGGACTACGGAACTGGACAGTCAGTAAGGCTGAATTTAAGCGATATATTCATTTACACAGAAATCCCTCTCACACACACACACACACACATATATATATATATATATATATATATATATATATATATATATATTTCCATGAAAACACTAACTAAGACAATCAACAAATTATCATTTTGATGTTTGCAATAAAGACTAGAATTTGGTTTGCAGAGGAAAAATATGCAGAGAAGACACAACGTCTCGGTCGGTGTAACCTCCAACCTTCTTGAGGTCTTTTGTGGTTGGAAACTCTCTATGAATTTCAAACTGAGCCTGTTCTTAAATCACTGGGAGTCATTTTTTTCATTGAAGTTTTCACACGAAAGGATATCGCGTATTTATTAATTCATCCTTTTTGATATGTCCTTGCAATGCCCCTTCCTTCCCCTTCCACTGAAAAAGTGTACATAGACTATTTTGCACTACCCGACCCAGAAATTGAACTCATGACCGCCAAGCAGGTCACTACGTATGCTTACCAAATGTTTTTATCCACCGTGTTTAAAACTTGAGCCTTAAACCTGATGTCGCTTGTCGGCCTATTCCGCTGAAGAGAGGTGGGCTTTTTCAGTCCGAAGTTTAACAACTTCTCTTTTTTTGTGACTTAGACAACCATGATGATGACATTATTCTGAGTAAATCAGGATATAAAAATGATAATTCCTCATCTTAGAAACTTGGGAAACAATTTCAGCAAAGTGTTAAAAATATTTCCATCGATAAATTATCAAGGATTAATAAAATGCTATGAAAAGAAACTTGCGAAATCTTTTTCACAGACTTACAAAAAAAAAAAAAAATTGCTAAAACAGGTCTGATTAGTCACTCAGAACAAAATGTCTCCTGACCAACGCCTTTTGGCCGCATGTCATATTGGGTTGATCGATTGAAAAAAATGGTAATCACTAAAAAGATTGCGTCACTCATCTTTTGTTGGGCGCTGGTTACTAAGAAAGTCTGATATTTTTCAAAACAGGTGGGCACAAACCATAGGATCTATTTAGCTTAAACTTACATTGTAAATTGAACCCTCTTCCCACTGATATAAGCTCGTATTTAGGGTGTTTCTTTCCAAGTCCATTTTAGGCATGATATGGAGAGAATAAAATATTCAGCTCCTAGCTCTTTTGGTCCATCATGTAAGCGAGATACATACTTATATAGCCAGCTGGACTAACTAAACACCTGAAGAAACCTATGTTGACAGTTTTGGTGACAGTTTCCGTTGACGTTTTCTAATAGGCAATTGTAAGAACTTTCAGAGAAATGGAAAGCAATGGAAAAACCGCTTCAGTTTCTTTGTTTTCTTCTTTGTGAATCATCGGCCATAAAAATCGTCTTGGGCAAATCTTTGTTGGTCATAACTTTTGCTTTTATGCCCCGAACTGTCTAGAGAGGACGGTGCGGACCACTTCTGGGAACCTTCGGATAAAATCTATAAATAATTGTACCAAACATTCTCGGTAGATGAGATAAGGAAAAAAAAAGATAGAAGGACGTAAAAATGACATTTGGTTATATAAGAAAGAGATTGGGTCTGAGGGAAGAATTTGAAGAAGAAATAATGGGAGAGAGAGAGAGGGGGGAAAAGAGAGAGAGAGAGGGGGAAAAAGAGAGAGAGGGGGGAATGAGTTGAGAAGAAGGAAAATACAAATGGGGAAGGAATGAGTTAAGGAAGAAAGAATAAAAGAAAACAAAATGGCCCCAGGAAGAAGTTACAGGCAGAGTACAGAGGAAGAAATACCGTTAGAAAGCAAACCAATAAAGAGAGTAAAAAGAAAGGGAAATGAGAGAGAGAGAGAGAGAGAGAGAGAGAGAGAGAGAGAGAGAGAGAGAGAGAGAGAGTAATAACACTTGGCGAAAGAAAAACCGAAGAAGAAAGAAAAGGAAGATGGAAAAGAGGGGGAGAAAGAGAGAAAGAAAGAGAGAAAAGCGAAAGAAATGAAATAAATATTATATATATATATATATATATATATATATATATATATATATATATATATATATATATATATATATATATATATATTATATATATATATATATATATATATATATATATATGTGTGTGTGTGTGTATATATATATGGAAGAAAAAAGTATGGGGATGCAAAAAAAGAGGAAAGATAAGAATTTAGAAGGAGAGAAAGAGAGAGAGAGGGAGAGGGAGAGGAAGAGACAGACGGACAGACAGAGGGGAGGAAAGAGAAAGAGATAGTTCAAGTGCGAGAGTTAGCAAAGTGAAAGGAAAGAGATAAGTCACAGAAATATGGGAGAATGTAGAGGAAAGGGAAGACAAAGACGAGTGTCTTAAAAAGAAAAGAGTGATTTTGTGAATGAAGAGGAAGGAAGAGTTTTCTCCCTTTATTGCATGAAATATTTCTCTCTGCAAATAGAATGACCATCGGTTTCCCTTTCCGAAGATCCCGTACCTTATCCAATTTCAAAATCTTACAATATAACAACTTTTCCAATATTACTCCATCTATTTACATTATTACCGAACTTCCTTTTCATTTTTATTGCAAATATTGGCAATAATTCTAGATTCCTCCGTTATTAGGAAGATTTCTCATTACTTTTTTTTATATCTATCGCACGCACGCACGCACGCATGCACATAAGCACCCCCACACACGCACACGTATACGCACACACAATCCTGCAAGCATATTTATAGAGAGAGGGGAACAGGGGAGGGAGGAAGGGCAAGCGTGAGATTGTTAGCGGTGTGATTGTTTCTTCCGTTCTCATAGCCTCCCCGATATACTGAGATCGATCCTTTCCGAGTGCTCACGAAAGTCAAATCCCAATTGCTTGATCAAAAATGTCTTTGCACAATTCTGGTAGGTCAATTGTCGCTGTTGTGTGTAGGTGTGGGGGAGGGGTGTGTGTGCATGTGGATGTATCTTTCTGTGCGAGCATTTTGCAAGTGAATTGAAATGGGTTCGATTTTCCATGGAATTTTCAGGAATAAGACCATAAGTACAAAATACTGGTTCTCTTTCTTACGTTCTATTTTTATTTTTCTCTTCCATCCATTTTATCTCTTTCTCTTTTCATCTTATTCTCTTTATATATTTTTTTCTTCCTTAACTTTTTTTCATTATTCTCTCCTTCGTTTTCTTTTCTCTTTTTAAATCTCTACTTCTCTTTACTTTCTTAGAAGCCGTTTGCCAAAACTGTCCCAGAAATTGCCAACTATCTTCGGTTTTCAGGTTGGTTTGGCTGACAGGCAGGCTATTTATGTATTTATCATGCGTATAAACTGTAACGACGACGACGACGACGACGACCATCATCATCATCATCATCAGTCATCAGTCATCATCAGTCATCAGTCATTTTTCGTCCGTTGGTGGACAGAACTTCCCCAGGATTCGCCAGGTTTCGACCGTAGGCGTGGCCGAGCCAATACTCTCTGAACTTGTCTAGTTCGTCTCTCCATTTTGTATTATGTCAACCCCGGTTTTGAAAGTGATCTCTGGGGATCCATGTTGTGAGTTGCGATGTCTGTCGGCTGTCGGCAATCCTTACAATATGACCAGCCCATTGCCATTTGAGTTTTTTCATGGATTATATGATGACTCCCATTTTTTCATGAATATATTGTACTGTCTTGTGATCTGAGAATGATCCTTCCGTGTTGCATGGTTCTCAGTTTGAAAATCAGCCTCTTGGTTAGGTTCCATGTTTCAGCTCCATAGATGACTATCAGCAGGATGCATCGGTTGAATACATTTCTTTTTAGGACTGATGGAATTTAATTGTACTTGAAGGTTAAGCTTGCTCTACCGAAAGTTTGCGATCGTAGTGTGAATCTCCAATTGATCTCTCCTTTTGAGGATTACATGGGACATTTACTCCTGATTAAGTTTGTAAAATAATAAAATCAAATTCCTTCTCTAAACAGAGTTTTAGTTTGGGGATCAATTTGCAATTTAAGTTTTTGCTAAATTGGTCCCCTGGTTGTGCCCGGTTTTGTCCCCTATTTCTTTTTTTAAATTCGGCTTTTTTAATGATCCAACAAAAATCGAGAGAAGTTAAATTTTCGTTGATTACTCCTTTTTCCCATTGTTTAATTGACTACCCGCCTCCCAAGACAGCCTGCCTGTTAGGAGGCGTTGGTACGGAGACAGTTTTCATTAATCGACTAACCAGCCCTGCTGTTTTTTCTTCCATTTTTCTTATCCTCCTCCAAAATCTTCTTTGCTTCAACCCCTCCCCTATTCAATCTCCTTTCATCTTTGTATTCCCCACCCTCATTGTTGCAACTTCTGTATTTCGCGAGAATTTCCTGCAATTTTAGAGTATTACAAATAATGAACACTTAGATTTACATATTGTTAGCGAAACAAGTTTATTTCTTCGTTTTGTTATAAGCTGGAACATCCGAATTTTATTCAAAAATGGTACATTAAAATATCAATTTTTTTCTTTTCTGGCTTTAGACTTGAAAATGCCATAAAATGCCTTCAATTATGTGAAAATGGCAAAATCTCCGCACTTAACCTAAGAAGCACAATTTTACGAGATTTTAATCTGCTTTTGCCTTGATTAACCAACAGAATTATTATTCCCACGGGGATCCACTCACTGAAATTCTCTAATAGGTTGAAAGCAAACAATAACCACCACTCAAAAATTCTGTGCATTCTTAGAATTTCAAATACTATGTTGATACACTAAAAGTGCGATTGCTCGTATAGTGTAATGGTTAGCATATCTGCTACGTACGCAGAAGGCCTTAGGTTCGATTCTCGATACAGGAAAAGGGAAGCGGGCAAATTCTTCTGTGCACTCAGCAGCTGATTGAATTGAGTACACTCTAGGGTGGAGTAATTCCAGTGATAGACTTGCATCATGCCAAAGGGCTTTTAGTAACAGAAATGTTGGAATAACATCCCCAGTTTCAACCAGACTTGAAAGGATCGTATCTTTATTACATCATCTACTTAGACAATGAACATGGTGTTATTTTCTCTTTGTTTCACTAACAAAAAAATCTTCCTCCTGGAGACAACGTACTATGGGGAAAATGTATCCTACGCAACATCTCTGACTGAAACAAGTTCCGTAAGTTTTTTCCATGAAAAGGAATCTCATAAAAAATCAAATATATCTGAGAATCATTTCATGAGGATTATCTTAAAGAAAATCATGTTAAACTGGAAAATGTGCCATTTCTTGTAGATTCAATCCAAAAAGAGCTTAAATTTGTTATTATTAGAGTTATGAGCCCCCAACAGCGATGCTATTAACCAAGAATAATTTTCAAAGAAGATTTCAAATCAGGAAATAGTTCTGTTAAAAGCTACTGTTTGGAGTGAATATGACTAAGAAATAACTGTTAGGTATTGGTTCAAAGTGTTAAAGTTTTGGGAATACGTAATAACATTATAAGGAAATGTTTAAATACTTTTAAGTATTTATATATTTTGTATTGCAGAGAACTTTGTTTCAGGGAGTGAAAAATTATCCACATTTACTTCGTGTTTTTTTTTTCGTGGTGATATATATGTTAAGAAAATTATTTACCTCTGCCAACATAGCATAAAGAAGTGTATGTAGTCACTCAAGTATATAAACCTAATCATTTTCACAATGTCTCCATAGGTTCTCATTGAATTTCAATAGAATTTGGGGTAGGCTGAGGCCACCGTCTGAGAAATTTTAGTTTGGACCTAACACGAAAATTAACACTTGGATTTACACATGTGTCACGTCACCTCACGTGATTTTGTATGTGGTTATCGTGTTATCATTACATGACGCGCATCATTTTTGAACTCGGTATCAGATAAGAGAAAAAAAAATCTCCACGCTCTGCAAAGGCAAGCGGAAATAGAAAATATGAACCGTGGAGTCAAATGGACAAAGAGGCAAGGACTCGTGGTATCACGTGATTTGCATTCATTAGAGCAGTGTGCATCCTAGCAAATCCTCCTCATCATCATCATTGTCCTGTTATCATCTGTCGTGGGATATACTCCCCGACCAGGATTCGTCAGACTTCAATATCATGGGCCTCGCAGAGCTAGTACTTTTATAACTTGTCCGGTTAGTGTCTCCGTCTATTCTGCCGACCTCGGTTCCGCAAGTGATCTATTGAGATTCATGACGTAAGTTGTGATGTCTATCGGTTATCTGATATTCTTGCAACATGACCAGCCCATTGCTATCTTTTAATTAAAGTTTTCCAATGGATTCTATGATGTCTCGAACTCCTATTCTCCCTGATATATTGTGCTGTCTCGTGATCTCTCCATGTTAAGTTGAGCATGTGCACGTTGCATGATTCTCAGTGTGAGGGTCAGTATTCTGGTTAGATTCTATGTTTCAGCTCCATAGGTGACTATCCGGATGATGCATTGGTTGCATACTTTTCTTATTAGGATTATTGGAATTTTCTTGTTCTCGAAGGTCGAGCTCGTTCTGGCGAAAGCTTGCCACCCCAGAGCGATTCTTCGTTTGATTTCTTCCTTTTTTAGGGATTTCAGGGAGATTCGTTGTCTTAGGGAGATGTAGTGGTCTAATTTCTCCAGGTCTGTGTTTTCAATGCGATTGTTACACTTGACCTATGTTTTGCAGAAGTGCATGTGGAGGCCGACTTTCTTGCTTTCTCCATCCTGTTCATTTAGCATCAGTTGGAGGTCGTGAAACTTCTCTGCAAAAGGGACAATGCCATCTGCTAATCTGAGGTTGCTCAGGTATTCACCGTTTATACTGATTCATTTAGAAGATCGTCTTGAGGCAGGCTGTAGAGTGTTTTGCTGAGCTGGTATCACATATACCATTTTTTTTTTTGTTTGAGCTGAGAGGGTTTTGAGTCTTTCATGTAGACTGATAAAAGAACTGCCGAGACTGTATATGTGTTACAATACTCTGACAGGTCCGCACTGTATAAGTCAGAGTACTGCAAAATAATTCAAGTGAGCATTAAGCTGGTTTGTACATTACTGACGCTCATGTAAACTCATACAGGTTCATGTGAGCGTGTTCCTGCCTTGAAATTCACTTGATCTAATTTCAAGAATACATTTATTACTGCCGACCTTGAATATAAATAAATATAATACACATAACAATACGAAGGTTAAAATTGTTCATGTAAATAAGGAAATAACGAATTTATCAAATTTGTTGAATTTATTACTTCACAAAGAAAACGAAGTTAAAATATCTTATTTGATTATTGAAACACGCAGAAAAATCAGATTAAAGCTTTCATCATTAGAAAATAAAAATATCAATTTTATAACAGCTAATTTGTTTATAGCTTACTTGAATTCTACAGGAAATGTTTGAAAAAACAACATTTACTTGATGAGAATACCAAGAACTAATTATTTCCTACTAATTCTAGTCAAAGATTGACCTACCTCACGACTGAGATATGGATTTTTACAGAGCTCAGTTTGGTATGGCTAGGGGCCATATCAGGGAATTTAGGTAGGAAGATTGTGTTGCACCAATATTGTAAGTGTAAGGGAACATATCTAGTTGATATTTAATAAGCTTTGCTAAAGAAAGCCCAAGATGGAATTGAATTTCTCTATTAGATTGTTCTTTCACCGCAGAATCAAAATGTAGATAATCAGTAAAAATTAACTAAGTTCACTTACCTAGAAACAGGAAGTGAACTGTAGATATAATGATATTGTACTTAATATACTATGATATTTTCCTCCGTAGACATTTTAGTCTATGAAATATATGTCTATGAGCTGCAACAATCAACAAGGCTCATTTGACTTACAACGAGAACTAATTTTGTGAGCAATATAACCTTGCACTTAATACACGATGAACTGATTCTCATTAAACACTTTTGTCTTTGAAATACCAGGTTTTTATATTCTACAAAAATATAGATTTCATCGATTAACTAGGCTCACTTACCCAGCGAGAAAAACTGAACTGTAATCATAACACTCTTGCACTGAATGCACTATGAACTTTACCCCAGTATTCACTGTTGACTTTGAAATATGCATTATAATATGAATCAAACGCTATCTGATTTCCTATACTCTGAGAAGATACTTTGTATTCTTTCATCGGATGAGCCTTGAGCAGACGTAGACTGGTACAAAATTCTATTGAATTTTTTCATAAATTCAAAAAACGGTTCTAATTTCAAGATACTCTTTATCAGGCAAAACTCCTGGAGGCGAAATTCTCTTATTGTTTTTAAATTTTCTCGAATTTTTGATAGATAATTTTTATCTACCACTCTTTTTGAACGAAATATATTATTTTCAACTGCAGTGAGCTAGAAGAATCACCTGTAGGCACATATGCCCGTCAATGTGACGTAAAATCTACAGAGTCTAAAAAATAATGACGAATGAATAAAGCCAGTTTACATTAATATAGGGAAAAGAACACCTGATTATCAATCATCAGGAAAAGAAAGCATTCATTCGAGATATGGATATTTATTTGTCTGGTTAGTCATCAAATAGAAACTGTTATTTATCCAACGTATTTTGATACCATGCCATGTTGGACATGATCGATTGAAAAAAATTGAAAAAAGGGTGATCAATGAATGTTACTTCTTTCACATTTTATTGGTACGTGGTCATTGAAACAAGTGTGAATGTTGCTGGACACAAACTAACCTCATGCTGCAAATTCAACCCTCCATCTAAACAGCATTTGGGTGGGGCAGAGTTTTAAAGAATAAACACTCTTTTATAAACATCACAAAGGGATCATGTTCAGCTCTTTAGCTCCTGCTAGCCAGGCCAACATGGAAACTGGTGACACCTATCCCAACAGTTTTAGTGACAGTTTTAGATGACGGTTTCTAATTAGATTAGTGTAACAAGAAGCCGTATGTCATGTCCGAATAAAGTCAGAGCTTGGTTCTTACCTGTGCTCGAACAACGACCTTTTTGGCTACCTACTAATCACTTGGCTGCGGAATATTTGGTCGAAAGACATTCTCCTGACGGACATTTAGCTGACGAATTTCTTGTTAAACGGACAAATAACCAAAAATCCAAGGATCAACTTCTTGAGAGATGTAGCTCATCAACTGCAAGTATCAAATACTGTTTATATCAATAAATACAGATTATTGCGTGGATAACATTGCGCTGTCGTTTTGAGCAGAGCACACGGATTCTCTGACCCCCGACAGAACTGCCGATCCATAAATAAATAATCCTGTCATTATGACAGCTATTATGTTTGTCTTCAAATATCCTTTTTTGAAAATAAATCACAGTTACATAATTCCAATAAAGATATTTTATAACAATGCCAATTTTTCTATAATTCAATTACGTTATCTTTTTATACCTTTTCGTTTGTTTAATAAAGCAGTTACATTGCAAAGAATGATATTCAAACAGTAAACGAAATCAGAAAAGTCATACGTTCATTCGGTTGTACGTTCCCTGGGCCAAAAGTCCGTCGGGAAATATCCGCTCCATCGAATGTCCATTAATGAAATGTCCGTCTGTCAAATGTCTGTCGGTCATCTGTTTCGCCGATTGAAATTATGCAACTACCTTGACCCAAAAGTGAAATTTGAAGGTGATGTGATTATTTGTAGAATATTCAGCTGTCTGCCTGTCTACCTCTCCATATGAGGCTGCCTGTAGCAGAAACCATGCAACACATTCCGATGATATTTGCTTCCAGAATTCATGAGACACAGGAAAGTTAGTCTTTGTGCCCAAGCCCCGAAACAGTTTTGGAGCGGGGCCAATTTACAATATAAAATAATGCTGAAATACACTCCATAACGTTCGTAGAGATAAGGGAGATTAAGAGGTAGATATTAACAATGGATTCTTTGGTATTGCTCAGAGAGGAATTGAGTTTTTGAGGGAGAGTGATTCTTTTCATTTCTCTTAAACAGTATGTATGTACTTTTAACATTTTTATGAAATCATAAAAAAATCTAGAAGTCACAAATACCACTTTTTAAAAACAAAGTGAATCAAACACTACATTATTCACATGTATCCATCTATTTTCAACATTTTTTAAATAGTTTTTCAAACTAAATATTAACTCATAATTACAGTCCATAATTGAAAAACTGCAGCGGAGCTTTCCAATGGAAATCATCGAAAAACATGTAACATCATGTTGAATGTTGATAATTTACATGTTATTAATATAACTGTCAGAATAAGGCCCCCACAAAATTTGAAAACATTTTCTTCAATAGACCCTAAAAGCATACTGATACCAATTTTCAAGTCTGGAAAAAACACAGTATGATTAAGTTTGACCAAAGATGCAAACAAAACA
Organism: Thysanoteuthis rhombus; assembly: GCA_963457665.1. Taxonomy (NCBI): domain Eukaryota; kingdom Metazoa; phylum Mollusca; class Cephalopoda; order Oegopsida; family Thysanoteuthidae; genus Thysanoteuthis; species Thysanoteuthis major. The sequence continues at coordinate 36,644,215 of OY735232.1, read as the reverse complement.
AGGACTTGAAAGGGTCAAAAAGCCTCTTTTTTTCCCCATAAATTGACCTTTTTTTTAAAGAAGGCCTGTAGTGGAGTACATATACAAATTTTCATGTATGTAGACAAAACAATATAACCTGGAGCGCTGAAGCAAACGAACAAATGAATACAGTAATGCCCCCAAATCTTATTTTCACAAAATTAAAAGAAACAAACTTTTTAGAATATCTCAGATGTGGTGCATATCTTGTTAGGAAACAGATTACGATAACGTTTCCCGAAAAATCCATCAACCTGAAGGATTCAAAGGCCCCATGATTTATTCCCAAAGCTTCAACACCGCCAACTATCTCAAATCTTAATAAAAGTGAGGTGCTACGCGAATGTTCGGGCAAAGTGTGAAATGGCTTCCTCAAATGAGAACGGCTACCATAATTCTTCCTTGACAACGTATGATAAGAAGAAAAAACGTTAAGAAACTTATATATGTCAAAAAACAAGCAATAATAAAATCATACCACCCCCAAAAGCTTACAGAAACCGAAATACGATCGCTGACACGTACTTCCCTCACAGAATATAGAGAAGTCAGCGGGAGTGTTACAGCCAGAACATCAACTGTCAACGAGGCTTATAATAAACTGTTGGGCTTTTTCAAGATCTGATCCTAGCGGTCAGCAATTAACAGAAGATAAATAATGTCAAGATATTTTCTATTTCAGGTTATGTCAGGAAAGTGTTTCCTCCACACTTCATTTTCAGGAAGTGATGGTTGCCAGGAAGCGATATCACACACGCAGAAGGTCCTTGGTTCAATTCCTGGTATGAGCGAAGTGAGAAAAACTCTTTATTAGGACGAACATCCCTGTTCACTCAGGTGATCAAGTTCACTCCAAGTTGTGTGATTAAAGAGGAGATATCTTTCCGGTGAACTTGCATTCTGCCATGGCAGTGGTAATGAAAACCCGGAGGTATTGGCCAGAGTAGAGACTTGCAAGGATCACTGAGCTGATGCAAGTAACAGAAACCAGGATTTCGTTACAGGTTATACTTTATTGGGAGATGTCTATTAGGAGTCAGGTGCTTTACTTTACCATAACATTCTCAGAAGGCTTTAACTTCGAATTTAGCGATTGGCAAAAAAAAAAAAAAAAGAGAAAGAAGAAAAATATGTATGCATGCATGTATGGCTGTCTAGGAGTATTAGGTACTGTATTAGTTGGGTTGCGAGTATGCTAACGCCTGTGCCTTACATAGTTCCAGGTCAATCTTGGGCAAAATTTTTCACCGCTTATTCATTGCTATTTCCACAGAAATGCAACTTCGGCACACTTGGGGACAGTTGGAGACGCTAAAAACATGCAGTAGATATAGCTTTCATTCATTTCGCTCCTGCTTGTCATTTAGGGTGGTTTGTGAGCAGCACAAGCGCATACTATCTACCGTATGTGCAGACATCACAGAAAAAAAAGAGATGCCCATCGTCTGTCAAGGAGCGACAGTCAATATGTATTAATGTATGTATCATCGTTATCCACTTATAACCCCATCAAGAGAGTCGCTGGCTTAGGTACACATGCGCAGTTGGTTGTAAGACACACTTCCGCTTGACATAGGACTCTGAAAACATCGTTCTGCTTACGGCACCTAATATTCAGCAATGGTCACCCATCTAACTAGGCTGGATATTGCTCAACATCGATGATCTTAGGAGAACTGGTGTATCAGATGTGAATTGACCATCGTCCTTTATATTCGGGGAATGGTACCTCGATTTTAGCCTTTGTGTTCAGTGCTCAACGTAGACGCATTGAGTATCATTTCTTTGGTATGACTGGGCACTCTATATCTGAACTACGTTGATTGCTTATGACTGTAGACTCTCCCGAGCAAAAATATACCCAAGTTTTTGAGATCTTTTATATGATAGAAAAAGCTTTGGTCTGAATGCATTAACGTATGAAAAACCTCAACGACTATAAAAGCCGAATATTTTGCGTTACAGAAAGATAATCTGATTAAATCTATTGAATGATTTTATAAAAGTTGTTCTGCTTGATTGAAAGAATTTTTTAACGGAATTCCAGGCATTCAGACGATACATCCCGGAGAATGTTGAAAACTTTCTTTGAAAGTACGAGTTGTTTGTAACATACATGTTTCGTGTGGGAGAATCACTTTGACAAATATTAGAACAAAACAGATCAGTAAATAATTGCTCAAAAATATATATGTATGTATTTTCTATTTCCGGCGAACGTACTTCCAAATTTATTTTCTATTGGTGCTATTTAGGCCTTACTGATCAACGAAGTTCTCAAACTGAACTAAGAACACAACAAATTTATTAAGAATCGTTCTGTCATTCTTTTGATGCAATTGTTTAGTCATTCTTTTCGTGAGCGGAATCCAAAATTGCATCATCTAGATTCATGAGTGTTTCTTTTATTCATCATCATCATCATCATCATCATCATCATCATCATCATCAGTCTTTTAGAGTCCATCGTTGGACATAGACCTTCCCCAGGATTTGCCATACTTCTCTATCATGGGCGTCACGGAGCCAGTACTTTCTGAACTTGTCTAGCTCGTCTCTCCATCTAACATTTTGCTGGCCTCGGTTGCGCATGTGGTCTCGGGGAATCCATGTTGTGAGTCGTGATGTCCATCGATTGTCCGCCATTCTTGCAACATGGCCAGCCCACCGCCGTTTGGATTCTCTGATGTCTCTAACTCTTGTCTTTTCTCGGATGTACTGTGCTGTTTTGTGGTCTCTCCATGTGAGGCCCAGCATTATTCTTTCAAGTGCACGTTGCATGGTTCTCAATTTACGGGTCTGTCTCTTGGTCTCTCTCTCTCTCTCTCTCTTGGTTTCTTTTATTAATGTTCGCTAATTGTATTTCGAGATATTCCCTTATCTTTCTTTTTTTGTACAATTTATAAGGTGCAACGACTTGAATTGGCCGTGACACACCTCATTGTGTTCTGCTGCTCCTCAGCTTGACCAAATTCCCTTCAAGCTATCCAATACTTTTTGTTTGTAATATCTTAGTTTCACTCATGAAAACATTCTTACAGGAGCAAGAACAAGTTGACTGTGAGGTGTTAGTTTTGATTTACTGTTCCACGGGATTGTTTGACGATTCAAAGGTGAAGGGGATGCAGCTCTTATTTCAATTTTTCTCAAGAAAAGAAGTGGGAAAAAGATTATGAGATTATATAAAAAGTATCTTTGATAGAGGTTTGCTCCAAAGCCTATTTCATATGTACATACCTAAGTACTACCTATCATTCAAGTATATATATATATATATATTATATATATACACACACACACACACACACACACACACACACTTCAGATGGTGGATTCAGGTTCCACATAAAAGCATGTACTCACACAGCATACACCACTGAAGATGGGAATACATCCTGAAACATGTCTGGTCCATTAACAACGACAAAAAAACCTACGGATAAATAAACTTTACATCAAAACACTTTATTCCCGAGTCCATCCCACTCTTTACAGTTCATATTATATATATATATATATATATATATATATATATATATATATATATATATATATATATATATATATATACACACACTCACACACACACATATATATGTGTGTGTGTGTGTGTGTATTATCAATTGTATACAGTACTAATTAGCGGCAACCTTTTCTTTGAGATATTTTGATGGAGGATGCAAACATTGACATTCTGGAAATTTTTGAGATATTAATTTGAAATGGGCCTTTAAGCCACCTAAACTAGTGGAAAAAGTAGAAATTAATGAAACAACAACTGACTGCTGTCCTCAAGATTGGTTCAAGCGTTTTGAAGTGGATGACCCGTCCGTTGAAATAAAACACAAAAGTGGACGGCCATCAGTTGTCAAATATAATAGTTTGAAACACAAGGTCGGGGAACTCAGTTATTAGCACTCAAAAAGTACCAGAAGATATAAGATCATGTTGAAGAGCATTGCAAAAACTAAAAAGATACACAACACACATCGATAATTAGAGGAGTATTTTCGTTCATAAACATTGAAATGACGTTAAACATTTTTTTTTGGCCGGGGAATGAGTGAATCTTTTCAAGTCGCTAAGGTAACCCATTATTATCATTTTCTGCAAAGTTTGCCATGGAAGTTCCGACATGGATTACTTGATTATCACCCTTGGAATATATTCTCTTTTTTATTGGCCGGGAAGGGGATTTTATTTACGTCAATATTTGGCATGGGGCCAACGGTAAAAGACACTTGCCAAGGAAAAGTCGAGGGTAGAAAAAAAAAGTTGGGTTTGGTTTTGGATCTTGACGTGGGGAAAAGCATTTATTGCATGGTTTGGAGGATAATCCCAGAATTCTTATTGATGAGAAAAATAGAAGAGTTTTGTTTTCGAAGGACATTACGTAAATGGAAACAACGATAAGAAAAGAGAGACATATTAGAGTCTACTTCCTATCCTCGACAAAATAAGAGAAAAACATTTAAAAAAAAAAAAAGATGATGAAAGAATGAAACGAAGTAAAATATTAAAAAATGCAACCTTTATTTTTCTTTATGAGAAACAATGATTTGATAGACTGATGACAGAAAGCTTTGGTTGGAGCAAAACTACGCCTTCAAGATGACAGGTTGGAAAGAAAGAAGCAAGAAATTGTCCAAAGGTAAGATGAGAATTGCGTGCGTGAAAAGAAACATAAACAAACAGACAAAAAAAACCAAACGAACTAGCAAATAAACATAAAAACAAAAGAATAAAAGAAGACCAAAAGTGCATCAAATTCATGGTCATTGAAGGGTTTTATGTCGAGTGAATTGACAATCATACCCGTCCAATAATGACGGGCACTTTCCTTGTGACGTTTGTGATGTCAGGGAAAATAATCACTCATGTGATGTGAGGAAGAGAGTGAATGAGAAGAATGCCAAAAAAACAAAAAACAAAAAAAAAAAAACCCTCGAACCCCCAAATAGATAAATGTATAAGTAATAATAATAAAAAAAAAAAAAAATGATTTTTCTTTGTTTCATCTTTGGACACACACACACACACACACACACACACACACACATATATATACATATATATATATATATATATATATACATATATATATATATATATATATATATATATATATATATATATACTCACACACACACACACACATATATATATATACTCACACACACACACACATATATAGGTACATACACACACACACACACACATATATATGTGGTGTGTATGTGTGTGTTCAGCTCTTATTTTTCACAAAATGCGTCCTGGGCAAAAGGGACAAGCTTCGGTCAATTTAAAATAATCAAAGTGAAGCTCCAACTCCATCCACTCCTATTTTGGACTAAATATATATATATATATATATATGTATATATATATATATATATATATATATATATATATATATATATATATATATATATATATATTCTGAATAAAAAAACAGGTTGCAATTGTACCAACAGCAACAGATGCCCTTTGTAAAACATATGCCCTTAATCAATTATTGTACATCAACCTGAAATATCGACCCAAGAAAAAACCCTTAGAAACAAAATATATTGAAGGAATAACGTTTAAACTAAGATTTGCCAACAATACATCATCATTAACAAACGAGAAATACAATACAATGCATCAATCTCAACACCTTGCTGGAAACTAATAGCAACCTCATACCCACAATAAAATGGAAAATATTAAAACAAGCACATATATACCAGAACATTGAAACCCCATGCCTAAATGAAAAATCTGAAATAAACACCTCGACCAATTAAATAAAAAAAAAAACAAAAGAAAATAGAATCATCTAATAAAAAAAAATGAAGTAGCCTTAAAATGCCGCCACTGCTCAAAATCTCTATCAAAGACAGTTCTCACATACAGACATACAACATTTACCATCATAACAATCTTATAGTTGTAATTATTATTAATAACCGTTAAACCAGCACTACTGCTGACGTTATACTAATATTTTCACCCCAGCCACTTTACGAACAATACAATTACCTTTTCATAATTATCTTAAGTATATATAAATGAACCCAATCCAGAAAATAAAAAAAAAGAATTGAGCATAAGGAACTCAAGTCATGTAAAGATGAACCCTTACTCTGGGGATTAGATAGAAGTAAGAATAGAATACTTACTATGAGGAAACATACTACAAATAGTTGATAGAATAACATCACACTGATAAAAGACATGACTATAGAATCCCCGTGACAATTTAATGACAATGTAAACAAAAAACATTATAGAACCTTTCCGCGACGCTTTTCGATATTTACTATCGTTTTTACACGGGGATATGCTGATTTTAAATCAATTATGTTCCTCCAAGTCATTGAAATCTTGCAATGAATGTTTTCCTTGCTATGATAACGTTGCTTAACGTTATCGAAGTTCTTCAGTCCATGGCTCAACTTCCCCCAATATTGTCATTAAATTGCATTTACTTGTACAATAATCTTTCCTTTATTACAATATATATAAATATATATTGTGTCATCCACAGGCAGCAGTTTCGATGTATTACATCTCTTCAGTGTGGCGATAGACTTTCGATTATCCCATCCAGTACCACGAGGCAGAATTGAAACCTTCACTTTGGACCTGTAGGTCGATATCCTACTTCTTGACTACGGAACTAGACAAATTTAAGCGTTATATTCAAATTACACTGAAATCCCTCATCCACCAGAGTGCTCAATTCCTATATATATATATATATATATATATATATATATATATATTCCCTTTGCATTTGGTAACCTAGCATACTAAGCACATTTTGCAAACCGTTGACAATGGTTAAGTTCTTTCCATAAGATTTGAAGTTGCAACCCTGTTTTTTAACTAGTTATTGACAATGGCAATCTACTTCCTTTGGTTCAGATATTTCTACACATGGTAATAATATAAAAAACTGTCCACTAAAACTGTCACCAAAACTGTAAGTATAGATTTCTTCAGTTTTCAAATGAATCTAACTGAGTGGCCACGTCTGTGTACTGCTGCAGGAATGGAGTCAGAGGGGCGGAAAGTTGGAAATTAACTCCTAACTTTCTTTTAAGAAAATTATTTTTTAGAAATTCCCTACAAAATGCATCTCTCTAGTTCATCTATTCTAACAAAGTTCGGAGAGATATAAGCATTCACTCCCAATGGTTTGTTGACAAGCACTCTGAGCTCCTATATGTCTCAATTTGAAATCGTCTTTTAACTTTACTCTACATTTTGAGGTAGATACCGTTGCCGTTAAAGGTTCAAACACTTCCTATTATATTGAGTTACAAGGTGTGAAGAAGCTAAGGAACGGGTTGTTACTGTTCAAAGGGAGTTATGAAAATGAAAAACACTTTTACTAAACAATGTAATTTACCAAAGAACAGTCCGATGACAGAATGCATATTGTTTGCTAGAGCTGACCTGATAGCACCACGGATTTATTTCAGGGACTACGATAAGTGGTAGGATGTGAAGTGGCATTTCATTGTTAGCGGGGAATGTAAACCCTTTCAGTCCCTAAAAAGGGTATGGCAAGGCGATACCAGCTCGGCCAAAGACTTTACATCCTGCTCTGAGATGGTCTTCAGACACTTACGCTGGGATACAAATGAATCGGAAAAGATTGCAATATCTAAGTAAGCTCAGATTTGCAGACAACATCGTCTTTTATGCACAAAACCTTCAGGACCTCCTACAAATGTTAGACGAACTAAATGAGGAAAGCAAGAAAGAAGGCCTCCACATGAACTTCAGCAAAACAAAGGTCACATGCAATATTCACGTCGGGGTCAAATGCATAATGATCAAAATCAGAAACACGAAGCTAGAGAAAGTATGCAACTACATCTGCCTGTGATAACGAGTATCCATGAAATCCACAAAAGAAGAAGAAATCAAGCGAAAAATTACTCTAGGATGGTTAGCTTTTAAATAGAGCAAGCTCAACCTTCAAAAACAAGAAGGTCACAATTATCTTAAAAGGATAATTATCTTATACAATCGATGAAGCCTCCGGATTGTCACCTATGGAGCTAAAACATTGAACTTAACCAAGAGGCAGATTCTCAAACTGCAAACTATGCGACGTGCACATGGGAGAATTATGCTCGGCATCACGTTAGGGAAAAACAACAGTCGGAGACATCATAGAATCCATTAGAAAACTCAAATAGTAATGGGCTGGTCTTGTTGCTGGTCTTGTTGCAAGAATGTCAGACATCTGATGGATACCACAACTCAAAACATGGATCCCTAGAGATCAAATGCAGAACCGAGGTAGGCAGATTATGTGCTAGCGAGACGAACTGGACAGGTTCAGAGAATATTGGCTGCGCTGTAGCCACGATAGAGAGGTGATGCAAATATTTGGGAAGGTGTATATCCAACAACGGACAAAAAAAGACTGACGATGATTATGATGATAATGATGGAGAAGGTGCATAGACAAAGGTTAAGAAGGATGAAAAACAGAAGATCTAAACTTTCTTTCCCGTGAGAATAAATATTGAAAGCAAAATATCTCATTTAGTTCTTTATTGGTTGATTGATTCGAAACTTCCGTTGAAAACAAAGTGCAAAACGTGTACCAACAATAGAATTTTAGCATAAGCGTATGGCAGTCACATCTGGTCAGAATTCTATGTCACGAGGCACAGAATAACCTTATGACACCGTGTCAAATTATATCGTTATTTACAAAGAATCGGTGAATAAATGCAATTCTATCAGTAAATCTCTCACTTTCAACATTATTCTCTATGATGTAAAAAGAGAAAAAAATGAAATTTTATGCGTTAAACATCCAAATATTTCTATAAAGGGAGATCGATTGAGAGATTCGCAAGCATAAAGTTTATCCTCAGGGAGCATTGTCGAGTGAACATTAATATCGAGAATATGTTCAATATTTTTGATCATTTACTGCCGTTTAAAGTTTATATTTCTTCAAATGACACTTGACATTCAGATTTGAATTGATTATGTTTCGTGTTAGAACGGACAGATATATTTGATAAAATTATATTTGATAAAATCCGTCTGAATATCTGAATATCTATCCATCAATTTATCTCTCAATCAATCAATCTATCTATCTATTTATTTATTTATCTATGTGCATTTCTATCTATTTGTTTGTAAAAACAGAAAATATTGTGTGAAATCTTTTTTTAATGTTTTTGTTTAATAGCTCTCCCTTAAATTTAATATTTTCATAAATGGTACGGCATCTATCTATCTATCTATCTATCTATCTATCTATCTATCTAGAGACAGACAGACAGACAGACAGATAGACAGACGGACAGACAGACAGATTGGGAGAGAGAGAGAGAGAGAGAGAGAGAGAGAGAGAGAGAGAGAGAGAGAGAGAGAGAAAACAGTATTACGGGATCTATTTCAATGTTTTTATTCGTTTGCTCTAATTTCAAGTCAATATTCTCCTCAATGGCACGGCAACTATCTATCCATATATCTATCAATTGATCTATCTATCTATCTATCTATCAAGAGAGAGAAAGAGAGAGAGAGAGAGAGAGAGAGTGAGTGAGGTGGGAGACAAAACAGTATTGCGATAAATATTTTAATGTGTTCGTTCATTTGTCCTCCTTTAGAGTTAATATTCCCCTAAATGGTACTTTATATTGATTTAGATTTAAAAAATATGTCTCATGATAGGATTGACAGATATCTTTGATAAAAATAGTTCTTCTACGACAAAAGATGAAAAATAAATGGAAAAAAAAAGTGAGAAAATGTCTGCCATTTCTATAGAATTGGTTGATTCCATGTTTATTTGAATCAATTATGGTCTTTTAGTGTCAAGATAATTGATTCAAGTGGCTAAATATTTTTTTCAAACATGTTCAAAAGACCCAAGAGAAGAGAAATCCCTGCAAATCTATTCTGATATCACCTTATGACCTACTATCGAACGGTCTCTTTAATTATGGTTATAAACAAGAGAGAGAAAATTGTTTATCAAAAACCGATATGTTTGGTGGTACAACATTGATTTGTGTCAGATTGGATTTATGTCTTCCAACCGGACAATAGACAAACGAGGACAACAGTCGTCGTGATTAACATTTGAACTCAGACCGATGTCTCGAATCACGTCAGTGATATATATATATATATATATATATATATATATATATATTCACATATCTACCCCTCTAAATATGTTCACACCTATCTATCTATCTATCTATCTATCTATACGTTCATATTTATTTATCTATCGTTTCATATCAATCTATTTATCCAGGGATGGAAAAACAGCGATAGAAATAATGGCATACACACAAAGGAAAATCAACAGACCAATACATTATTAATCTTGGGAATATTTTAATGTCTTTGTTCATTTGCTGTCCCTGAAAGTTAATATTTCCCTAAAGGACATTAATTTCGATAAAAATATGTTTCATGATAAAACTGACAGATATCTTTAGTAGATGAGTTATTCCATGAGAATGATAAAGAGTACATAAGAGAATGCGAGAAAAAAGTCTGTGGTTCCTATAGAAACGCATGATTCAATGTTTATTTGAATCAATGAAGGTCTTTTAGTGCCACGATAATTGACTCAAGCGATTCAATATTCTTCAAACATATTCAATAACCCTGAAAGGATGAAATGTTCGAACGATTCTATTTTGTCATCACCCTTGGCCTGCCATAGAATCGTCTCATTAATCAGTTATGAATAAGAGTGAGAAAGTTGTTTATTGAAAGCCAATTATTTCTTTAGAGCGCGCTTATTTTCAATTAGCATTTTCGGGTCTCCTTGAATGTCCGTTACCTGTGGGTATATGGAAGCTATAACTCCTTCCGTTTCACAGATTAACAACGGGCAACAGAAAGACTAATTAGTCATGTGATCATACCAGCATTTCAAAGCAGAGAACTTTCCATACACACACACACACACACACACACACACACACACACACACACAAAGAATCAAGAAAGCCGCAGCTATCGAGAAATAAAAACAGAAAAAGAATAATTTTCAAAAATCGAAGAATAAAGTGTCCAAGAAAGATTTTCAATATAAAAAAAGGTTTAATGTAAACAAGATTTTTCCAGTGTTAACCATGCAACGTGCACATGAAAGAATTATGCTGGGCCTCACATGGAGAGACCACAAGACAGCACAGTACATCTGGGAAAAGACAAGAGTCAGGGACATCCTAGAATCCATTAAAAATCTCAAACGGCGGTGGGCTGGCCATGTTGCATGACTGGCTGACAACTGATGGATATCATGACTCACGACATGCGCAACCAGGGCCGGCAGAATATTAGGTGGAGAGACAAGTTAAGCAAGTTCAGGAGTACTGGCTCCGTGATACAGGAGTGTGGCAAATCCTGGAGAAGGTCTATGTCCAACGACAGGCTTTTAAAGACTGATGATGATGACTCAGTAAATACTTTCAAATATCATTTTTACTTATTGTGTATTGCTCTTTCTTTTGGTGAGAGGATAAAGACTAGAAATCATTTAGAGAGCACATACCTCTGCCAAGCCAATATACACTAAAACTGAATGAAAATCCGCCAAAAAATAGTTGGAACATGCGGGATGCATTTGAACCTGGATCGGTTCTAAAATTTGATCAATCCTTCTTCGAGCATAAGAGTACCCCCTGCCCGACAAAATGTCATCGGAATTCATCGATAACTTTTATTGATAGTGTATGAGCAAACTTGTGTAAATACGTAATTGGTAATCTCTTAATAAATCACTCAACAAATTGCAATCACTAAATATAATCTGAAAGCTAGATGTATATCATAATAGAGCAGTCGCTGTACCACAGTATTATCATTAGTTATTTGTATCTTTATATATTCCATATTTGTTTTTAAACTAAGATAATTGATCGATTAACTGTACCGAGCAGGGCCCTTTAAACGTTGAGAACTACCAACTGCTTGCAAGTCGCTTATACTTGTAATGTTTACCAAGTACTTGGATCTTGGTTCTCGTAAAGCTAAGGGAGAGGCAGAAAACATTCACTAAAAAATGGATGAATCAAAATTCCCCAAATAATTTCACTCAAAATATTAAGTCGATGGAACTGCCAACGGTGTTGACACAAATATTTATAAAAGTTTTGTGCTGGTGAGGTTTGCAATAATACCGCTTTCCTTTGACAGAAATATCTAGACAAATGCAAATGAAAGGAAATTTATTCAGGCTCCCAAGTCAGCCTCTCTCGTGTTGCATGACACACGAGGGAATGATTTTGTCTTCATTTCTTGATCGATCCAAGGAGGCCCTATCATTGTTTCTATAGCAATCGTTGGTTTCTTCGTCGCCAGAGTGCTAGCCTGATGCCAAAGATGAAATTCCTTACAGGGCTTGATGGTTCAAACAGCCTGCCATTAACTTATGGCTGTAGTGGGGGTGATTTATACAGAGAAGCTCATTAATTCGAAGTGATGTCATGTATGAGAAGCACAATGCGGTCAAAGACACAAAAATCCGCTAAATTAAATAGACCAATACATCTTCTAAGGACAACGAATCTCCATGAAATCCTCAGATAAAGATGAAATCAGTCGTCCCATTATAGTCTCATTGGTTCCCAAAAAGGGTATATAAAACAAATGTTCCCTCTCGATAGTCACCTATGGAGCTGAAACATAGAACCTAACCAAACGTCTGACCTTCAAACTGAAAACCATATATCATGAATAGGAGAGGATCAATCTCAAAATCACGACCACAAGACAGTACAGCATATCAGAGAAAAAGAAGAGATATCATGGAATCGAAGAGAAAAATAAAATGGCGATGGGCTGATCATGTAGAGAGAATATCAGACAATCAATGGACGTAACAAATCACAACGTGGATCCCCAGAAATCATAAGTTAAAAAAACACTGACTCTGCGACGCCCTAAATAGAGAGGTGTAGATCTTGGGGAAGCTGATAGCCTGTTGATATTGATGACAATGGAAGCAAGCGGTTCCAGCCTAAAGTTTGAACTCGATTTGCTGATTCCATTTTCTTGCTGCTAACCATTAGGCCACTTGACCATCAAATT
>OY735232.1:36476108-36626108 GCA_963457665.1 Thysanoteuthis rhombus | reverse complement strand
CTTCAATTGTTGTCGCTATTTATCGCAACCAGAGCCAGGATTGGATCACTCCAGCTGGACGTCGATAAAATAACAACTCTGATCGAAAAAAAAAGATCGAGGTTAGAATCGAACTAACGACTCTTTATGCAGGAGGCAGGCCTGCTTAACGCACAATTGCTCTTAAAACTCAACGTATAGTACTTAAAGGCAAGCACAAATCCAGATCAAACCCTTAAATTAATTTCTTCGTAGCCAAAAACGATAACAACGACTTACAATTCCTCATCTTATAAAAAATAAATGAAATAAAATATATATGTATATACTCTTGAAATCTAAAAATCATTAATATCAGATAATTGATATTTATTGTCTTATTTAGGTCCAGAGGCAATGTAACAAAAGAGGGAGGGAAGTTTTTGACAGAAGATTGAGATAGAAGGTTGAAAAAAGGGGGAATGAATGGAGACGAAAGGATAGAGATAGCAGAAGAAAAGTAACAATGAATAACAAAGAGACAGACATACTAACTGAGAAGCATGCAACACGTGCATGAGAGAATTTTGCTTAACCTTACATGGAGAGATCACAAGACAACACAGTATATAAGGAATAAAACGGGAGTCTGAGACATTATAGAAACTATTAAAACGCTCAAATGGCGATGGGCAGGCAATGTTGCAAGAATGAATGACATCCGATAGACATCACGACTCACAACATGGATCCCGAGAGATCACACGAGAAACCGAAGCCGGCAGAACACAAAATGAAGAGATGAATTGGACAAATTCAAGAAATACTGGCTCTGCGACACCCATGATAGAGAATTGTAGTGAATCCTGGAGAAGGTCAATGTTAAAAGATGATAATGATGAAAGTGAAGGTTGTGTTATTTTGCTCATATTCGAGCATAAGCACACTTTTCTATTCTTAACCCCATACATTGTACTACCAAGGCGGATAGAGAGAGAAAAAAAAGGAATGAAAAGGGAGAGGGGGCTGTATAGAGGTGAATACTTCGCCTCATTCGCATATTGCCGTTATAGTACTCAGTAAAGGAGAATCACGTTGTCAAAGTGGGAGACGTTAGGGCAGCACTAATGGTCGTACACAAGGGCAAACAGTAAAATGTGTAGGATGGTTTGTGGACACTTTTATGAAGCGAGGAAATACCGACAGTGAGGGTGTGATTTGGTCTCAGTTATCACAAGGACTAGGATTTCTGGAATATTTACAAATGTCTGAGAGAAAGATAATTTTGTTATTTGTCCAGGTAAAAATGAAGGACTCTGATGTTAATAATAATTAGGGTTGAGTGCTGTCATTGGTCCTGATAAAATTGGTGATATGCAATGTTAATGATGATCATGGTGATTAGGTTGGAGGGCTGTCATTGGTCCTGATGGAATTGGTTAACTATAATGTTAATGATGATCATGGCGAGTAGGGTAGAGGGCTCTCATTGGTACTGACAGAATAGGTGATCTATAATGTTAATGATGATCATAATAAATAGGGTGGAAGGCTGTCAATGGTCCTGATAGAATCGGTGATATATAACATTAATGACGATCACGATGATTGGGATGGAAGGCTGTCAATTTTCCTGATTGAATTCTAGATCTAAAATCTTGATTATTATTATGATGAATAAGGTGGAGGACTGTCAATGGTCCTGATGGAATTGGTGATATACAATGTTAATGATGATCATGATGATTAGGCTGGATGCAATGGAGATGATTAAGATATTGATAATTGGCTAATTAAAACAAATTCAAACAATATAATTGGCGAAGAAGAGATAGAAAGAAGAAGAAGAAGAAGAAGAAGAAGAAGAAGAAGAAGAAGAAGAAGAAGAAGAAGAAGAAGAAGAAGAAAAAAGAACAACAACAACGACAACAACAACAACAACAACAACAACAACAGCAATGACAACGGAAAGAACGAGAAGAAGATCGAAAAGGATGAGGAGGTGGAAGAGGAGGAAGAAGAGGAGGGGAATAAGGAGAAGAAAGAGAGGGTAATTGTGGGTAGCAGGTGAAAAATAGAGATGAAACGATTAACACTATAGAACCAACAAGACAGCAATGATTATATGACTCACATGGAGATTGGATGCTATAAGATGAAGAGGAAGGAAACTGCAGCAGACCCACTAATGAAATTATAAAAAAAACGTGAATGCAGAAAAGGATTTTCAAACTTCATTTTTATCTTATTATGTTCATTATGCTTACGTATTGCATTTTTAGCTTTGAGTAAATTTTCAACCTATTTCCCGTTCCTTTCATTCAGTTCTACATCCCTATAAAAGTCTCTTTCCTTCTTGTCCCTTCTCCTTCCTTCTAATCCCCACAACCTTTTGAGTCTCCGGGGATATCAACGTCTATCATGACAGCACCTCCTACTTGATAAGGTTGGTACAACATCGAGAATAAACGGTGCTATGCCAGTCATAAAACACGTGCGTAACAACTCCGGGGAATCCAATCCCAAATCGCTTTGCAAAGTAGACAGTATCCCCTTGAGGTAATTGAATAGAATGTGACTGTGAATCAACCGCGACAGGAACTCAACTATGTGCCGATCACTTGTAGAACACAAATGTGTCGAACTCTTATGAAACAAAGATTTGTCGAACTCTTGAAACAAGACTGTGTCGAATTCATATGAAATGAGACTGTGTATCGAACTCTAATGAAACCCGACGGTGTGTCAGACTCTCATGCAATAGTGGGTCGAACCTACGTAAAACATGACTGTGTGTCGAAATCTCTTCAAACGCAATTGCGTGTCGAACTCATGGAAAATGATTATGTGTCTTGAAAGGGTTGATAAGCGCCTCTTGCCGTACGCTGACAATTCACAGCCATAAAATAATTGATGCAAATTATATTAAAAAGCCGAAGTGTACTTTTCGCACCCTGAAATTGTCTGGGACACATTTGATTTGACCGGGTAACATTACTGTTTCAAAAACATAAATAAAGAACACGTGTTCACGGAATTTACTAACCCTCAGAAAAAAAACAAGTATTTTTTTAAATTTTTAATCCCTCAAAAGTCCTCCCACTAAAAAAAAGTATTATTTTTGTCAAGTTTCAAAAGATACTTACCATAAAAATGTTCTTATCTATGGAAGGTAGTTTCTTTCCAAACTGATACATTTATTTTCAAAAGCTACTTACCTATGCTAAAAAATGATCTTATGAGCTTTCCGACTGCACAAAAAATTCAAATACTATGTTATAAATAGAAAAAAGTAGCTCTGAATTTTCCTTGTAAAATTTACGTTTATTTTAGTTGTAGTTATGTTTTAAGGCTTTATTCTTCTAAAATATCTATGAAAAATGTTTTAAAAAATAAATTGAATAAGTATTCTAGCAAGAATAAGGATCACAACAAGTACGAAAATAGAAAGTCCATACATTCTATTTCTTTCTTCGAAAAATCAAACTTAACTTTATAGACATGGATATTCGCCATCTATCTTCTAAGAAAAAAATTCAGGAAAATGCCATCTTCATATATACCCGGAAAATTATTGTCCGTATCTATAATAAATTTCGGAAAATATCTTCAGAATATTAGGAAGATAACCCAGTACAACTTGGTGATCCTCGTGTACAGTTTGAAATAGATGAGTCCTAATTCTCCCATAAACCAAAGAACCATCGTGGAAGAACTCCGTGCGCGCCATTATGGGTCTTTGCTTCAGTGGATACAAATACTCATCCTTCCATTGGTTATATGGAAATAGAAAGAAGAAAGGCGGAAAATTTAGTGCCGATTATAGAAAAAATGTATTGCCTTGAACAACTATTCATAGCGATGAATGGAAGGCATACAAGAAGATTCAGCGAAACATTGGATTCTCTCATAAGACTGTGAATCATTCACTTTGCTTCGTAGATTAAAAAAGACAACCCAAAGTTCCCACAAACGATACAGAGCTATTTGAATCGCCAGAAACCTATAATCCCATTTGGACTCCTATTTGAAAGAATTTATGTAGCACAAGAGACACTAAAACAGCAGATTTTTTTCTAAATTAGGGAGAAATCCTTTGAATTGAATTGACTTTTTCTCTTTTTATAATTTTGTGTAAAAAAAAAAATAGTTATCTGTGCTCCAATCGAATTGATTTTTAGTTAAATTGAAACTACGTATTTCTTTTTTCCTTTGTGAAGATAGTGATAGCAAACCACTGATGCGTAATTTCTAGGTGACAGGCGATGGAATTTCAAAAGATAGAACCTTTTAGATTTAGTTTTATCGTCTTAGTTTTGTAAGTATGATTTTGAGTTTCAATATATATTTTAAACATTAATTTCATGAATCATTTTTCCATTTTTCTGGTGGTAAATAACTTTCGAAAATTAACAAAAAAATAAGTTTTTATCTTATCCAACTTCTCTGGATTGAAAGGACAAACATAACTTTTTCAATAAAGATATGACTAGTTTCTTTGAGGATAAGTAACTTCAGTAAATACGTGTTATTTGTTTATGTTTTAAAATGGCGACTTATAAATGATGCCACACAACGTCAGTTCAAATATGTCCGTTTAAAAAGCAGTCGGTCTCGGGATGCAAAAAGTAAACTTGGTCCTATTAGAATATAAAGCATGTAAAAACAGGTTTTTTCTTGGTACTGCGTGGAATCCAATTTCAGAAACAATAAGTTGTATCATAAGTATATTTTTTTTACATTTATTCAAAGGCTGATTTCAGGTAACTCTATCTATCTATCTATCTATCTATCTATCTATCTATCTATTATTATTATTGTTATTATTATTATTATTATCATTATTATTATTATTATTATTATTATTATTATTATTATTATCATTATCATTATTATTATTATTAATTTTCACACCATTTGCCTGGTAGGTCAAAGCTAGAGACTGAGTGACGGTCGGTTTCCACATGTTTCCAGCCCTCCTCTCCACACCTTGCAGTCCATAGCAGAGCTGTGGTTTACAGTTTCACTTCGGTTGCCCGATGTTTATCACGGAAGACTGAGTGACAGTGAATCTCCTTCGGTTTTCAACCTCCTCTGATATCTCCCTCATCTATCACAGCAACATTGTGGTTGGTAAATACCTCTTTTGTGGTATAGTGTGGCATTTTTGGTTTTCCCATTCTCTCTGTTCGGCCACTGCTAACAGTTGGTGTCATAGATCTCAAATTTTAAGCACTTTCCTCAGTATTCGTTCAGTCCTCAGCAGTGCTATATTTTGTGTAAACTTGTGTCATCATTGTTATTATTATTATCATCATCATTATTAGTATTATCATCATCTTCATTATCATCATCATCATTTCCATCATTATCATCATCATTATTATTAGGAATCACACACCAGTTGCCTGGTGGTAACTGCTGGAGTTTGAGTGACAGCAAGTCTCCTCAAGTCCCCAGCCCTCCTCTCCTAGTACTCATAAGTCGCAGTAATTCTGCGGTTTACAGTTTCACACCGGTTGCCCAGTGGTTATCGCTGAAGGAAGAGTGACAATAAGCCTCCTCAGGTCTTCAGCTAACGTCTCCTCTCTCTTTCACCTATCATGTCAGGGCGAAAATTCGTTGCAGTACTTATATCTCTAGCACCTTCCTCAGTATCCGTGCAGTTCCTGGTAGTGCTGTGGTCTGTACAGTTTTCAATCCTTCCCCTTATCCCGATCTCCTCTAGTCTTGCCCTCAGTGTCTTTGGGACAATTCCCAGTGCACCCACTATGACTGGCACTACCCTGGATTTCATGTTCCACATCTTCCTCAGTTCTTTCGCTATGTCCTGATATATTCCCGTTTTTCACTTTCCTTCCACTTAACTCTATGGTTTTCAGGTTCAGCCACGTCAACTATTGGCAGGTCTTCCTCTTGTACCTTCTGTTCAGCTGTTTTAATGGTGGATTCAGATATTGAGATTCTGGCAATTTTGTAGGCATTATCATAAAGTGAACCTTGAAGACCCTAATATTGCTTGCTGACTTCGCATAGTGGAAATGAATAATACAATATCTGACTAAACTGCCCAAAACTGTTTAAAGCGTTTCAAGGATGGTGACTCATCCTTTAAAAAAAAAGCCCAGAAAAGGAACGCCCATCACCCGATTATGATGGTTTGGAACAATGTAATGGAGAACTTAGCTATCACCACTCAAAAACATTTAGAGGAACCAGAACTGTCGAATCATACTATACGTACAGCATTACATAAAATCCAAATCTGTTTTAAACGTTACACAAGCTTCGTAAAATATAGATACCTTTGATACATCCCTATAATCTTCTGACTCGAGGAATTATCGATTCCATGATCGCTGCAAGTCATCAATATCGGCCGTAAATTGAAGCCAGAATGGTCCAACCCAACTCCGAATTTCATCATCTGCATAAATATTGATTGAATCCCAGGGGAATTGCATCGGGGATCCAACAAAAAACATGGAACAGAAAGAGCGAAATTCCGGTTGACATTTCTCCGTTGAGAAACAAGAAAACCACACATAAAAAAAAGTTGAAGTTTAGTCCGGTTCATGGAAAGGTCTGACATTTTAATAAATTCCATTAGGAGACTTTCACGACCTTCAGCTCTTGTAGAAATTCACTGATGCTTGTTTAAAATTTCTATTCTTTTTTATTTTATTCAAGAACTATGAATCGTAAAATAATTTTCCTACTACACAGAGAGAATTATCAAAATATCATGGTGCATCAAAAGAATTTTCCTTTTCATGCAGGCCTCTATTCCAAAACTTATTCCATGTACACATCAGAAAACCATAAATAGCTCAACTACATTATTATCATCGTTAATGTATACATCTTATCATTTTCAATACTAGTCAGCTCTGTCTTCTGCTTCAAAAGTATTATGCAGGATGAAAATATTGAGGCATTATTTAGAACTAGGCCTCAAAGCTACTGAAGTTGTTCGAATGAGTTTGAAGTGGAAAGGAATTAAAAGAATATCTGACCATTCTGCTCAAAACTGGTTTATGCGTTTTAAGTTTGTTGACTCGTCCCTTGAAATCACATGTTAAAGACCTCTTGTTGTCAATTATGATGGTTTGAAATGGAAGATTGAGGGGAACCTAACCACTAGCACTTGGGATATTTTTTTCATTTATAATATAGTGGAATCATTTGTGCCCACTTCATAAAAAAATGCTTTTACGAAAATGAACAAAAAGCAAAAATGGCGCCCGTCTTAGTTTTGAAGCAAGCCACTATAGAGGCAGCGTGCACCCTCATGTTCCGCATCCAACACCACAGTCAACCGTAATTTCTACCACCCTTTACCTCGGACGATTCAGCCTATCATAACATGATTAACTTTTCGGAAAAAAGCTCCAATGTCAGTATTAGAGCCCAGGTGAGAAGCCAAGAAATAGAATATTGATTTTCACAGTATACAACTCTTCATCACTCGTAGTCTTGACGCAACACAATGTTATTACTTATTGCTCTCTGTTTTGGCTATTCACCGTAAAAACTTACAACGCGTGAGTATAGAGACCCAGTAAATATCGGAACCATATTCATGGCAGAGAAGGCTGAATAATGTTCTGGAGATATAGATACTCATAATGGAACAAAAAGCGGTCAGAGATACTATTAGAACCCTCAAATGGCAATGAGCTGGGCAGGGTGCAAGAACACTAAACAACCATTGATCATCTCGAATAACGACGTGAATCCCAAACGATCATTAATCAAACTGTGGTCAGCGAAATATAAGATGGCGTAACTACTAGACAAGTTTTAAAAAAAGAAGAAAACTGGCTCAGTAACGCCCATGATAGAGATACCTTGGGTAGTTGTATGTCAAACAACGTAGGCTGCTGAGTCATGAGTGGATAGAGACAGTGTTTGTGTTATGTGATAGATCGTATTATTTCGCATTACTTTAGGTGATCATTTTATCATGATTCATTTTGCTAGGCTTGTTCAGGCTTCTCTAAAGCTCTTTTAACCAGCCAAGATTAGAAAATATTGACTCCGAAGCGCCTATGACAGTGAGGTTTGGCGAATCTTAGGGAGAGGCTATGTCCAAAAACGAACGCTAAAAGACAAATGATGATGATGATGATGTTACCAGTCTATTGATTCTCAGGGGCAGCTGCCAGAAAGTTTCAGTGCGGAGGTGTTATGATAAGTTTGAGAAAAATAAATAATGAAAATCTAAAAGTCAGAAAACTGATGTTTTGTCATTTGTTCTGTTAATGTCGACAAAAAAGATTGCAACACCTGTAAGCATTTATTTACTTATCTTTACTGAACGAGAAAAAAATGGAAATAAGTTTAACAAATACGATTAAGGGGGGAAAAAGATAGAGCCTCAGGAAGAGTTAGTGACAAAATCTTGGCAAAAAGGACAAAAGGTGAGAAAGGAAGCTGCTCGGTGTATTCAGATAACTCTAACGCACACATATGAAAGGATAGATATGAAGGGTCTTAGATAGAGAGATAGACATACTTCAAAATGGCGCCTGTTGTCAGAAGATAGTTTTTCTCTATTTATTTGCCGATTTCAACGATGCTATTGTGTCATCGTCATCAGCCATGTAGCTCCTATCGTTGGACATGCACCTTTTCAGTATTCGAAATTTTATTGTTCACGATTATTATTATAGGCAATCTTATCAATAACCAGAACTCTTCTCAGTATCCTCACAGGCATGAACGCCAGAATCTAGACAGCTTCAGGCTTTTCTTGAATTTCCAGTTCCTCAAATCACGTTTTCTTAAACTTGGCACGGATTCAGTGGCGTCAGTTATTACGGGAAACATCACTAACTTTCATAAAATGCAGCCTCGAACATTTCTGGCCGACATTCTAGAATTTTGTATGCTTTTTTGTCTTTGTTTTAACCCCATCCCAACTCTTCTCATTTACCCGGGCTTAGGACCAGCTATGACGACCGATTCTTTATTCCATACCGGTGGCCGATTCGCCTCTTCGCAACTACAAACCCCAGAGAATTTTACTCTTCTTATTTCCGTGATTTGTGCTGAGAACAACTTGGTGTAAAAATCTATATGTAAATGCGTAAAGCTGTCGCGACCGAACGATGGGAAGATTTACGTAAAATCAGAGAGTCAAAAGAGAAACGTTAAATAGGTCTGGTTATTCATTGAATAGAAATCGTCATGCAACGGATATCTTTAGGTAGCATGTCGTGTAGGGAGTAATTGAAAATTAAAAATGATTTAAAAAAAAAAGGTGATCAATGCTTGTCACATCTCTCGCCCTTTGCTGGGGAGTGACCTCTAAAAAAGTCTGCATTTTCAAAAAACAAGCTTTAAGTTACCGAAAACAAACTAACGGGCGAATTTAGCATAAAACTACAATGCAAATTAAAAAAATATTTAGGGGTATTAGAGAGAAAAAAAATCTAGACACAATAAGGAGTAAATATTAAAATTATTAGCCCTCCAAGTCCATTGGTGCAGCCTGTGCGAGGATATCTTTGATACATCCCAATAATCTTCTGACTCGAGGAGTTATCGATTCCATCATCGCTGCAAATCATCAATATCGGCCATAAATTGAAGATATATCCATTTTTAGTCAGACAGTCGAGCTAGACAATCGAAGGGAACCTTTTTTTGACAGTTTTGGTTGATAGTGTCTTATACTTGATGTCAAAAGGGGTGGCTTGCTAAACTAGAGAAATTTCCACGACATTACGTGCATTGATATGTGCGCACGTCTGAGACGTTAATGGTCCAACATCTGTTTTAAATAAAGTGCTCCGAGGGAAAATGAAATTTGCAAATTTAAATAACAGACTCTGCCTTGCCTGCAAACTATTTCTTAAAACCCATTTAGACTCCCACGCTTAAACATTAGATGTGTTGAATCAATCCCTGGAGAAGCTTGTAAAACATTAAAAAAAGGAGCATACTCATTGCTATTCAATGGATATATCTGGGATGTCGTTTTTCATATGATAATTTGTAATGCTAAAACTGAGATATTAGAAAATACCAACCAAAAATGTCAACAATAACGTAGCTTTCCCCCCCTTTTTTTAAATAGATCTGACTGGCTGGCAAAGTACGTATCACCGCACAGGTTGCACTAATAGAGCTAGAAGGCTGAATACATATGCATTTACTCGTTGAAGAGAAATATTTTTTTTGTTTTTGAAAATACCCTCAAATAGGTTTTTAGTGGAGGTTCAATTTAAAATGCAAGTTTACACTAAATTCATCCCATAGCTTATGTCAGGCAGTGTTGGAGCTCTTTAAAGAAAATGAACGTACGACCCAAGATGGGGCGAGAGTGACTTCACTCAGTTTATCCCCTCCATTTCCAATTCTTAATTGATCACCCCAGCATACTACCAAAAGACATTGGTCACATAACTGGTGCTATTGAGTTACTTCCTATACTTGTTTACTTTTAGTAATTGCATGTTTCGCAGTTTTCGTAAAAATCGAGATATACTTAGCTATTATTGGAGGTTTTTGAAGCCTCGGCACAAATGGTGTTGACCCAAGAAGTTTGACTCATTTTCTAGTCTGATATCTAATTGGGACAAAGCTGCTCGAACAAATGCTCTAGCAACCACAGTGTGAACAGTTCAGAGTCAGTTCAATTGATTTAGATCTCGAAATATGGTTGCAATTATAAGCCTGTTCTTACTGATAAGGAATTATAGACTGCAGAGGTCAGCAACTCACGAACTCTGGTTCAAAGTGACCATATCGCTTCTTCTCAATACGATAGCAAAGGTTAGACAGATAGAACACCGGCCTTTGAATGGACAATGAAGTGCTCCTTGAGAGTAACAGACCCCACAGCTGGTTGAGTCTAAGTAGAGAGAATTGGAATATCGAGTCTCATAGCATCCTGATACGTAATAAAAATAATAGGGAAGCCATGATTCGTGCTCATTTTGAATTTGTCATCACTAAACCTGACACACATTTAGGAATAAAATACTATCATTAAAAGGTCAGTGAATAAAGACAATTGCTACAAACGGTTCTTATTGATTGAAAGTCCACTGTTATTCGTCTATATCATCATTCATCTTATTATTACTAGAAGCGACTCTTCAAATAAGACTGATATTTACGAAGCTAAGCTTAGTCTGACATATATATGCATACAAGGGTCTGACCTTTGAAACGGTAACAGGCCTCCATTTTGTTGATGAAATGGGTGTGCAGATTTATAATCCCCTCGCAAAGTGGGCTTACAAGCTGAATAGATAATGAAATCGCTGTTGGTGAGAATGGTTTGTTATTTATAGCAAATTCTGTCTATATATTTCTTATGTGATATCATCATCAACAACCATTGAATTGGGGACAAAGGCCTTCTTCCTTTCATAGCAATCATGTTTAATCTGCAAACCCTTTTACAGCATCTTCTTTTATATATATATATATATATATATCAGCATTTATCGACCCCCCCCTTTCTGGAGATTGTATTGTGTGTCAGCCAATGAGGTTATATTGAGGCTGTGCATTGCTACGCGCTTTGGGAACCTTTGGGTTCTCTTTCTATTACTTGGCCCAGCTGCGGGGGATACGGTGCCTGGGGCAGCATTGTTCCATTGCACTTAACGAAACAGGTCGGGCTCGTGCCTGACGCTTTCGTGGCGGCTGTTACTTTGGTTGCTTAGCAAACCAAAGCGGCGTCGGCTGGAGCTATTTTTTTTTTAATTGGTGTCTCCTATTTTCCTCATGTAAAGCCCCGACCTTGTGTCACATTTTGCTCTGGTGTGAGAGTAAATAAATAGCACACACACATAAACATATTGATAAATTACCAGATCGAATCAGCTGTTGTTGTTGTTGTTGTATTATCATCATCATCATCATTAATTATTATTATTATTATTATTATTATTATTATTATTATTATTATCATTATCATTATCATTATTATTATTATTATTATTATTATTATTATTATTATTATTATTATTATTATTATTATTTGCTGAACCTGAGCTGGGTCTAGTCGGAAATGTGGAAATTCCTAAATATAAACAAAAAGACCAAAAGTTAGAGAGATGTTCTCAAAGAGCCAAGCCTGCCGACCCCCCCCCAATCTCGAGCTGCGCCCCTGCTCCCATCTAAATTGAATCTGTTTTGCATTGCTTCCGAACGGGTCTATGATTTTTCGTTTTATCCTTTTATCCGACGTCTAAATTTTAACAATTACCAACAGGTTCTGGCTTGAAAGAAACAACCGAAAAATGTCCCATTATTCTTCCCAGCTGTGGCCCCGACAACGGCTTAAGCATTTGGTCAATGACTTAAAGTGAAATTACCCAACGCTGCAACAGGCTGGTACATGTTCAAGCCGAAGATTTCCACAATTAACAACAGATTTGGGTTGGAAAAAAATTAGCCCACGCATCAGAAAACATTTCTCATTATTTTTCCCTGTTGTGGTTCCGACGATGACATCAGCATTTGGTCAACGATTTAAAGTTAAATTTACACGACACTGCAACAAGCCGAAACATGTTCTAACAGCAGGAGTTTTTGATTAAAAGTAGATGGGGGTCATAGCTCTCTCCACATGTGTATAATATCAATCTCACGACAAAAGGAATCTTTGACGTGCTCTAAACCACTAATGTTGAATTTGCATGTGATTACTTGGCGCGACTAAGTGTCTTCTTATGGATTTATTGTGCAAAGTATTATCTTCTACTATTTTGCACAACTTATTCTCATTGAGTGACGATTTTAGAATTTTCCACTGAAAAACAATACTTTCATAAAATTAGTGACTAAATACTGAGTGTAAAAGCAACCACCCAATTAAGTATTCAACTGTTCATAACTTTTTCAGTCTATTTCTAGCCATCTATTTGTCTGTCTGTCGGGCTATTTGTCTATACATTAATTTCATTTTTTTCCTGATCCAGCAATGTTATTATTTACCTCTGTTTCAGTTTGTTTATCTCTTGCTTGTTCTCTTTCTTCCCGTTCTCTCTCTCGCTTTATATATATATATAAATCTGATGAGCCGTTTTCAAACTCCAAGTTGTTACCAGAAAACTTCAGCGATGATAGTTTATTCGTTGTTTGAAAATTTGTAATAGACGATTGATTGCATATCCCATCAAACTCTCAAAAATAACTTTAGGTCACTTTTCTGCTCGGTTAGAGGTCTATCATCGTGACTAAGCAACCCAAGTTCACATTGTGAAATACGATCCATCTCTCATCCCCAGTAATAAGTCTTTCTAAGGAAGTCTTCTTGATTTGATAAAAATGCCACGATTCACAGCAGTCATCACTTTGCTTGTGATTTTCAACAGTGATACCCTGGCTTCTTCGAATAACGTTGAAGACTCAATGACCAACATTGAATTCTTTGCTGAGTTGCTGGACTGTAACAAAAAGATTGGTTGAAAATATCGGTAAAGGAAACAGAAAGAACTTTGGTTCTAACCTTATATATGATAATAGATTGCGTTATATTATATTGAAACTCTTATTTGAAATGATCTCCCGATATTACTTGAGAATATATCACTTGGCCCAGACAATGTAAATAGAATAAGAAATCAAAGAAAGTGGGGCTGCTGCAGGAATTGAACCTGCAACCGATATGGTAGCTGCTTCAACGAATCGTTTCTCTTATCATCGAGCTGGACAGTCGCTGGTAATGTAAAGACAAAAAAAAAAAAACCCTACTGTTTTCACTCCACATTCTCATCCCGTTTATCCTTGGTCTTTATCCTTTCCATTTGTCTCTTTCAATGGGACAATGATGTTATGAAGAAATGGATACATGATCCGACAGAATGATTATGAAATGAAATATATTATATTGAAAGTCTTTTTCGAAATGATCTTCCGTTATTACACGGAGAATGTATCACTTGGCTTAGACAACATAAATAGAATAAACAATCGAATAAAATGGGTCTGTTGCAGGGATTGAACTTGCAACCGATAAGATAGAAGCTTCTACGTAGCATTGCTCTTGTTATTGAGCTAAATAGCTGCGAGTAATGCAAAGGCCCATGAATAACATAACTGTCATGTTGAAAGAAACAAACAGAGCAGATATAGACCGAGAGTAAACGAAACAAGAATTCGGAGTGAAAACAGTTAACAGAGGAGGTACTCAACTCGTCAGTAATGGCTTAACAAATAAAATGAACATGGCATAGTGGTTAGGAACTTGGGAGGACTTCGTGACTTTACCGATGATGCAACGCCGAAAGGAGAGACTCGGAGAGACTTACCAATCTACGTTGCTAGTCTATGTTTCTATCTGAATAGTATACAAGCATGTGTTAGTTAGGTAAAAACGAATAAGGGAGCCACAAATTTTTTTCTACTGCACTTTTTATATTCCTTCTATTCTATCTCTCTATAAGAATTCCAGTATATTGCTATTCTTACCCCTTTCCAACCCAAGCCACTTTTCAATATTTATCTTATTGTCACTTAATAAGAAGCCAAAAACCAACCATAGAATAGTCACAACTGGAATGTCCACTCGGTCACGTCGTCTATTGTTTTCTGATTGCTTTTGACTGCTTACCCATGGAGAAATCAGATGGCGTTGTCAACAAGTGGATATTAAATGATTTTGATGGGTTTCAACAATTTTTCGTTATTTACACTGTTAAGAATCTCGATTATTCGAACGATGGATAAAAAAAAAATCGTTTCAGCGTCTTCTTGTTACTTTCCAGTCTTTGAATCAAGTTTGAATCATAAAGATTTGAGGAACATAACGGGCTGTACGAATCTTTTTGTACAGCGAAAGATACACCAACTTAATTCTAAAATAAAATCATTCACACCTGATTGAAAAAATATCTTAGATGTTAGTTATTTCATTTAAAAGCATTACTTATATCATTACTTGAATTAAATGTCAGTACAAATTCAATTAACGTATTTATTCTGTTCAAGTAAGCCGCATAAGAACTAAATGATAAAAAAAACGAAGTTTTTCGGTTTTCGACCATTTTGTTTCCATCATCATCATCATCATCAGCAGCAGCAGCAGCAGCAGCAGCAGTGGCTGTTTAACTTTCATCGCTGGGCATACACCACCCTGAGGATACGCCAGGCCTCTTTATCACGGATGGCGATACACCATCTTATTTTTTGTCAGCCCCAGTTTTGCACATGATCTCAGGGGATCCACGTTGTGAGTTGTAAGGTTCATTGGTTGCCTGGCATTCTTGCAACATGACCAGCCTATTACCATTTCAGTTTCATAATGGATTCTGTGAAATCCCTGACTCCAGTTATTTCTATAATATACTGTGCTGTTTTGTGATGTTGAGCATGATTTTGTCATGAGCACGTTGCGTGATCTCAGTTTTGTGGGCAATCCTCAGCTTTGGTTCCACGTTTCAGCTCCATAGATGACTATCTGGAGGATGTATTGGTTTTTGAACCTTTTTTTTTAAATCATCTATTACTTTCCATTTCCAGTCCCCAGGCTATGCAGCGTTACTGAGTAGATGTCCAAGTTGTAATATCTCCATGAAGCCTACCTTCCTTTCGTCTCCATTCTTTCATCCACTATATAAGCACGTTCATTCTTTCTTTTCGACTGGTTTTCGATTTGTTATTTCTTTCGCTTTCTTCCCCCGTTACGTCTCGCTTCCACACGTTCTTTCTCCTTTCGTCTCCATACCCAGCCTTGCCCAATCCCCTCCCACTTTATATCATCATATAACCAGAAAGCCTGTCCCTCTCTACGTCGGTCTTGGTTTCGAATGGCTCGTACGGTTCGTGCGGTTCCAAGACTAATCGAATCGACCCGACGGTCTACCATGTCAAAACATTGAATGAAACATGGGGCACTGTCTTCGGTATAGATGAGGGCATGGATGATGGCCAACATTTTCACTGATAATAAGGCAGGATTCAAATCATTCTGTGTCAGTTTCTTATTTATACTTGCAGATCAATACATATTGATCATCACTTGTTCAGATAACTCTAACCTAATAAAAACACGGTGTGCGTCGATCACATTTAATTAGATTGAAATTAGTATTGATAAAGTGGCTTTTCAAACTGATACAGCAACTGATATGACTGTTGGAAAAGAGACAGACGCAGAGAGACTGTTATAGAAATCGAACAGAATACTGCATTGAAAAAAAAAACTGTGATTATGACATTGATGTTTCGAGCAAAACGAGGAGTGTTTTTGATAGAAAAGTAAGACGCAGTAATATCACAGGCTAGGTTCTCCGAAACAGCTGAACTTTAGAGCCGTTTGAAATAGGACGGCCCCCTGTTCTGTCTGTATAGATATTAGAATGCCCTAGGTACATGGGATGCACATTGGGCAAAGTACATAGAGATCCTTGGATGCCGAACTGTCAGAACCCCTCTCCTTGGCCTTGTTGATATAGTCGAGATCAAAGCTAGAGTGATACGCCAAAAATTGCGTCCTGGGTAATTTGGGGTGTAGCCGGTTCCTTGAGCCGGCCATGCATCCCCATAACAACATTTTTTAATGTTTGTGGGTAAAATACGATAGCCATTGATAATCATCATCAGCCGTCTTGCGTCTACTTCTGGACAGTGATCTTTCCCATCTCTTTCCATAACGAGCATGATTGTGCTAATCTCTATCATGTCCTATCGAAAAAAAACCATTATGTCTCTGTATCTTGTGTCTGGTCTTAGCTGACTGCATTTAATGTCCTAGGGGCACGAATAGGTTAATACAACTCAGAATATATCATATTGCTGCAAAAGTCACCAGCCTCATCTTTTGCACTATATTAAGGACATCCAACAAGCGTCTTCTAATTTAACTCAGCCCTGGATTGCTTGTGCAGCCAGTCAACTGTACCCCGTAATCTGCAAGAACTAGAACAATTCCGAAGCCAAAAAGATAGATCCCACCCTGACTTGGGGTGAATGGACTTTGAATACTTTAAACACTATCAACAGAAGTTTCTATATTTAAGTTGGTCTAGCCTGCTGGTTGGCGATGTACGTATGTATTCATCATGCGTATAATATATCTATCTGAGTTCAATTTGTGATGTAAGTTTATGCTAATTTGATCCCTTATTTCCTAGTTGCACCGACCCAAATCGTGATGCTATATTATACGAAAAGACCATGTGCGTGAGTGGAAGATTAAGCAGGCTCAGACATTGAGAATGCTACTGTCAAACTGCAAACAAGCTCACAGAGAAGTGTCTCACTGCATACAGAGTTATACAACGGCAAAGTTATGTTTTGGCATGAGCAGTAAGGTTGCCTCTGAGTTCGTCTCTAAGTTACATCGAGGTCGCATAACAGAATCTAGAGATATTCAAAATGGGTTCATACTTTCCGAACAGACATTGTATCCCCCAGTGTTTATATTCTCGCAGTTGAAATAATTAGATTCCAGGTGTTGAACTCTGGCGATGCTCTAGCAATTCGTCTGACCATTTCATATTAATCATCATTTGAAAAATCGTTTAGAACCCAGCTATTTTCGTTCAACGATTTCCAATCAACACAAAGAAAGAATAATAAAAAAAAAAAAGAAAAAAAGAAAAAAGAAAGCCTTGTCGCTTTGGTTTTCCCTGCTTTTTATCATATATCTTTTGCTTATAAATAAAACTCCAAATTGATCATTTATATAGGAAATTGAAAAATTAAATTTGCTCCTATCACCTTTTGAAAAGAAGACGATGACTAAGAGAGAAAATAGAAATTAGTGAAATGCCGATAAAAACATTTCTTCTCCATAATGAGTTTTTCATCACTGTTTTTTTTTCTAAGAACGTTTTTTCACTTTCATTTGAGATAATTCGTTGATTTTTTCACACGTTCAAAAGGTAGAAATGTTCGATGAGAAGAAAGGGGAGAAAATTGGGGGGAAAAAAGGCCAGGGAAAACAAGAAATAAAAATTCGGCAAGTGTAAAAAGTGCTTAAATAATAAAAAGTTTGAAAGAAATAAAAACATTTGGAACTTACGTTAGAAAAGAAAATGAAATTACTATTGAAGTTTACTTTGATAAACAGCAAAAAAAAAAGTTGTTAGTGTGAATTTTGTCAATGACTGACAGAAAATGAAACATAAATTCTCTTGATTTTGGGGAAACAGAATACTTTTCCTCGCAGAAAGTATTCTCGTATCAAAATTGTCATTTCACCTAACTTTGTACTCTCATCTAAGGCAAAATGTATTTGCTTGCAGAGGTTTGCAAACGATTGAAGTAGCAAACAATGGTATTGTCCGTTGTATGGTTGAATGGTTGAAGTGTTAAGACCACTGCATGGTATTGTCGGTTTCATCTATCTAAGTGAATAAATTCAAGCTTGCCTCATTACTCACACGAAGCCCTAACACCCAGTGTCCTGATTCTTTAGCCTGAAAATTTCCAACGTTTCAAACATCGCAGTCGAAACCATATATATATATATATATATATATATATATATATATATATATATATATATATAATTGTGTCATCCACAGACAGCTGTTCCAATGTATTACATCTCTTCAGTGTGGCTATAGACTTTATCCCATCCAGTACCCCGAGGCAGAATTGGAACCCTCACATTGGACCCAAAGGCCGATATCCTACTCTCACGTTTATGCAGAAACTCCTCATCCACCAGAGTGCTCTATTCCTATGGTAGAGCATTGCATAAGCTTACAATAGATGAGTTACCTCCCTTAAAGAGTGCTCAACCCTGAATGTATATTCCAACTGTTCTCATTACCAACACAAAACAATTCCTGTGATTCATAACACTGGACTCTAAAACAATTCCAACACCGGGGTTCCATGTTTTCGGGATTTCGCTGATTTTCGCTCGGACAATCAACATGAACACTAGTCAAATATTTTCAAGAGAATCTGTACGTTTCAGCTGTAAAGAGAAAAAGAAAATAGGAAAGGAAGTGAAAAAAAGTTCTGGGCAGTCAATCAATAGAAATCATCAAATAATATCTTTTGGCAACGTACCATTTTGGGGGTGATCAATCAAAGAATAGGAAAAACAATGATCACTGGATAAGTTACTCCACTTGCATTAAGAAGAAGAAGAAGAAGAAGAAGAAGAAGAAGAAGAAGAAGAAGAAGAAGAAGAAGAAGAAGAAGAAGAAGAAGAAGAAGAAGAAGAAGAAGAAGAAGAAGAAGAATTCAGGGGGCAGGAAGAAGATTCGGCGAAGAAGAAGAAGTAAAGGAGGAAGAGGTAGATTCATAGAAGAAAGAGGAGAAGATGAAAAATAAGATTGGGAAGTCAAAGGAGAAGAAGACTGCGACAGACAACGAGAGAGAGAGAGAGAGAGAGAGAGTGAGAAAGAGAAAGAGAGAGATAGGAGGAGATTCATTTGAGCTTTATAACAAAATGTCACCAAGAAAATGCAGTGGGGATGATTTCAAGGGAAAAAATAACCCTATGTTGATAAGGACATTCGTCAACAGAATCACCCACTTGTAAAATATTACCATTTTGTGAATGGAAACGGTGCCTGCTTTGTTTTTGTTTTTTTTGTTTTTTTTTGCAGATGAACATTGCCTTTGAGGCCAGTAAGCTGGAAAACGGTAAGAGATCTGACCTATTGCAGATGTCTCGCTAAGATATCTTGTTCATCCTTGGCATTTTGAAGCGAATCGTTTCATTTCTTCTTTTGTGGTATTTTTCTCTCCGTGCCTTGGAGTTTTATATCTGCAGCATGGCTTACGGATACCTGCAACCCAGTTCCAGTGAACAGGGTAGAAGTCAAGTCAGAAACAGATAAAAAGAGATTACTGTTCGAACACTATATCTTGCTTCCATTGTTGTTGTTGATCTTCTTCTTCTTCTTCTTCTTCTTCTTCTTCTTCTTCTTCTTCTTCTTCTTCTTCTTCTTCTAATCGTCATCATCATCGTTGTTGTTGGTATTATGGTATTATTATTATTATTATTATTATCATTATTATTATTATTATTATTATTATCATTATTATTATTATTATTATTATTATTATTCACTTCCACACCAGTTGCCTGGTGGTAATCACCGAAAATTGAATGACAGCAAGTCTCCACCCTTTCAATCAACACTCTTGTGGTGCAGTATTTTGCTGTTTCACACTAGTTGCCTGGTGATTGTCGCTGAAGTGACATAAAGTATTCTCAGGTCTCCAGCTCCCTTTTCTCACTGTTTTTTTTATATTAACACTGTGATCTGCAGGCAAGGCCACGTCTTTTCGCTCTATGGGGTGGTCGGTTTGAATGTCAATGTTTGTGGCTTCTTTCTATCAAGACTGCCTTGTCTGTCTCCATACTCCTTCTTGGCTTGATTACTACATTCACTGGTTAATTGATTTACAGTCTCACCCTTCTCTCCAAAAAGGTGGCATTTGTAGTGTTTTAGGTTCTATTGATACTTACAATGGCACAGTTCGCCAAGAGGCATTTTTTTTTTGGCTACCATAATTAGCCATTCTGTTTCCCTCTTCAAACTTCTTTTGCAGAGCTATTTCCATGATTTCTCATCTGCAATATTTTGTATCCGTCTTTTGGATTGCCCATGTAGTTTATTTTCTCCCCATTTTTCTTTCATTGTAGTCTGTATTGCTGCTCCCTTGTTCATTACTTTCATGTTACTTATTGCACTGCTTTGATATACTTGTCTAATCTTGTTTTCTATGCTGATAATTCCCTTGTCGCCTTCTTGCCTATTCACATTCAGTCTATCAGTGTCATTGCTGGGGTGTAGGATCTTGTGCATCGTCAAAAGCTTCCCCGTCCACTGGTCCTGGTGGAATGTGTATATAACTACCAGAACAGTCAATGTGTGCGTTTCTTTTTCAGATTTTTGCTATTTAGTTTAGTCTCTTGTATTTTTCTAATCCTCCGAACGTATTCTTATCTTATTTTCACTTTCTTTTTCATCTAGTTTCATGTCGTCATATTCAAGAACTTCCAGATATGAACATCGGGCCTCATTGGTCAATTCTCTGATTTTTTGCTTTGCCATTCGGTAAATTGATCCCCTCTTCTACATCAAACCTTCTTTTATGCACTACGATTTGTGCACATATTTCTACTCCAAACGGCATGTCAATATCGTTGCTTTGTAGAACAGCATTTCACACTCTATTCCATACCGAACGTTTATATAGTCCATGTTTATAAGGTGGTTGACTTTCCCCTTCGTTTTGGTGAATTGGTATCTTCTGTTGTTTTTCAATATTCTTTCAAGTGGTATAATGGCTTTACATCGAGTAGTGGGGAGAGAGACTTCCTCTGGACAATTCCAGTTTTTCTTTGAGTTGGCTATAAGTCTCATTGGCGATTTTTAGGTATGTGGGATAATGTCATATGGTTTCCTACGGTTGATCTATCCCATTGAAACATTTTGCCTGTCTTTCGTGGTTTCTTTCAGAATCATTTGATCAATATAGTGCAAGTTTAGTCTTTTTGTTCCTTTCCTACACCTTTTCGATTCTTCTGGTGAGGAATTTCTGAATTATGGCAGGCACGTGTTTGGTCTGTAATTGCTTGCTCGGTCCCCATTCTTTGGAATTGGTGGATAAGTTTGTCGTGTAATTTGGTGAATTTCTGAAACTGATAGTTGGCTTTTTTTGAAGATGCTTTTCAAAGTGGTTTCATTCGATGCGATTTATTGTTTTTTTAGATGATAATAATAATAATAATAATAATAATAATAATAATAATAATAATAATAATAATAATAATTATTATTATTATTATTATTGTTGTTGTTGTTGTTGTTGTTATTTCATTCATTTGTCTGTTTGGCGGTTATCGCTGCATATTAAGTGAAAGTAAGACACCAGCACTTTTCTTCGTATCCCTTCAGATCTAAAAAGAATCTGATGGTCAGCGAAGTCTCAACTTTTCCCAGAATTCCTGTTTACTAATTCCAGTCCGAATCAAACAAAGGTGTTGACCTTGTCTTCCTAACGTAGCAACAAGAAAAAGAACAACACAATCAGCAAGAACAATCCTCACATGATTTAAAAGGGGCAACTCTGAATGAATTCTGATTCGTAGGGTTATTTTTGATTTCATTCAAATCTTCCGAGATTGGTGTTTTTCTGTGTTAAATGATGGATACTGATAGTAATCCTTGGGAGATATACAATACAAAAGTTGCTGTGATCATGTTCAGTTGGAATAGAAGTAGGAGTGGAGTTTAAACCTTGCAGCACCAAGGCTTGTTTATCCATGAGCATTTGTGTTTCACTACTAGAAGCATGTGCTGATCGTCCCTGAGGATGAAGTGACAGCAAGTCTTCTGAAAATACTCGCACTTTCAACGGTATACAGCCATTGTTATATGTTGAAAACTGCTTCTTTTAGATAACATCTGGCAAAAGGTGCATAATTTGAATCAATATACTTTCACTGTCATAATTTTACATTGATTGAAATAATTTCAATGTTTTCTTATTAAATGCTTTGCTATATACACCTTCACATTGGAAAACAATGATATAATCATCTATTGACACATAATACATATTATTTTGATTAATTTGTTTGTGACTGAATGATTTTGGTAAAAATAAAAGATCATTATTAGTGATTATTAATATATGGCTCCCTCTGTATTATTATATACCCTGATGTACCAGCTGCCAGAATAAGTTAAACTAAACTTTCTTATTCAAAACATGATATAAAAGAATTGGAAAATATCCAGCAATGTGTAATAAAAGAGAACTAGAAATCCTCACCTACGAAGAAAGATCTAAACAATGGAAACTAACAACATTAAAAGAAAGGAGACCAAGAGGAGACATGATACACACATTCATGATAACAAAAGGCACCAACGGCATCTTAGTTGAGAGATTCTTTGAAAAGAAAAAAATGTATATATATATAAAGAACATTGCAGAAAGATAATTCAAAGGGTTGTCAAAAACTTGAACAAATTGATGAATCAAGATCTGGAAATAATAGAAGGTGAAATAGTGAACCACTTTGAAAATGAATATCACAATTACACATCCAGCTATAAAAATAGAAACAAAATAAAAACCCTTGAAAAGAGACAGAGAACAAAACTCTCAAACACAAAGCAAGATACGCGCATTCATATGTTCAAAAATATATACTCACTTTATGTCTTGTCTTGAATCATCCAATGACGAAAACGAACGATTGGATGAGGTGACTTCATTATGAAAATAGTAGAAATAGTATTTGTTTTTATGATAATACAATTAGGACTAAGTACTGGGATATAATTGATTTTTGAAGAGTTAGCTGTTGGAGAAAATTTGAAGAATCTCAGACGCGGAAGCTTCTTTCCCAAGTACACATTGTCATCTTTTTCTCCCTTAAATATATTTGTCATATTTGATTTGAGGCAATCTTTAAATCATTATGTTCCAACACCGCCTACATATAATGCGATCTCTTTTGCTCAGTAATCATTTATCATTCAATCATTTAAACGTGGTTTATCTATTTAAATCCCATTATATTCATTGCTACAATTAGCTTTTTTGTTTCTGTGAGCTATGATTGATGTCGAATATTTTCTTCGTCATTTTGTGATGAATGTTCTAATTGCTACTAATCCTTTAGACCTTCTAAGAAACATTCATCGTTTTCGAGTCGGGTTTGACCTTATTCTATCATAAATTCAATTCGTAGATACTGTAATGGTTAGCACGTCTGACCTCATGTGCAGAAAGTCCTGGATTTAATTCCCGGTATAAACAAAGAGCGTGGAAAAGTTTTCGGTGGAACCCATTTCCCGGTTCATCCAGCAGCGACTTTGAGTGATAATAATGGTGCATATTCAATGTTATCGGTCTTTACAATGAAATCGTCGAACAAGGTTTGAACTCTGGCCTGAGCAACATTTACTTTCACTTCACCGACGCTATGGATAAATAGCATGACAGACTGTATCCCTAGACTTGTGAACAAGCAGTGTAGGAGATATACGACTGGCAACTACCCCACTATCCAACCAAGGTCATTGTATCGCACAGTGTAAAAGCTGTGGAGAACCGTTATCACTCAAGTCCAGATGCGATAATTCACGAATCGGAAACGAAATCGCGTTGTTTTAAACCAGGCGTTACGATAGACACTGAGCAAATACATTTCCTTCGTTTGTTCATTATAATAAGAAAATAAAACATGAAAATAAATCATGCCGTGATGGTCATTAACTATGTAATTAAAAATGTCAGTTACGGTAATATTCATGCTACGAAATAATGCAGACAAATGAGCAAATATATTCCCGATAAAAGAAAAAAAAAGGGAAAAAAAAAGTACTAACAAATTTCCTTGAGGAAATATTTTCCCAATTAATTTTTATTGCTTCAGGATGAATTGTCAAGAATCTAATCGATATATGACGATTAAAACAATTCAATCACACATACGCACATATGCGGACACACATACATGTGTATACATATGAATATATAAATGAGTGAAGATTTTTTCAATGGTTTATTAGAAATCGTACATTCTGTTTCACTTGAAGAAGACTTTCAAATGAGCTTTCATTTGAAAATACCTTTTTAGTGAAACCGAATGTACAATCCATTGACAAAATCCAGTCTCGTGTCATAAAAATCTGGATACATATACACATGCTTATTTTATGTTTAATAATGCTCATTCTATCAGTTTTGTTTTGTTATTCATCCGACATTAACACGATCTTGCTCCTTTGCCAATAGCACTTTACCATGAGTAACTTGTTGGACAAAGAAATCTTCTATCAATAGACAGTTTGAAAGCGTTTTATTATAGATCAATATTTCTGGTTCTCCGCCCTCTGAGCATTGCCCGTATTTCTTTTCATTTTTTTTCATTAGTCGTACATCTTTGGGATTGTATTCCATGTATTTTCTTTCAATTTTATCTCTTGTTCCCCCAGCAATA
This sequence comes from Thysanoteuthis rhombus, assembly GCA_963457665.1. Taxonomy (NCBI): domain Eukaryota; kingdom Metazoa; phylum Mollusca; class Cephalopoda; order Oegopsida; family Thysanoteuthidae; genus Thysanoteuthis; species Thysanoteuthis major. Next base: position 36,601,246 of record OY735232.1, on the reverse strand, counting down.
AATCTATAGAATTGAAGGCTCTTTTCAAAATTTCTAATGGGAGCTGAAAATACGTATTCTGATTGTCGAATTGTTCCCAAAAATTCTGAAAAATGTAAAGATCATTATTGGCCGAACAAAAAGTCAACTGCCCGTTTTAGAGATGATTTGTTTTGCTCTGATATCAAACTGAGAATCATTTAGGCAAACCTTTGGTTGAACAAGCTCAACCCTAAAATAAGGAAAATCCTGTAAGTTTTAAAACGAATGGTGTACAACCAATGCATCAACCGGTGGTCACATAAAGAGTCAAATCAGTGAACCTGGTCAAAAGATTGACCATCAAAATCAGTGCCATGCAACGTGAACGGGAAAGAATCAAACTTGAAGAAATCGTGAGATATCAAATTACATAAAAAAACAAACAGGGGTCAGAGATATCATTGGATCCTTAAGAAAACTCAAATGGCAAGAATGTCAAAAAATCACCCGACATCTCGAGTCATAAGTGTCGAGCCTTTAAAATTATATACAAAATTGAAGATAAGATGGCGAATCAAATTGAACAAGTTCAAAAAGTACTGGTTCTGCAATGCCCATGATTAAGAGGTCTGGCGAATCCCGGGGGAAGGTCGATGTCCAACTACAAATGCTAAATCGATGATGATGATCTACACAGAATAAAGAGTCTGAATGAGATCAAGAACAGTATGATTGGTGATAAGAATTCATGGAAAAAAATTTTCATTCAATATTGCATACTGAAACAAAAATGTCTTTCCTTCATTATCATCGAAAGCCGCCTTTTAAGCGTCTGTTGTTTGATACACCTCTCTATCTGCAACGACCCAATTATTCCTTAATTTATCAAGCTTGTCACACCATCTTATTTTTTTTGCCACAATTTTGCATATGATCACTCCCAAGTCAATATTGTGAGTCGTATTGTTCAGCAGTTGACTGTCATTGTTGTATCATGACAAGCTCATTACCATATGAGTTTCCTATTGGATTCCACGAATCTGACTCCTCTAATTCTCTAATATCCCATGGTGCCTTGTGATCTCTCTCTGTGAAGTAGATTATGATTCTCTCGTATGCACGTTGCATGGTTCTCAGTTTGAAGGGCAGTCGTTTGGTTAGTTTCCATGTTCAGCTCCATAGGTGACTATCAGGAGGATCTACTGATTGCATACCCTTCTTTTGAAGACTAGTGGGATTTTTATGTCCTTGAAAGTCAACCATGCTGTATGGAAAGCTTGCGTACTTAGTGTGATTCTTTGCTTTTTATCCCCATCTCTTGAGGATTTCACCAAGATTCGTTTTACATGACATCAAATACTGCTTTTTTTTACATTTTATTATTTGGAAATTCGTTTAAATTCCAACCCGATTTGAAATATCTCTGTCTGTCTCAGTCTTGCTTTCTGTCAATCGATAATCTTATCTTCAGGTTGAGATAGATAGCTGCTTTCTTTAACATCAGTTGAATGAAAGTATAGAATGGAATACATAGTCTGATTTATCGTACAATATTGCTTTGACCAAGTGAAATAAAATAAAATGTTCGACACGACATAGATGTTTCGCCAAAGAGAAATGAATTCAATTTTGTCTGGATAAAGACGGCATTAAAAGAAAAAGTAGAGAAAGGAATAAATAATCGAATCGAATGTTGTATTTGATCGATTAGCGTTATTACATCTCTGAGTGCTACTTCTTCCATTTGTCAAATGAAATCGGAACACACGTCAAATCGTCCAGCTTTCAAATTTGTCACAAAAATTCCTTGAAAACGTTTCAGACGGGCACGTAACTCAGACAGCAATTAAAATGTTTCCTCGGGTGTCATAACTATCGTCTCTCGTCCAGAAGGAAATAGTTCCCCGTGTTATTTGAGACTTTCAAACGTGGAAAGGTAATCATGCCATCTTATTTGCTTCCAGACATTGAAATGTTGATGTAAGGAACAGGATTGAGTATTGAATAACAAGTTATGAATATGACAGGTGTTTAATGAACCACACGCTTGTGTTCGATATATATATATATACACACACACACACACACACACATATATATATATATATATATATATATGTATATATATATATGTATATATATATGTATATATATATGTATATATATATATATGTATATATATATGTATATATATATATATATATGTATATATATATATATATATATATATATATGTATATATATATATATATATATATATATATATATATATATATATATATATGGAGGGAGAGAGAGGGAGAGATGTCTATGCATTTGTATGTTTTCACGTAGCTTAATGGTGCGCAGCTATAATATATAATTACTTATAATCCGTCACTTGAGTCTGTGTTGGGAGAGGTTGACCAATTAGAATATTAGAAAAAAGGGTGATCAATGAATAAGTTACTTCACTCGACTTTGGGGATGATCACTGAAAAAGCCGAGATAAAGAAAAAACTAGAACGAATGCTACTGGAAAAAGATTCTAAAACCGATTTAGCGTAAACTTACATAGGCAATTGACATTCCACCAAAAACCCATTTTGGTGGTAATTTAAAAAAAATAAAATAAAAATCAAATTCTAAAGAATTGTAGGGAGTAAATATTTTAATATTCAGCCCTTTTGCTCCATTGGCACGGCGCTTACATTGTCAGCAGACATGAAAACTAGAGAAAACTAAGTAGACATTTATATCGACAGTTGCGGATGTCGATTTTCAATGGGTAGTCTGATTTATCATAGATAACTTTGAAATCGTCAAATAAAACCTCTGTGTTCAACACAAAAAGAGTGTTTCACAGAAGAGGAATGAATGCACTTTTATCGTCATGAAAAGTAGACAAAAAGATGAAAAAAAAAAGAGCCCTAGATCGGATGATGAATTTAATCGATTAGCGTCATTCCAGATTTAAGTGTCACTTTTTCCAATCGTCAAAAGAAATCGGAAGAGACGTCAAAGATCCAGCTTTCAAATTTGTCACAAAAATTCTTTGAAAACGTTCCAGTGCGACTGGTAACTCAGACAGCAATTAAAATGGTTCTTCAAGCGTGAGAACTATCGTCTTTCGTCTAGAAAAAGATACTAATTTGAAATTTTAAAATGGGCAATGGTAATCATGTCATGAAATTCTGCTACCAGACATTGATTTGTGGGACAGGATTGACTATTGAAGACAGCGTTATGGATGTCATACACGCCTTAGGACATAAATGAACTGTTTCAACTCCAAACTACAATTTTTGCTTGTTCATGGTCTATATTTACTGTTTTCGTTTCATTCAACGCAACAGTTATGTATTTGAAAATAAATATATGATCCGACAGAATGATATAAAATTGCGTTGTATCATATTGAAATTTGATCCCTACGGCAACCCCATTTTCTAGAATTGTTTATTTTACTAACATTGTCTAGGCCAAGTGAAACATTAACTCTTTAATGACGGAAGGTCATTTCAGATAAAAGTTTCAATATGATATAATGCAATTCATAATGATATATATATATATATATATATATATATACATATATATATATATATATATATATATATATAGTTATATATATATATATACACACATTATTGTGTCATCCACAAATAGCTGTTTTGTTGTATTACAACTCTTTAGTGTGACTAGAGACTATCCATTATCAAGTATAACGAAGTAGGATCGAAACCTTAGCTTCAGACCTGGAGCCTGGTATCTTCCCTATAGTTCACGGAACTGGTCGGTCAGTGAGGTTGAATTTAAGCAATATATTTATTTATCGTATATATTCCTCATTCACGAGCGTGCTCCATTCTATGTTGGAAGAGCATTGATATATATATTTATATATATATATATATATATATATATATATATATATATATAATTTCTACGTACACACAAACATGGCACTAACTGGGATTTGTGTCCTACTGTGTGTCACAGTGCTTAGGAGAGATCCCAGGAATATAGTACTGTTGAGGGAGATTCAATTCCTCAAAAGAAGAGGAAATTTAGCAAAGAATCCCTCTTCAAAGATAACATAATCCTATTAGTCCTAAAAAAAAGTTTACAACCAATGCATGCATCCGATGGTCACCTACTGAGCTGAAAAATGAAACCTTGCGAAAAGGTTGACCCTCAAACTGAGAGCCATGAAGTTTTAACATGAGAAAATCATAATCAACATCACCTGAGGAGATCAACAGACAGCATAATGTGCTAAATAAAAAACAGGAGACAGATATATCATAAAATCCATTAGGAAACTCAAAAGGCAACGAACTGGTTATTTTTCAAGAATGTGAGAAAACCATTGGACATCACGACTCACAACGTGGATCATATGTAAAACTGAGACTGGCAGAAATATGATGGCATGACGAACTAAACAAGTTTAGAAGTAATGGCTCCGAGAAGCCCTTGATAGAGACGTCAGGTAAGTTTTTAGGAAGATGAATGTCCAACGACGAACGCTAAAAGGCTGATGATGATAAAGATGACGATTCTGATGATCTTGAGCATGCAAGAGACTTAAAATGTTCGAACTGTACTATATATTAACTTATGACTTGCCCTGTATGTTGCATAACACACGGCTATTTTGGCGATGATTTTGTTTATATATTTGAAGTCGTGCAAATATCAATAGCGGTATTGACACTTTTCCAAAATGCAACAATCTTCTTGAATATCCATTTAGTTACATAGCGTATTTGCCAAGATTTTCTGCTTTGTGTATGACTTTGATTTCTGGGCTTTGTATATGCAAGTTTTTATTGGTATATAAATGATTCAATACTTTTTGCATTTAGGTAACTGGTGACATATGCTTGTTGTCTGTAATAATCAGTGTCTGGGAAGGAATCGTCAACAATTTAATATTTGAAATATGGATGGACATTAATTATCTATATAATACCGAAAGTCTTATTCTTTTCATCTATTCATGACTTACTACTTAGCTGAAATATCACTTTTTTTCTCATCTCTTTGTCTACTTTTCATGACGATAAAAGTACAATCATTCCTATTCTGTGGAACACTCCCTTTGTGTTGAACACGGGATTTTATTTACTACATCAAAGTTAATTGTACTAGAAATATGAGAAATATGAGATTTACGATCCAAAGCTGTTAGGAGTGGTCTAACAAAGAGAAAAGGGAAGAAAAAAAGGGAAAACGAGTGAAAAATGAGGTACAAACCACAGCGCTGCTATCATAGGTGAGGGAGAGATAAGAGGAAGGCTAAATACATCAGGTGACTTACAGTCACTCAGTTTTCAGCTGTAACCATCGGGCGACTGCCGTGAAACCGTAAAACCCTAAACTGCTGTGGACCAGGGAGCTGGATACCTGACTAGAATGTCATTCACTCTTCAGCAGGTGAGCTGGTGTGAAAGACTTGCTGTCACTCCAACGGTAACTATCAGGTAACAAGTTGCTAATAATAATAATGATAATGATAATAACAATGATGATATTGATAATAATAATATGGAGCCTGTCTTCACACTCAACACTATCTACATTATTGTGATCAATTTGTTGAGGGGAATAACTATTACGTACCTATCATAGAATGGTCTTATTCATTTATTTGCAAATGCATAAAAAAACTTTGTTCATTCAGATCACATCAGACTGCAATAATTTACTCTCAAAAGAAGACGAATGGAAGATAGTTGCTTGCTAATAGTAATCAGTTCTTCCACGAAAATTTAAGATTGTGACAAGAGAAAATTTCTACATATCTCTGGGAGTCGAATATTGGATAATATTATCTAGCACTTAGCATATCTGGAACCACCCGTATATCATTGTTTAGTCAGCTTCAGGAGGGAGATAAGATTCAAGTCTCCAACAGTAACGATATATATCTAGTATTATCATATTGTGACAGAGAACCTACAACTTTCGGTGATATTCTGAGGTAATGAAAGTTATTTCAACCGGGAACCTGATTAATATGCCTATTACAAGTTATCATCTGATGAGGTGATGAGGGCTTCCTCGGAGGTAATCAAAGCCAAAGTATATATACACACACACACACACACACACACACACACACACATATATATATATATATATATATATATATATATATATATATATATATATATATATATATATATATATATATATATATATATATCTGGACGAAGATACTAGAGTCAATGATCAAGATGATGATAATATCTCATCACATAGATCCTTCCTTGCCTATTTTTCTCTTGATGAACGCCCAGGGCTCTTGATTAAAGTAGACCCCTTCCCCATGCTCATTATGACATATCAGAGATGCAATGAGAAGGTTGCCCCGATCGGCTATTCACTTTGCTTTTGTGTAAGGGTCCAGGGCAATACCTTTGTCCACTCTGGACACCATGTGACTCGTTTCCCCTTTTGTCATGTCCATCCTTCCATACCTTCACAAGTGGCTCCTGTCATGAACAGACGTGGTTCTCTGCTCCGGTCAAGACGGTAGCTTGTCAACTCTCTTCCATTCACTGACCCCCCCCATCTCTCCATCCGCCCCCCCCCCGCCCCCGGATCCGGCATTGACACGTTTTGTCTATTGAACACTGCCTCTTAGTGCTTTCAACTCTGACATCAATGCAGGGAGGATTTAAAGATAGGATTCGGGTAGGGAAAAAAGAAGACAAAAGAAGAAGAAGAAGAAGAGAGAGGGGATGAAGAGAGATACAAAGGGACAGAGAGGGAGGAGAGAGGGATAGACATATGGAAAATTGGGGGAAGGGACTGATAGGAGAAATATAGGGGTAGAGGTTGAAGGAGAGTGACACGAGAAAAAAAAAAGAAAGGGCGAGACTTGGAGAGAAGAGAAGAAATTGAGAGAGCAGAGAAAGCAAGACAGAGAGAGAAAGGACACAAAAATAATAAAGGAAAAAGGAAACAACAGAGAAGGAAGAGCTGATATAAGAGAGGGTGAGGGAACAGTCAGACACAATGAGAAAGAGAGAAAGAAAAAGGACTAGAAGGAGAGAGTGAGAGTGAGTTGGCTAACAGAGAGGAGTAGACGGAGAAATAGAGAGGAGTATACGGATAGAGAAAAACAATGAGGAATTGAGAGAGAGAGAGAGAGAGAGAGAGAGAGAGAGGGACAGAGACAGAGACAGAGACAGAGAGACTACGCCGTAAATAGGCGACAAAAATGGTGGCTGAAGAAAAAGATGGTTCCAGATTTCTTTTCATGTGTTCATGATTTTTGATGTTTCCTAACAAATCCAAAGGATTAGAATTGATTAAAAAATGACTATTGTTAAATGAATAGGATTAACCTCTTAACAAGTCAACATAATGATATGTAGTGTGTGAAGACATGTATTCAAAAGGGATAACTAATTGAATTAAGTCTATAGATCCGGGCAGTATAGGAAGCGATGTGAGACGATCCAGTATCAAGTATAAGGTATGTAAGAGTTTGAATGAAAAAGAATAAACTGCTTTTAGATAGAAAAAAACACTTTTTGTAGCATTGTAGCTGCATGAAGTTCTATTGGTAGCACCCGAAGCATGATATAACACAATTTTACCTTTTTGAATAGTTACAAGAACATAGACAAAAAATGACAAATATAGGATATAAAATGAAATTTTATTTTAAAATTCTGAAATTTTGCAAAACACACACACACACACACAAATACACAAATACATACGGACACACAAATTATTTCTATTCTTTTTGGAATTCTTTTCCTGTCCATTTCTGTACGAGTAATTGTTTTCTGGACTGTAAAAATTTCCGACGTCTACTGCAGTGTTCGCTTGCTTGTGTTCAATATTTAACTTTGTTTTGTTTTTTTCGATCTGGCGCCAAATAAAACAAAGTTCTGCTGTTTCCAATTCTGGAAAAAGAAACACAGAACTGACTAAAGACTGTAGGTATTAAGGAAAAAAAACAGTACAAAAAACACGACGTGAGAAAATATTAAAATGAATGAAAAAAATTCTCAACAAAAACGAAAGAGTTGAAATTAAATAAATAAGAAGAGATGTAAGGAATTATCAAAATTAATCGATACAAACATTTCTGTCTGCTTCTATGAAAAGATGATTTTTTCCCACCTACTCGGAGCAGTCTGTTTATGGTAAACTGACCGGCGATGATTAAAAAAAAAAGAGGAATTTTTTTTCTGTTACGTCACTTGTAAATATTAGGGAAAAACTGTAAAGATACGAAACCGTTGAAAGTAAATAGAGAAAAACAAACGTGAGAACATTTTGGAACGAATCGATTCTGAAAATTGAAGAAATATCCTCTTCTTCTCAACATTTTTTTTTTTAATATCACTTCTTGTTCAAATTTTTCTAGTTTGAAATCATTTACATTTTTTTCAGTAAAAATGATTCTAAATAACTTGAAATTGAATTATTATTGACTTACGTGGGTAGAGATCTCTGGCGTCCGTTTGCTGATTCAGACTGGCAATATTGTCGGGTCCACTTAAATCTGAGCCGGAAGTGAAACGATTAAAGTGAAGTTTTTGAAGTGAAAACTTCCGGAATGGAAAGAAGGACGGAGGTTAAATTTATAGTTTCATTGTAAATCGAATCACCGAGCAAAATCTATTAAAAAAAAATCCCACGTCATGAATTGCATTACATTATATTGAAACTCTTATTTGAAATGATATCCTGTTATTACACGGTGAATGTTTCACTTGGAACGGTACTGCCGTTGGAATCGAACCAGCAACTGGCAAGACAGCAGATTCAACATGGTATTGCACTCAATCAATGAACTAAACTGCCCGATGAAATGGCCTAGGTCCCAAAAACCGCTTCATACACACTTTTCTCACCTCACACATATTTTGTCCCTCTGCAATTGTCATTCCTAATACGAACAATTACATTATTCAGAAATGGATATAAAATCTGACAAAATTGATACACTATATCATTTGAAACTTAATTTGAGATGGCGCCCTGTTCTTACACGGAGAATAAGTCACTCTGCCTTGACAGCATTAATAGAATAAACCATTGGAAAGGCGGGGATGCTGCTGGAATCAAACTTCAAACCAATAAGGTAGCTGTTTCAACGTGGCTTTGCTCTTAATGATATGAGAAAAGTAGGGTTTGGACCTTCGTCTGTCTGTTTAAGTCAATGGTTGTCGAATCATGTATCCATTATATACATACATATATATATATATATATATATATATATATATATATATATATGTATATATATATGTGTGTGTGTGTGTGTGTGTGTGTGTGTGTGACTGAGTATGTTTGCGTTCGTAAGGAGACATATGAAGAACGGGTCTAATTATAACTGACCATGAATGTATAGACCTTTGCTTTCTCGTCAGGCTATTTATCTCAATGGTTGTCGGATTGTATCTATATCTATATCCATCTATCCATCCACCTATCTATCTATCTATCTATCTATCTCTCTCTCTCTCTCTCTCTCTATATATATATATATATATATATATATGTGTGTGTGTGTGTGTGTGTGTTAAAGGTGTGCAAATTAGCTAAATAAATAGCTGGATGGATTTTTGAATGGATGGGTTGGAACAAATGACATAGAAAAGTATGAGAACAATAGAAAAAGATCAAGATTGAATTACTATCATCATCAACAACTGCCTTTTGAAGTTCTCCGGACAGAGACCTTCCAAAAGATTTGTTAAACCTGTCAAGTGCATGCATTACATTCTGAACTTGTATAGTTCGACATGCCATCCTATTTTTGCTGGTCACAATCTTGCATATGATCTCTTGGGATCCATTCTGTGTACGTCGTTGTCTAGCGGTTGTCAAGCATTCTTGCAACATGGCCAGCCTATTGCAATTCGAGTTTTTTTTAATGGTTTATATAATATCTCTGACCTATGTTTTTTTTTCTAATATACTCGGCTTTATCATGATCTTTCCATGTGATTCAGCACGCGATTCTCCCCTGTGCACGTTGCTTGATACTTATTTTGAGTGTCGGCATTTTAGTCAGCTTATATTTTTCAGCTTGCAGACTGAGAACGTTAGATGATAGATAGATTGATAGATAAGAAGCAGTCGAAATAGCCAAAACCGAAAGTAAAAAGCAGAATAAAGAGGTAAATAACAATGCAGACTAATAGTGAACAAAACTATTAATGTATCGGGGCAATTGATAATTTTCCACTTTATATTCCTTCCTTATTCCGATCGCTCTAGCAAGTGGAACTTGTTTTATTGCATTTTCGTCGAATCTACAAGACACATTACTCTTAAGATCCCGAGGAACCAATCCTATTCTCCAAAGTATACACCTGAGGTTGGAATGCAATTTAAGAATGATTTGGTCGAGACACACTCAAGCCATCAAAGCTTTGTAAGTAAAGAGAAAAGAGATTCCTAATTATGTTACTAACATTGTCTGTGCATTTAGTACTTAAGTTGGACAATACAGAGAGTTGGACAGTGACTAATGCCACTGAAACAGTTTGCCTAACCTTGTGAGATTTTATATTGTCTATGACAATTCTGTGGTTCAGACAAGCTTTCCACAATACTGACAATATTGTCAACTGGGAAATACAACAATCGAAACGCCTATGATTGTTTGTATAGGCAGGTTTCTCTAGTGATAAGTTTATGTTTATCTATCTATCTATCTATCTATCTATCTATGTTTTCCAGTCTTTTCATATCTATATATCGATTCAAACTTTTCCAGATCTAACTATTCATCTATCTATTTAAGTGTTTCCGTATGGATCTCTCAATCCTTCTATCTATCTATCTATCTATCTATCTATCTCAGTCTATTCATATCTATGCTTTTAAATTGAGTTATATCATATAGAAAATATCCTATCATCATGCTGTTGATGTATCATTTGGCCTAAACAAAGTAAATAGAATAAACAATTAAAGAAAATAGGTCTGCTGAATTTTCTTTAATTATCTATTCTAATAACGTTGTCTAAGCCAAATGACACATTGACTGTGTAATTCAGATGAGGGTTTTCTATGTGATATAATGCAGTCTATCATCCTCATCTCAGATCATATAAATCCATTTTCCAATACATATGTTTCTATCTATCCATCCATCTCTCCCCATCTGTCTGTCTGTCTGTCTGTCTCTATCTCCATGTATGTGTGCGTGTGTGTGTGTATATATATATATATATATATATATATATATATATATATATATATATATATATATATATATATATATATATATGCGTGTGGGTGTGTGTTTGTGAAACTGGAGGGACAGGTTGTTCAACTAAATTTCACTCGAACTAAAATATATACCGTGGAGAACGAAAATGAAGTGATGACCCGAAAAAAAATTATATGAGTCCAAGGTATGATTTGAACCCACATCCAATACCATGGAATCGGCCAGTGTTCGGAGAAAAGAAAGAATGAGTTAAGGGTCTTAATGTCACCGCTGTCTATCGTCATAACTCTTTTCGCTCAATTGGTCAACTCAGATCTTGGTTACATAGGTGCATCCATGGTAATGGGTGTAGGTTCAAATTCCAGCCAGGATATATTTCTTTTATCTTCCGATCATTGTCGTAGTTTTGCTCGCTACAACTCGAGCAAAATATACCATATAACCGTATCGGGTATTTTGAAAGCAAAACATATATTATTATATTAACATGGCACTCCAGCAGTGTTAATCAAACACCCCTCTCTTCTAATCATGTAGTTTATATTGTACATGTAGTTTTGCATTTTATGTTTTATATAAGTTTTTTTTTATTGTGTGTGTATGGCATATAGATCTTATTACTACATAATTATTTTTTGAACCAGGGCTTATTCACGTAGGTTACCACAAAAACGTTTTCAACGATGAGGGTGCAGTAAGTATATGAGCTGACATGTCTCAGTGTTCGTGTCATTTCTATTAAATGTTCACCAATGTGAATATTGAATCCATTGAGTCAGTTCTAATCCAAGAATGTGTTAAAACCAACATGATACCATCTTTGAGTATGCTAATTGCACTGGGAAAAAAACGACAAAAAACAAAAAAACAAAAAAAAACTTCTTTTGATAGATTCACTACAAACATATTCAACTGAAGAATTAAATAATAATTTCCCACTAACTTTAAAGTCAATTTTTCCTCGATGAATAACATCCAGCTTTCACCAAATGTTTTTTTTCACACGTTTAGTTTTCAAATAAAGTGTACTTATGTACATGATTGAAACAATACCACTTTCTAGCGGGAAGTTACACCTGAATAGGCGATTCCATTGATATAATCATCATCATCATCATCATCATCATCTTCATCATCAGTCTTTTAACGTCCATCATTTGACATAGACCTTCCCCAGGATTCGCCACAATTCCCAATCATGGGCATCGCGGAGCAAGTATTTCCTGAATCAGTCAAGTTCCTCTCTCCATCTTGTGTTCCGTTGGCCTCGGTTTCTTATGTAATCTCTGGGGATCCATGTTATGAGACGTGATGTCCATCGGTTGTCTTTAATTCTTGCAACATGGCCTGCCCATTGCCATTTGAGTTTTTTAATAAATTCCATGATGTCACGAACACCTGTTTTCTTCCTATACTTCACCAAATAAAATTGGAAAAAAATCATATGAATATATATAGTTGGTTTGGCTGGCTCGCTACGCACGCTTGTATCACGCGCAAAGGCCACAATGGTGCAGGTGGACTGAATATTGTACATATATTTTTTCCATTATAGTCTTTTTCTAGAGAGAGGCTCAATTCACAGTGAAAGTTTATACTAGATTGGTCAGTATTATGTCCAGAACAGTGTGCTGTCAAATCACGTTGGTCATTTCTGTTGTTGTGTCTAATTAAACCTATCAATCTATCTCTTAACTTGCAGTGATGGTGAAGATGATGATGTAACAGAAATGATTGTGTCGTGTAGTTCATATTATGGTTCGTGAAGTTGGCAAGTTGATGTTCTGTTGCTCATCACTGATGACCCATCGATAAGTAGAATATTTCACGAAGGAAAACAGACCCCAAAGGTTGATAGTAGTTTTGTTCGTTTGGCCCCCGACAGTCGGGATTGTTCTTTTTCTCTCTTTTAGCTTATTTCCATCCGAATTTGTCAGATAATCCAAGCTGACTGTCACAGCTAAATTTCAGCTGTGTTGTCAAAACTTATCCTGAGTAGATACAATCTCAGTCAGAATCGCGGCTCCCTGATCAGTACTCAGATTTTGAGGTGGTACCGCCCTCAGCGAGGAAGGACGGGTGAAATGCTCTCTGATACATCCCTGAGTGTATTTGTGTCCAATGTTGACCTATCCAGTTTGAGTAAAGAGTAGATTTTTACAATATAATTTCACTACATGGCAATAGGTCATATTCGACTTCTGAACAAGATCTGTTTACTTTACACTATTATTTCTAAATCCCTTTCCGACATTGTTTATAATTAGGATCTTCATAATCCTGTTCTGAAAGTTGAGTAAAACTAAGCAGTATTGTTAATACTTGTCAATTTCTACATTGCAATATTTCACTAGCTTATTATCTTCCATTAAATACGCTATAAATCCTATTGGTGCTAAAAAGAAGTCTTTCCCAAAGATTTGCCAGACCTCTCCATCGTGTGTGTCACGAAGTCAGTAGTAATTGAACTTATTTTGCTCTTCATGCCACCTTATATTTTGTGGGCCCTGGTTTCGCATATGATCTCTGGGGATCGACATTGTAAGACGTGATGTCCAGCATTTGTCTGACATTTTTGATATATTGCCATCTACATTTTCTTATGGATTCTATGATACGTCCTGTTTTTCCTTTAAAACATTATGCTGTCTTGTCATCTCTCCATGTGAGTTTGAAAATGACTCTCCCTTGTACGCGTTGCATGGTTATCTGTTTGCTGTACTTTTAAAGAAAGAGACTTCTAAAGGAGGAGCTTTGAAAGAAATGGTCTTTAAAAGGGAGGTGCTTTTAAAGGAAGGGGCTTTTGATAATAAAGGACTTTTAGAGCAATCCATGAGTTCGGGGTACTGCTTCTATTGCCTGGCTCCCTGTTAATGAGAGAGAGAGAGAGAGAGAGAGAGAGAGAGAGAGAGAGAAATAGGGGGGAGGGAGGGGGAGAGCAGATGCCTTATGATTAGTTTACCGATTTTGATTGATCGAAAACCCATACAAATCAATGTTCATGTATACAAATTCAAAGCAAACTGTTTTACCTAAAACGAGGACATTTTTTGTCAAGACTTTTGTAATATAAATACCTTTTTCAGACTTTTACCCCAATCACCATTCTTCATTTGATCACAAAGTTTCAGCCGTCGTACCCACGGTCTTTTCCAGTTTGATGTTGTAAATGGGATGGTGTTCTTTTGAAGCATGGGAGAAGACTGTCTTCATCCTAAAGTCTCTTTTAGAATTGGACACTTCCATTAGTCATAGTGCAGTTGATGTATATGCCAATGTTTTAGGTATCATGGGTGATTTTCAAAGGGCTACGGAAACCACACAGAGCCACCAATACTTTACTGATTACACATGATGATGAATGTTCAAGATTCTACAAAGTTATGATACATATTTATCCAGAAAGTATCTCCACATTTAATATCAACGACATAAATAGCCTACCTTGGGCAATCACCCATCAGACATCTTCAAAGTACTCCAATATGAACTCAAAAAATATCCCAGCATCTCATAATTTTCAAAGCAGTCTGTACAGTCTTCGTTCCAGACAGCCATCAAATACTTCGTCAAGTTCTCTTTATTCTCACCCACGATCTGAATATTTTTTCCCAATAGACAGTAGAGACTCAGGGGATTAAACGTGCTGAGTTGAGCGATGTTTACCAAAAATTAATCCAAGAGAAGGATTAGCAGCATCGTTCATTCTGGATGCAAGGGTTACAGAGTATACAATCTAGCTCAGTGCCGTCGCACTACCAACTCAGTAATCCAGTGGTAAAGTGTCTGTTCAGGCATGAACAGTAAAATTCTTGATGATCGGTTGTCAAGTTTCATTAGAGTTACTGACTCCGTTCTCTGGATTTTTAAAATCGCCAGAGACTTGCTTGACACTCCTCAGATATTCTGATTATATGCATTTTTCGATAATCTCCTTAAATCTCTTGGATCTCCCGAATGGAAGTTATTCATGCCCACTCCATTGGAAGTACCCCCATTACAGATATTATCTATTTTGACATAATCTATGAGTATCTATTTTCTGAGATTTGGACGGTAATTTGTTCCAGTAAATGTGTTCGAAATTGACCCATACATAAAGGGAAATATGCTTTTTTGTGCAAACACGAAAGTAAGAAATAAGCGTAGTCCACAAATCAGGACAGTAATATCAAGCGAGAACCCTTATATTATCTTGGAAGCCTTCCGAATTTATCTCGTCGTAAAAGACGTTTTGTCAAAAGCCAGCAACTCTTTCTACAGTAGAGGGACGCCCGGATCTAGTTGGATCCCGGGGTAAGTCAGCCGCAAGCTTTTATTAGAAGCCAGCATAGTTTTCATTCATGTTGTACACATGGCTAAGTCATACGATCTGTCTCCTTGCATAGGGAATGTGGGGCGTATGTTTGGTTGACTGGTGAACTGAGTGCTACAAAATTGATTTATGTCATTGAAAGTTCAGATTAGTAAATGGTATTAATCAAGCATGCGCAGCTGTGAGCAAACCTGTGTACCAAATGTATATTTGAGGAATGGCGATTTTGCTCTGTCTGCTTTCTTTGGGTGAATATCGTAGATTGAGTGTGGATGGAACGATGCTACCCCCTTACAAAAAGTTTGGGCAGAAATGGGGCTTGGAAAGGTTCGTTATGCCTTAATGATGGTAATATCTATTCGGTATAGTCCTAGGAAAATTGTAACTGCTGGGAGAAAATCAACCCTTCTTTTCGGATGGATTCTTTTCTCGTAAATAGGTGCAATGACTGAATACATTTTGGACGATTGGTTCTCCAGGTTTTTAAAATGGATGGATATTTTTGCATATGTATGTAAATTTTGTGTCTCATTCTTTACAATCCGTTCGTGACTAGCTATTCATATTCTACACTTGCATTTGATTCTTCATGTCTATTCTATCTTCAGAGAATACGAATCCAATTTACTCGTGAAGTTGTTTAACAAAGGTCCAAATTTCAAGTAACTAAACGAACATCTATACAATCAAATATTTTCTTGCCTTGTGATTTTTAAACGAAACTGTCAACCCAAACTGTCATCCAAAACTGCAACCCAAACAGGCTTCATCAGTTTTTTAGCAGGTCTGCTTGTCTGACTGTGTATGTATCAGACGTATAGACCACACCAATGGATATTGAATGCTGGAAATTTAAACATTTACTCATAATATCTTTTTTGTAATTCTTTAAAATCTACCAGTTAAATATTTTTTTTTTTGAGATCAAATTACGATGTAAGTTTTTACTGAGTTAGTCAGCCAGTCCGTGCCTGACATAAATTAATGCCTGCTTCTTTGATAATTACCACCATACAAAATGCAGCAGAAGTAACTCGTTCATTTTTTTTCTAATTTTTAATCACCCCTTGCTACCGAAAGATGTTGGTCACTTAATGGTTATTACTGAGTGACCTACCAGACTTGTGCTAGATTTGAAAAAAAAAAAAAAGAAAAAATCATGGAAATATCCAGAATCGCTCATTGTGAAATTTATCGAATTTTTTCATGTCAAAAATACACCATTTTTGGATTAGGACATATTTAAGCTATTACCGTGGAGCAATGGTTAACAAACTCATATTTTAACCACTTCACTTCTGTTTCGTGATAGACCGTTACTAAGTGTTCTGTAGCTGTATCAGATCCAGTAATTAGGTTTAATCCATTTTCTTGGGGAATTATCGTAATATGATTTCCCTTCCTTTTATATAAAAATATAACGAATGGGAGTATGAATTAGAGAAATTTGAGCTGAGCGTAAACAACACAAGTGGGAGCTGCCTCGTAATATTATTTGTTCCAAGTACCTCGTCGCTGAAAATGGGAAATATTCCTTTCATTTGATCAGACATTACAATGGACAATAGTATCAATAAAATTAACGAGCCACTCGCAGGTAGCTGGTGAAAAATGACGCCAGACAGATATCAGTGGAAAGCATATATATATTTTTTTATTATTCAACAAAAAATGCATTCCTGTTTGCTCCCAAACATCTGACTTATCTTTCTTAACTTCAAGTCCTCTCTTGTCAGCTCATGAAAAATAAACAACAAAACGAGTCTGCTTGGTCATTCAAAATGAATTTTCATGTGACCAACGCTTTTTGGCAGTATGCTTTGTTTGGGGTGATCAATTCGAAATTTGATAAAAAGGGGTGATCAATGAATAAGTTACTTTCGTTTTTAATTTGACAGGGATCACTAAAAGAAGTGTAATATCATTCTGAAACAAATGCGAATATTGCTGGGCTTTGACTGCCAGACCAATTAAAAATGAAATCCTATTGGGGCGAGTTAAAAAAAAACAAACAATAAACACCGCTTTTATTGGCATAATAAGGAGTAAATAGGAAAAGTTCCATGACTCATAGATCCATGTATGCATCCAGCATGCATGATACATAATTACATACACAGTCAGCCAGACCAACTTAGAAACTGAAAAAGACCTTCGGTGACAGTTTTGGTGAACGGATTTCTAATATATTTGTATATGGTGTGTTTTCTTTGGCTTCTAGTTCCACGAGTTTAACAACATCTTTTTTTCCCAATTGCATTTCCTTCACGGTTCTTCAAGGAACGATCCCTGAACAAAGTTGACAACGCACCATGGATCAAACCTAAGATCAATCGATTGCAACACCAGCTCTTTTCACCAAATAGCGCCCTGACGAATTAAGGATATTTTGGTAGCATCGTCAAAATAGAAGTTCTTAGTGAAAAAAAAAAACAAAAACAAACGATGAAGTTCCTGGAAAAAAGCTAATTTCTGAAAACCCTGACAAACTTGGCGCCATAATCCACATTAAACCTGACTTCCCAAAGAGATTTTTTCAAAAAGGGAGAACTATTCTTTTGTTTATAGAATCTTGGTAACCAGAGTTGTCTGCTAATCCCAGACGCGCGAAACCATTCAAGTTTCCATACGAACGATAACAAACAACAAAACTCGCAACATTATTCTCATTTCTTCTCGTAGATATGACTCGAGGCGTCAATGTTCATTGAGTATTGAATAAGGCATCAGTTACTGAGGTTTCTTTTCCCCTGGCTGCTCGAAGCAGAACAGGCAAGCTGAGAAAAATAATGTTGCTGACAGTGTCACACGACACATAAGGCAATGACTTTGTTTCTATTAAGTGAGCGATTCATACTGACGCAACCTAATGATAATAAACTCGCAAAAACAATCGAAGATACTTATATCTGACATAACCTGTCAGGGAATTCAACATTAAGTAATATCTAATATGCTCATATTAACTATCTATAGTATTCTCTTGTGAGCTGCAAATATCAGGTAATATAGTAATCCTTTTCACAAATAATGGCAGTGATGAGCCGTGTGAATCATGGATTCTTGATATTGAGTCTATGTCTGCATTTTCAGCTGAAACTCCGTTGATTCATTTAATTTTTTGCATGAATGCCCTCTTGTGCAAGACCTGATCTAGTCGAAATAAGCCAATGAGTATCACATATGATTAGTCAGTTCAAATTTACTTTTTTTCAGTCTAATCGGTTTATAAACTATTCTATTATTTTAATCAATATCATTGTATTCGTAAAACATCTAATCAGCATGGAAAATAATTTAGAATATATCAAAACACAGGCCTGGCTAGTCACTCGATAGTAACTGTCACATGACCAATTTTCTAGTAGCATACTGTGTTGGGGATGATCAATAAAAAAAAATTGGAAATATTGTTGATTGATGAGTTATCAAAGTTTCTGAATTTTTTGAAATATCAAAACAGACGGACTCAAGGTAAGAACCAATTTAGCATACACTTATATTGTAAATTGAACATTTCTCTAAAAACCTGTGTTGAGGGTAAATTTTGAGAAAAAGAAATGTTTTTCTTCTGTTGACATTATAAAGGGGGAATGTTCAGATTTTTGGTATGTACGCTTTATATGTACCTAAATACATAGATACAAACATAGGCAGTAAGACTGAAGATATCTATGTTGATAGATGCTGTATCCCAGTGGAGGGTCACTGGGGCATAATTTATGATTTTATCATCGGTATGTCAAAGGCAATATGACCCAACAGAACCTATCTTTCTTCAGATTGATATAGAATCAGAGCTGTCCGTCTCCCAGGTTCGTTGCAAACCGTAGCTAAAGAGCTCTGCCTGCCATACTATTTACTTAAAACTGGGTAGGGAAAAGGGATGGGTTCATAACCTTTCCAAGGGGAACAGTATGAACAAACCATTTCAGCCGGTGTTTGAATTCGTTCCGTGTCGTTCACCGTATGGCCACTCAGCGCCTCTTTCATGCACGGCCCAGAAGTAAACACAAAATATGAAGAAAGATTGAAAGATGAAGAAAAATCTAATATATGTATCTATTTTATCAGATGAAGGATTTTCATTTTTTTGCTAATTTTCACTTTCATCTCAAATTGCGTTATTTTTTTTCTTTCTTTTCTCACAGCTAAAATAAGGCCCAATGTTAACCAAGCCATCCTCCGGCAGAGAGATTTTGTGAGTTCGATTCTCACGGGGAACTTTTTTTTAATTTCTATTTCCACAGTTAATCTATTCATCCACTGCCAATGGGAAAACAGCCTGAGTTCATCTGTGATAAAAAGCAAACAAAAATGAAATCAAAGGAAATGGTAGCAGAAAAAATAAAAAAATGAATAAAAATTTAGAAAAAAAAATAATGGGGGGGGAACCTTTTGTCTCCGTACATCGGAAATAACACATTAAATAGTGAATTTCGTTTGCATGCACCCCTATCCCTAGGCAACACCTTAACCCTTCATTAACCAGATTACTCACATTTTGCAGCCGCTTATCGAATTGCTTTCGGATAAATAGCCAATCACATGATTTCTAGGCGAATGAGTGAACGGACACGTGCTTGAAACAACCTTCACACATCAATGCGCACATGTTGCGTGCCAGGGTATTTGCAAATTCAGCCTCTTTCCAATCGCTCACAGCAAATTCCACACCTTCTCAAAGTTCAGCCTTGGAATAAATAAGCAGGAGAGTATTCTAATCTGTTTGGTCAGCTAATAAGAAATAATTTCTCTCCCGCGAGGTCCGTGTCTGTGTCACCAACAAGTTTTCTCAAATCCCAAATGGCCGCAGAGAATTTCCATGGACTCTGCTGTGGTGGGCATGGCGTCTGGCTTTTAAGTGGCCATAACTTGCAGTTTGCTTTTGTTGTCACCTCAATAAAGTAAAAAAACAAAAAAAAACAGACACGTTTCCCGGGCTTTGTACACCAATAAAAGCTGTCAGATTCCGTACATTATCACCTCTGATCAGAATTAAGGCAGAAACAGCGGCATTATTTCGATTAACATCATAACACGTTTAGTGAGTCACTCAATAGAAACTGCCATGCAGCCAATTTCTTTTTGGCAGTATGCTGTGTTAGGGGTGATCACTTAGAAAATAAGGTAATGGGGTGATTGATGGATGAATTACTTCTATCACCTTTTGGGCAGAGATCACCGAGAAAAATAAAGTTTGAATTCCCAAAAGAAAGACCAAAACAAACGTGTGTGTTACAGACACAGAAGAGGGATCTATTTAGCATGAAATTCAACTGTAAATGGCACACACCCCAACACACTTAAAAAGGATTTATCTAGAGGAGAGATTCAAAAGAGACGAATAAGCTTTTTTTTCTAGACGTAGTAAAGAGTGAGTGTTTGAATGTTCAGCCCTCTAGCTTTATTAGTTCACGTGATACATACATTCATTGCATTGAAGACTGGAACAACAAGTAAAAATCTGTTGCTTTGATAACGATATGCATAAAACGGTGCAGAGGCAATATGTTTGCACAGTAATCTGACAGGTTGAAGCAAAGTATTATTTACTGAAATTCTTGTATTGAATTCAAAACGACCAAAAAGCTTTTGCGTACACAAAGAGGGTCATAATCACGAAAAGAGGAAAATCCAAAGTTAAAATTATTTTCTTCCGTTACATAGGGATAGAGTTGATTGTTTGATTCAATATCTATTGAGATGCCATAATATACTAAGATTTCTGAAATAAGCAACTTGTCGGGGTGTAAATGCCAATAAAGCAATGTTTAAAATAAAAACATGCTTATCAAAGATAAGTGAACACATCTGCTTCTTAGTTAACTTAAAAAAAAAACATTTATTATGAAGCAAATATAATTCCAAGGGAGATCACTGTGAAAGCAATTTTGCAAAGCCTCTCAATGTCACGGACAGACTGGTCTCCTAAGTTATAATACTGTTTATAATATAAGCAGCATTCTGATTTCTCTGGCCATCTAATAGCACATAAGTCTCATAAGGACTCCGTGTGTGGCACCGTCAAGTTTTGTAGAATCTCAAATGTCTGCAATGACTGTTGCTGAATCATGCACGGGCAACAACTGCACGGTTATAACAAGTAGTTTGTTTCGTTGACACTTTGGAGAAGTCAAGAGTACTGTGATCCAATATGTCAACTGACACTTTTTACGCTTTATACGACCATTTAAAGCTGTCAAAGTGTATACATTAACACCCCAGCTCTGAAGACTACAATAATAACTTTAATTCAGTCTATAGGATAACACGTCTGATTAGTCAACTATCAGATACTATTACGTGACTAATGTCTTTTAGCAGCTTACCGTTTTAGGGGTGATCAATTTGAAAAAGAAGGAAAACAGGGGATAAGAGACCAATTTAGCATAAAACCACATTGCAAATTTGTTGACAGTTTCTAATAATTGGTACAGGATCCCATGAGGTGGTGGCCAAGCTTGTCAAGAAATAAAAACAGTGTCATCGATAGCAAAATACTGCAGGGTATATCTTTGGATCGCTATATAGTGTAAACACATGCTACTTAACTAAAAACTGATCTGTGTAAGTATGTTTATCCAGTAATCTTAAACATTGATGCAAGATACGTTTAGCAAAAATCATTTTTCATTTTGAAACAATTAGAACGCCCAGATTTATTTGGTTGGCTTTGGACTTTATTAGTATTAGATGGTATAGAAAGAGTCTCATTTAAAATCATGAATTGAGAGAAATCCGATAAAATAATCATTTTTTAAAATTGTATGGCAGCGGAATTAATTGTTCAGTTCAATAATGGCTGACGTCATAGCATACTGCAGCATCAGAAAAAAAAGATTCATAGGCGTGTAAAAACAATAACGCAACCTTTGATTGAATGCAATATATATATGCTGTTTATTTAATATAATTTAACACATTACCGGCTAACTGATTTGCAAATCATTTCTAATGAAATAATAATGATTAATGGCATTTCACCCTGTGAGTAAGTTTGCAAAGTAGCTTCTCTTGGTGCGACGGTGAAACTGACACCTCACAAATTATAGATTATAATGTAGAAAGTTTTCTAAACTGTTAAGCCTGCTAATAGCAAAGGATTCGCTTGCGTGGCCTGCTGTTTGTCACCAACGATTCTCAAATCCCAAAAGTCCACAGTGAATTTTAAAGAAACCCGCCGTGGCCGTAAATGTGTCTGGCTTTTATGCTATTTCAATTTATACACTTGTTTCTTTTGTTCACACTTAGGATGAATCTAGTGAATTTTAGATCTGGGTTGCAGGCAGACACGTTTTCTTCTTAACTTGCCACTGGAAGTTATATTGTTTGCATTTATTAGCATCTTTAAACTGGCTTATGTAGATACAACGACTTTGATTAGAATTAGAATTAGCTGAGCCCGTGGAAATACTATGTCTTGACAATTGAAATCATCCATTATATCAGCTGTTTTGGAATTGGGGTCCATGGGCCTCAGGGATGCGTCATAAAATGCTAGGGTTTCTGTAATAATATTCCCTATAAACCTGGCATCGCCAATCTTGTGGAATAGAAACAATATTTTACAGTGTTCAGAAACCGTAATTGTTATACCAAGAACTTAACCTTCAAAAACATATAATAAGCTAATTTCATCTCTTCTAGCGCATTGATCTAAATGGTCAATTTATCTTCCTATTATGATATAACAATGAATGATACATTACAGAAACTTTTCTTAAAATCTATGTCTGATCGCTCGTCAGAATGGCTTGAATTCAATTGAGACTTGAAAAAACTTATATAATGATTAACCATCGAAATATAAACTACTTCTACGTTCTGAACTTATTTAGTCCGTTACATTATCTTATATTTTATCGACCCTGGGTCTAATGAGATATTTGGGGATCCACATTGTGAGTCATGATGTCCAGCGGTTGCCATTCAAGTTTTCTCATGAATTCTATGATATCTCAGACTCCTGTTTTCCTTCAACACACCGTGTTGTATTGTTATCTCTTTATGTATTGTTGAGTGTGATTCTTTTATCTTTATGTTGCATGTTCGAGGTTTAAGGATCAGTTTTGTGGTTAGGTTCCATGTTCCAGCTCCATACGTAACTATCAGAAGTATGCATTGGTTGTATACCTTTCTCCTTAGTATGCTTGTATATTATAAATCAAATAAAAGTAATCCAAAAACACATATAAACTTTAAAGATAAGACATATTTATTATCGTGGTTCATTAATTATAGTCTGAAAACTAAATTCTGGTCCACCAGAAAATTTACTTCATAGAAAGGGTCTTTGAGTTTCCAAAGTTTCGAAATGATTGTTAATCCCTCAGTGCCTCAGTCGTTAGTTTCTGGTATTTATATATATATATATATATATATATATATATATATATATATATATATATATATATATATATATATATATATATATCCTGCCTCGTGGTACTGGATGGGATAATGGATAATCTATAGCCACTCAAGAGTTGTTATACAACAAAATAGCTGTCTGTGGATGACACAATAATTAACGTTCCTCGATTCAGGGTTGAGCACTCTTTAAGTGAAATAACTCGTTTATTGTAAGCTTATGCAATGCTCTTCCATAGGAATAGAGCACTCTGGTAGATGGAGAATATAAGTTAAGTAAATATATCACTCAAATTCAGCCTTACTAATCTTTCAGTTCCCTAGCGCACTGGTGGGATACTCGCCTCCGAAGCGAAGGTTTCAATCCTGCCTTTTGGTACAGGATGGGATAATGGATAGTCCATAGCAAAACTGAAGAGTTGTATTACAACGAAACAGCTGTCTGTGGATGACACAATGATATATATATATATATATATATATATATATATATATATATATATATACATATATATATATATATATATATACACGTGTTTTTGCACCTGGGTCAATGATAATTAATTTTGATACAAAGTGTTTCACTGATTCATTTTCCATTAAAATTTATCAAATTGGGCAACAAATATGATAAGACTCAGACAGACACAATGACTCTATTTCCACTAGTACTGTGCTAAATGGTACAAGTCTGAAGAAAAACCGTCATATGACCAATGTCTTATGGCAGCATGTTGGGCGTGATCAATTAGAATATTTAAAAAAGGGATAATAATTGAATCAACTTCAATTGCTGTTAATTGCTCAGTGATCACAATAAAACTTTGAGTTCTCCAAAAACAATCGTGAATGCAGTTGGACTCAAATTAGGGACCAATGTAGCATAAACTTACATAGCAAATTGACCCTCCTTCACTAAAAATCTAGCGTAGGGAGATTTTTCGAAAGCCAACAACAGAAATGTTTTTTGTTAATATGAGATAAATGTACATATTTCATCTTAGCCTTCTAGCTCCATTGATGCGGCCTATCCGAATAATCAATAAATACACACGTTCATACATATACGGCCAGTTTTTCAGATATATCTCATATATTTTATATAGACTACATAGGCCCTTGGATAATCTGAATGTTGATCACAGATGCTCTCTGTATGATACTTGATTTATGTGATAAATATTTCCCGGTGGATTAAATGCGTTGACAAGAGATTCCGCTGACAGTAATATCGTGGAAAATGAATACTTTGTATTATCATTAAACGACGAATTTATTGATCTATCAACATGGCAGTAGAGTTTGCCTGCTTCCGGAATCCTGGCTGTGATTCTCTTTTTAAGCCTCACTCAAAATGCTGACCATTCCATTCCAATAATGTGCAACTATCCCTGTCTCAAAGCCGAGACCATCGACCATTCTACATGAATCTAATTTCAAGTTCAACAGTACTCTTGACTTCTCCAAAGAGCCAACGAAGCAAAGTACTAGTTATAACCGTATGAAAACCAGATGCAGTTGTTGCCTGTGCATGATTCAGTAACAGTCACTGCAGATATTTGAGATTCTATAAAACTTGAAAGTGCCACACGCAGAGTCCTTATGAGAGTTATGTGCTATCAGATGGCTAGAGAAATCAGAATACTGCTTTTATTATAAACTGTATTATAACTTAGGAGACCAGTCTGTCCGTGATATTGAGAGGCTTTGCAAAATTGCTTCCAAAGTGATCTCCCTTAGATTTATAGTGTTTCATGATGGACACTAAAAATGCGAAGTAAGGTAACTTTTGGGCCAGGGCTGTCGAATGAGCCTTTTTGCTGGTATATTGCCTGGTTTGTGCTTGGGAATGGGACAAAAAAAACTGGGACTACGTTTGGCACAGTTCCAGGCTCAGCTCCCTATCAGGGTCTACCTTGATATTGATCAAGTAAGAGCGAACAGAAAGTCTATTGAAACCAATTTTACTGCCAACCACCAACGAATCTTGAGAAAGCATCTCTTTTTTTATCTTTCGATTATTTTACCGAGATTCTTCTTTTTCTCAAGCCAAACCTCCAATTGCTTCAGTAAAGATTCTAATTCTCTCAATTTCTTGATTTTATCAATCAATTGCTATTTTTTACATAAAAAACTCTAATGATGTCCATCAAGATCGTTATTTGCTTACCCAAATGATGTCTTATGCTACCCCCGACGGCAACAATAATTTCCCTACGTCAACCGCCCGATGGTGTCCACTAAATTGCCAACCTTTTGATAACATCTATCAAAATTGTTATTTCAACCCCCCTATGATGTCTATCAAGATTTTTATCCCTTCCTCCCGATGGCGCTTGTCATCTTTTATTCCTACACCAACCCTCTGATGACGTTTATTGAATACGTTATTTTTTCCCTCCAACCACCTATTGCGTTTATTGAGAAAATTTCAATAGATAGATATCTTCGGGGGATAAGCGTAGGAAAATGAAGATCTACACTACGCTATTGGAGGTTGGCGTGAAAAAAAAAAAGCGAAACAAAACAATCGAAATCATTATTCTCTACGCTAGTGGAGTGTTGAAAGGATTATGGTGGGGTGTGATTTCAACCATGTACTGTTCCGATGGCACCACAGCAGCAGCAAAATAGGGAACGAAAGTCACAAAACTCGTACCAGAATTCAAAATCAAACCTCTATTCGTTTTATGCATCAATGATGTTCTATTAAAGACTAAAGAAAATCCTTACCCAGAGAGTGGGAAAGGTTAAATCAGTCTGACTGTCAGCGGCCAGGGGCCGGCGGCTATAACAAGGTACATAGTCACTTGTCTGCTCTACTTCTGGTCCACTCTTTTGCACTTCAGGTGACCAACCATTGATCCCCTGACATATAGGCAAGGGTCATTTTTCTATTGATATCTATTCTACTGCATTATCTACCCTCTTATTTTACCTGACATACGAACTAAATGATCATCTGCTTTTTTCTTTCTTTATTTTTCTCCTATGTTTTTCACGCCACTGAACTTATCATCAGCCTTTTTTTTACTTCTACCGAAAGAATTTATATTTAGCGTCACTTTTTCATCAACCTCTTTTCACTTTCTTTTCTCCAAACGTCTATTTAATTAAGCATCTGCAACTTGCTATCTATCTGCTTGGGCTCCAAATGACCACTTTTTATCATGTCAATAAATCTACTCGAGATGTTTTATCGTCCTTTTTTGTCAGAAAAAGATTACTCTGTTTCTATTTTTGTTGACAAGTACGTAAATATAGCACACATATACCCACACCAAACGTCTCTTAACGAAAGTCTTATTTATAAATTCAAAAAAATCATTCAAGGATAAACAACGGAATATTCAATTAAACAGCCCCTATCAACCCTCATATTATAACAGGTTGTCGTAACGCAACCCTAAAGTTGATTTTTTTTTTACTGTGATTCCTGTTCCTTAATTGCCGGACGACCTTTGAGGGCACCAAGTCTAATTTCTGGATATCCGTTTTGTAGGCCGCTACAACCCATTGACGGGGTATGGCCAGATATTGGGTACACCTTGATATTCAGGGGAAAAACTGGTAGAGACTGGGCTTTTTCAGTTTGAAGTTAGAAAATGAGACATTTCTGGTGTCCTTCAGACTTTCACAGTGGTTTATGCCAAAGAACTAGTGTAGGTCATTATGGAAATGTGATTAATATCAATTAATAGAAAAGAACGAGTACAAATCCACAAATACTTATCTTACACATACCAGGCATCTTGAACTTATTGCAACCGCCTTTCGCATATTCTCAAAATATTGTTTTTGTGTTCATCCCTATTGTACTTTTGTCATATTTACAGAAATAGCCAACGCAATGATAAACAGTATTTACAAATTCCTATAGTTTCT
Source organism: Thysanoteuthis rhombus (assembly GCA_963457665.1). Taxonomy (NCBI): domain Eukaryota; kingdom Metazoa; phylum Mollusca; class Cephalopoda; order Oegopsida; family Thysanoteuthidae; genus Thysanoteuthis; species Thysanoteuthis major. The sequence goes on along the minus strand of OY735232.1, from coordinate 36,573,512 downwards.
AATAGCTAAGACTTGCCACTTTTTGTCTCTTATGCGATCTTCCGCTCCCTCAGAATTTGTGGAAAAGTTTGATTCCTTTTAACTATTACAACTAATTTGTTATTTCCCTCTCTGTAACTGCTTTTCCTTGTCAATCATTATTTTACTCAAATAAATAATATTTTGTTCATTGTTTAACCATTGCATATGTTTGTAGGTCTTTTAAGCATATTCATAGGTTTGCTATCAGTACATTTCATCTGCTCCCACTCCAAATGTATTTAAATACAAATATCCATGATTATCGTCTTGACTATTTTGAACAGACTGATCATATTAACGATAGGAAATCATTTGGGTCAATCAGATGAGTTGTAACACCATCTGGTCAGTCTAATTCGTAGGGTTTGTCGGCTAGGGTGGTCAGGTCAAGTCAATCATTCGAGTCGGGTTAGTTGGTCTGAGGTAGGATTTTTCCCTACGACGACGCCCTCATTGTATCTCTGAAGATATCAGAAATAAATCAACTATCAAAAGTCAAGCATACAATTTTTTTTTAAATTTAAAATAAAACAGAGTCTGAGTCTTTGTTGAAAGGAATATTAAATGATGGAAATGGTTTAGAATACGGTTATAGCATTTGAAATTTCTACAGATGCCATAACTGAGGAGTATGTGTGGGTATGTGAATGTCTGTCCGTGTGAGTGCGCTGGTGTATTGAAGTAGGCATGTGCAAGTAAATGCATGAATAAATGTGTCAGTATGTGTGGGTATGTGGGCGTAAGAGTGTGTGCAATTGTGGATGTATTGGTGCAGTTGGATCAGTTGGTGTGAGTGATTGTGTGTGTGTGTCTGAATGTGTAGATATGTGAGTGTGTGTGAGGATTTATGAAGAATATTTATTCAAGTACGAATAATGAATATCTAAGTGTGTTTCTTTGTATGTGCGTGAGAATATTTTGTGCACTCTTACACGAACAAAATAACAATATAGGAATTAGGACAATTTGGATACTTTCATCATGTGATAACAGGAGACGTTTTAAGATGAAGTTTCAAAGTAATATATCGCATTTATGATTCTTTCTGTTGGACTGTTCATCCATTCCTTAATAATATGATTGTCAGGAATGAGAAACATATAGAGAAGATATGGACAGTGAATGAACACATAGGAATTTGAACATATGACATTTATTTGAGCCTTTACCTCATCGGCTATGGTTTAGCTCAATATATATATATATATATATGTGTGTGTGTGTGTGTGTGTGTGTGTGACTGAGAGTGTTTACACATCTACAAACACGTACAGATACATTTAATTAACTCTTACTTTTTGGTGTTTTGATAAGTGAGCTTCTTTACCATTTCTATAACGTGATTTACTTTTTCGAAACTTCCAGTTATCAAATCTCTCCTGTTTCCATTCTGAGTCTCTCAAATGAGGCTGAATCGAACGAATGTTTTAGAATCCTCTTGATTTTCTGTCACCAATAGACCATACACACACTTTATTTTGAAACCCTTAACTAATGGTGAGACACTGGGGTCCTCTACCAAACAAAAAGAAAAAGGGGTAACTTGAACAAAACTCATTCTATTTATCGCTTTTCCCAACATGAAAACCGAGAAGACACAATAGGAAACTGCAATATTTAAATAATATATGATAAATAAACGTCTTCAAGGAATACATGTACTTCTACTCATACTAGAATAGTATCAGTCGAAAGGATCAGAGCATGAGACCTGCATGGGAACAGAGTGTAGTCTCTGTGTATTCATCGGATGTTGTTACCTACAAAATCATCATCATCATCATCATCATCATCATCATCATCATCATCATCATCATCATCATCATCATCATGTCCACTGCTAGCTGAAGGTTTTACCTGTCTCCTTCCAATGTCTTTCCAGCAAACTTTTTTTTATCATATCTCTTCATCCTTTTTTTCTCATTGCATTTACTGCCCAATCTGTTTGCCTTTTGCTCTAACTATTGACACATAGTCTTGCTATGTGCGCAGCCCATCTTCATTTGTGCTGCCTAATTATGTGTATATCATGTTTTGCTCTTGTTCCCCCTATAATGAACATGTCCTATCTCTTACATTTACCAATAGCATGTACATAATCGCACCTAGCAATTACTATTTTTTATCTATAAGCAGTTTTTCCCTTCGCTCTTTGCAGAGCGTTGTTTTTCCAAATAAATGAGAACGTGGGTGAGATGTGTAGGAATTGTAAAGAAATGCCAACTAGGGAACATGCAACACAATCATTGATTTACAATTTAACGCTATAAATACCTCGACTGATTCAATAGTGAAAAACACATGCTTTGTTTGAATCATTGCAGTATTAGTTAATGATTTATTCAAACATAGCCAACCTGCCACTTTTCATATTCTTGAAAAAAAATGTTTTCAAATTTCGACCAGAGGGGCTGACTAGGCAATAAGCAATAACATTCTCTCTTTCTATTTCTCTCTCTCTCTTCCTTTCTCCCCCATATTCATACATACATCCTAATGTGTGTGTGTAAATATATGTATATATATATATATATATATATATATATATATATATATATATATATATATATATATATATATATATATTGATATTGATATTGATATTGATATTGATATACATATGTATTGATATAAAAATATATTGATATATATATATACATATATATATACACACACATATATTGATATATATATATATATATGTATATATATGTATATGTATATATATATATATATATATATATATATATATATATATATATTGATATATATATATATGTTGATATATATGTATATATATATATGTATGTATTGTCGGTATCAAACTTATCGAGTAAATGTTTGGCGAATATTCGAATAAGAAGCAATGAGAAGACTGACAAGTGACGCACAATCTTTAGAGATGGAGATAGAAAAGCAATGGAAACATAATAATAATAATAATAATAATAATAATAATAATAATAATAATAATAATAATAATAATAATAATAATAGCTTTTTTTTAATCTTGTGATCGGGCAACTAAGAAGAGATATAGAAATTTTTTCGAGCGAAGCACAAAACGCTAAACAGGTGTAGTGTGAGATAAGAGAAGCCCGAACGACGAGCAAGGTATTTACTTCCGAGTTGAATGAAGCAGCTTAGAGATAAAGGAATAAATATTCATACTTATACAAATTAATACGTGAATAGACTGGAACTACGCCATTAGATTCAACTGTCTCTATGGATACCTAATGACAAATGAAGCGGATGACTGTGAACGTTAGCGGAGCTCTTAGTAGATGCGATTATGGTGACTCAACGAGTATTCTAGCGATAGACTGACTGACAAGAATAGTGTCAATTTTATATTTTTTGGTGTTAACAATTCCAATTTTGTAAATGTATTGAAATTCAAGCTGGGATTATATACTTTCTAAAGCGGTCACTGAAGCTATAGTTTGCTTTTCGGAGGGTATATGTTAAAGTAATACAGTGTCAGAATAAGACTGACAACGTAATCAGGTCACGCGATAAGTGTTTACATATGATTCCAAGTTCCTTACTATGAAACTCGACAACCAAAGCATCTTTAGAACAAGACAGACTGCAGCAAGGTCAAACAACACTCCGACTTCTGCTCTGGCTGTAGATGACTACTGCATCTTTTGTATTGCATATATAATTTAGAAAAAATGTCAATATGTATGTGTATATATATATATATATATAACATACCTTTTAGTACCACGAGGTATGATTGAAACCTTCGCTTCATACATATATATATATATATATATATATATATGTGTGTGTGTGTGTGTGTGTGTGTGTTTTTTCATTAGAATGAAAGGAATTCTTGCAGCGTGATAAATTTTTGGTAATATCTAAGACCTGTCAATTTAGTGCAGTCGGTAAGATGGGCTGAGAGTTGGCCCTGACTTCAAATCACAATAGGAGACGTATCTGTTTACACCCCTAAGTAACTAATATGCTGATAACAGGCGCCCAGAAATAAATGAAATGTTAAACCGACATCATTTCAGTTACTAATACGGATGATGTTTCGTAAATTCATTTATTACAGGTGTGGTCAGACTTGCTTGAACCAAGCGGCACCTGCAACAAACTGCAGACAGTTGAGGCCCACTTTTTCTCCCCTTAGCAATAAAGAGAAAAATTGAACTCAAATCTAGCAATAAAATTACCATTTGAATTCTCAAATGTTTTTATTGAACATCAACACTGAAATTACATTTTAATCCAGTTGAGTCACAATTATTAACCAGTAATTGAATCACCGTGGACCAAAAAGTGTTCCGTCCGACCAACCAGCCAGGTGGGTTACAGCTTATATCCTCTCTGTTTGTCCGTGTGTCTGGACGATTCAGAAAAAAAAATGTTGTGTTCAAACCTTGTGTAGGTTTTTTTTTGGTGTGCATTGTCATTTTAAAAGTCACTCGCAGCAGAATGGGGGAATGATATAAAAGAGAAAAAGAGAGCAACTCGACTGAGAGAGAGAGAGAGAGAGAGAGAGAGAGAGAGAGAGAGAGAGAGAGAGAGAGAGAGAGGGGGGAGAAGGAGAGAGAGAGAAGTGGAGAAGAAATTTCATATAATGTACAAACAGAAAAAGGGAGAGAAATAGAGTGAAAAAAGAAGAAATAAAAAAGGAAGACAGAGAGAGAGAGAAGAGAGAAGAGAGAAACATTTTTATAACGAGGGGAAAACCTAGAAAAAGAAAGAAAGAAAGAAGAAGTAGAAGAAGAAGAAGAGCAAGAGAGACAGGGAGAGATCTTCAATTATCGGAAGCGAGAGAAAAGGGTAGATAAGCCCTATAAAACAGACGTGCATTGAAAGCTAACTAATTTTTGACGACCAAAAATATCAACATATATAAGATATATGAAGTGTATAATCGTTCTTTTATCTTCAGGTAAGCTACTTCACGTTTTTCAAGTTCATCTACTGCTCTATTGATAACATCTCCCAACGATCCTCTCTCTCGTGAAAATGCTCCAGTTTCACTGGTTGGTTTCCCTCAACCTCTCGTTTTGAACCACCAAAATCGAAAAGTTGTATCGTTCCACTTCTTGACAAAGACATTACCTTTGAAACAGTTGAAACATAATAACTCAGAATCAGTAGAAATCTCAATATTGTTATCTTCCATTCCAACGTCTGAACAATAGATGCAACTGATTAGTATTAATAATCATATGGCACATAAAATACTTATAATGATATACTGCAGTTTTATATAGTCTTGACATATCTACATGGAATGAGCTTTGGAATAACTACTTTTAAGAACGGAAATACTTTGATACGCTAGTGAAAGATACTTACTAAACAGGGCATATATAGAATATCGTATTGATTTTTATGACCGCCAAATTTACATATATATATATATATATATATATATATATATATATATATATATATATATATATATATATATATATATACACACACACACAAACACACACATATATGCACATACATATAAATATATATTATATATATATATATATATATATATATATATATATATATATATATGTATATATATATATATGCAAGCAATGATTAATATGCAACAAAAATGTGTATATGTATCAAGTCGATCTTTTTCGAAAGATGTGCTCGATATCAACAGTAGAGAGATTATACAATGAGTAAAGATTTTTCCAATTGTTCATTACAGATTGTACATTAATTTGAAAAAAACATATATATTCGTGTGTGTTTGTATGCGTGTGTGCGTGTGCGTGTGCGTGTGCGTTTGTGTGTGTGCGTGTTTGCTCATTGTTAGACCAACACGACGAACAATTATGTGATGGCTCATTATTCAAAGTAATAGTCACTTATTATTACAAGATAATATCACCAGACTCTGCCTATGGCTGAGAATTTCTCTATGTTTTTTCAACAACAAAAAGCAAAACCGTTTTTGCTTGAACTTGAATATTCAGTAATTATATTAGTATTGTTAACCAGTGCCATTAATTTTTGACGACTAATTTTCTACTTTCGTCAACTTAATTATTTTTTTTTTTGTTACTTCTCATCTTAACTCAATTCAGGCCGACGACCTGCAACGGTTATTAAATGGTGCCTTCTGGAGATAAAGGATACCTCCCAGTGGGATCAAACTTCATATCCCTTTTGCCTAGATGAGTTTGGTAAATTCCCGGAAACTCTTACCACCTGCTGGAACACTATAGCTTGGCCAAAGATCAAATCTGACCCATAAACCTATTGACTGCTCCCAATCTCTCCGGCACATTAGTATTCCCGTACTATTAGTATCAGCAAAGCAAGTATTAGAAATCATCAACCAAAACGGTCAACAAAAGGTTTCACCGGGCTTTAAGGTGGTCTGGCTGGCTGACTGACTTGCTGGCTATGTATTTATGTATGTATATATCACTCATACAGAAATAGAGTCTGAACATTTTCTCCATATTAGTTGTGGGCAAAACGGTTTTCATCATCATCATCATCATCATCATCATCATCATCATCATCAGTCTTTTAACGTCCGTCGCTGGACGTAGACCATCCCCAAGATTCGCCACGATTCCCTATCATGGGCATCGCCGAGCCAGTATTTCCTGAATCTGTCAAGTTCATCTCTCCATCTTGTGTTCGGTCGGCCTCGGTTTCTTAAGTGATCTCTGGGGATCCATGCTGTGAGACGTGATGTCCATCGTTTGTCTTTCATTCTTGCAACATGGCCTGCCCACTGCTATTTGAGTTTTTTAATAGTTTCTATGATGTCACGAACACCTGTTTTCTTTTTTCAGTTGGGGGGGTCCAATTTCCGATGCATATTTATGCTAAATCGACCTCTTATATTGTGTCTAGCAGAGATCAAAATTTTTTTTAGTTGAAAATGTTAACTTTTGGAGATCACTGCCCAACAAAGAGTGAGGGGAGAAACTCCTGTGTTGATCACAATTTTTTTTGCATTTTCTACTGATTATCCTTATAGGGTATACTGCCAAATAACATTGGTCGCATGACAGTTTCTGTTGAATGACTAACTAGACTTATCTTTTATTTCTCAGTGTTATTTGATGAAGTATTGAAAACCATTATTAGACATCCTTGACGTCTATTTTGCTTCATCTTCATCTGAAGTTTGAACGTTCTGATTTTAGATCGATTCATCAATAGGAAGAAAGTTTTATTAAAAAATCTTGTAGATTTAATATTCGAAATGAAAGTACTGATCTTCTGTTCACTTATACAGCAGATTCAATTTATGTATAAGAATATGTTTGGGGGAACAAAATTCGCAAAGGAGATTGGAACGTTCACGATTCTTTCCTATTTCAATGGTTTTCGTTTTTTTCTCTTTTCGGGCATATTAAGAATTTGATCATTGACAAGTAGATAACTGAGTAACGAGCTAAAATAGACTTTTACAATGAATACTATCAATCAATGATGCAAGTTCATCGTCACCTGAGTCGATAATTCCTAGTTTGGTTGTGTGATTTTGATAGTTGGGTCCTGTCAGTGATCACCTGCGAACAGGAAGAATACGTTCAGTCCAATAATTTAAGAATCATTTTTGTATATAAAGGAGTGTTGGGGATAATCTGGAAAATTCCACTAAGTGGCTCCCTGCTCGACTCAGCTTATTTCTCAGGTCACTTAGGGTTATCATAAAATAAGGTGTATGTTAACAAGCCAAAGGTTGTCTAGGAGCGAAAGAATAATATACGATGAGAAATAAACAAGGTATCCTTTGGAATCTTATGCAGAATAAAACTGAGTGAATAAGGATGTTAAAAACAGTAGGCATTTGATGGATACATTTTTCTGTTTTCTGTAATTGAATCTCCCTTGTTTATAAATTTCATTTATCGAAAACAATTTGAAAATCATTGAAACTAAAAAGATGTGGATGTTTTTGAAATTTTATGCTACCATGTATGTATGTACGAATGTATTTATCTGAATCTTAATCTTCCCACTAATCACATCCACACTCTACCCTTTCACAGGTATATCTAATATTGAGAACTTCGCAGTCACTCAGACCCATAATATCTAAAACTTTTGTAGGGCTTTCAACTTGTACATATCAGAGCCAACATATTTTCAATGATCTGTAAGGTTAATACGTATGGAATTCCTTAACCTCATCATCCTACTATTTATACTATAACGTACACTGGCAATCCAACAATAAATCAGGTCCCTTCTACCCTGACACCCTATGTTCTCTCCAAGACTTACTGCTAACACCACATACGCCATCACAGGCTGAACTGAGTCCCGCACAACAGAATGACCCTAAGAGATAGGATCCCATTTTTTACCCACGAAGCAAAGCATTTGATGGTTGACTAATGTTTTACAGTAAACTTATAAACATCAAATGGAACTCAGACACACACACACACACACACACACACACACACACAAAAACAAACACACACACACACACACAGAGCACATGCTACTGATGATGTGAATAATTTCTGAAACAGGTCTAGCTCATTAATGAAAACATTTCCGGATTAATAAACTTAGTTTCCATACATTTTCACTCCTGTGTCCGTCTCACTTCCTATAGTTCACATTATACATATCTATATCTATATCTATATATATATATATATATATATATATATATATATATATATATATATAGATATAGATATATATATATATACACATATACATATATATATATATATATACATATATATACATATACATATATATATATATATATATATATATATATATATATATATATATATATATATATATGGGTTCAGCTGGCCTAACGAATAACAGCACGAAAATGGACTCATCTAACATCTGATATACCTTAATAGAATGCAAAATCAGCAAAGTTGCCAGTTATAAGTTCTGATCGCTCCACGAGTCCCTTTGATGTTGAAAGTAATCTTCCACGAGGAAGGTAAAAAGAGAACCAATGGCTCCTGGCAGTGCTTTTATGGCATACGTCGAATAGCTACGAACTCCCCGCTGTTACTTTCATAAATCACGGTGTGCGGCCTCCGCTTGAGTGAATAACAGTTACATAAAGACTGGGTTTAATCGCGTCCACAACCAAATACCCACTGGAAAGAGTAAAGGGTGAATGACATCGAACAGCCATGTTGATTCGGACACTTTCCAACTAAGGGAGATAATTTAAAAGTGCAGGAAGAAGAAGATATCCAAGCGAATGAAAGTCACCTATTGTGATCATTTTGGGGAAGGGTTTCTTGGATAGCAATACCTGGTTGGCAACTCCAAGCAAAGGATATAAATCAAAATCAATAATTGAACAGTTGTAGCTTTAAAAACTGAATTTATGTGAAAGGATTATATTGAAGAATACATATGATCAGGAAAATTTCCTTTTATGAAATCACTGGCGTTTCCAAATTGAAAACATTAAAGAAAAACACCCAGATATATCTATGTTGATGTCATTGTTGAATACATCAGAATAAGGACCGAAAAGGTTTTTAAAATTCAGTGTTATGACAGTGTTCTACATAATAAGTTGTGATACAGACGTGGGCTTCGTTGATTGAATTATGGGGGTAAAGACATTTACTGAGTTCTAAGATTTTTTTTTCGGAATAATTATAAGAAAAGAATCACAATTTTTTTATACAAATCATTGTCGCTTCGATCTAATCAATCCAGTCAAGAGCAAGTTGTCATGATATGAGAAATTCTTTTGAAAATTTGAATACCAAATGTGGAAATGAACCTACAAAATAAGGCAAAGCTTCACCAGTTGGGAACTTTCAGGGGTTCAAGGTCCTATTTCCACTGATGCTCACCAACCAAAGTAATAATACTGATATAAGAAATAAGAGAGTTTTAGTCTAATTTGTGGTTAGGGAACACTTTCCGTATCACAATGTTTGGGTAACTAATCATGCAAGCCTGTTCTCAATTATGAGTCCGGCGTTCATTGGAAACCCCCATATAATGGCCCCGTCCCAGATAGTAGAGCCTACTAAGAAGAGACACTTTCTGTAGCATGCTCATGATCAAGATAAGGAAGCTGGGTTGTTTGATGGTGAAGTGACTTCAATTAGCACTATGTGAACCAAAAGTTTGACCTATGCAAATTAAAATAATTAATGCAAGTTGTCGGTAAACAAATTTAGACAAAAGCCAACTCTTTGAATCCTGATTTGCAGAGCAGGCATACCATCCCCCAAAGGACAACTATACATACATATATATATATATATATAGAGAGAGAGAGATAGTATCATCCACAGACAGCTGTTTCATTGTATCACAACTCTTAAGTGCGGCTATAGACAATCCATTATCCCATCCAGCACTGCGAGGCAGGATTGAAAACTTCACCTCAGACCCGGAGGCCGGTATCCTACCACTGAGCCACGGAACTGGACGGTCTGTATATCGGCCTCCGGGTCTGAGGTGAAGTTTTCAATCCTGCCTCGTAGTGCTGGATGGGATAATGGATTGTCTATAGCCGCACTTCAGAGTTGTAATACAACGAAACAGCTGTCTTTGGATGATAGTATATATATATATATATATATATATATATATATATAATCCTCCGTATTTAATAGATAAAATAAAATGTTCTTCTGGATTAGAAATATTCGAAAAAAGACTTGGAGACAACGAGGACCTGGAGCAGCATCACTCACCACAACCGCTATTTACCCTGGGCGAAGAGAGAAATTCATACCTTTCGGGGCGCAGATTGAGGAATTCATACCTTTCCTAAGGGCATTAGTGTGGATTGAATGCAATGGAACTCGGCTCACCAATTGTATTTTTCATTCTGCTAACCATTTTGCTTCAGGCACTTTCTTCTTCCAATCCATATATCGTTTCGTATAAGAGTAATCAAAACTTGGTAATTGTCTTTCTTCTGTTGCTGAATGTATCTGAACGAATATATGTTGACTATGTATGCGAAAACACCGGTTAATATATATATATATACATATATATATATATATATATATATATATATATATATATATATATATATATATATATATATATATATAGACAATTAAAATGATTAAAAAAGAAATGACCGAATTAGAAAATATCATAATATGTATATATGTCTGTGTGCATATGTGTGTGTGTGTGCATGTGAGTGTGTGGATGTGTATTTGTGTGAGTACATGTAAGTATGTATACATATGTATATGTACGCGTGTGCATATATATATATATATATATATATGTATATATATATATATATATATTGACTCTAAGTACGGCAATTACTTAAACTAGCTGCAAAAGAAATAGTTAAATGACTGACTTGGAAATGAAGACGGGAGAAAGATAAAAAAAAAATGGTATAATTTCCAATTAAATCGATCCGGTTATTTTCCAATTTTGGCATTGAGCAAAGAAACATTTCCGTGTTTCTTTGACGATGAAATTGAACCATTTTAATCGATTTAGTTTCCAGGAACCATTGTCAGACAGTTGAATATTCTTGGACTGTACAATGCCGTCTATAGAATTCAGCATTTAGTCATTCTTGCAAAAAAATATGTAAAAGCCCTGTGAAAGCGAACCATTTGTCTGCAGATTAGCGAATAATCTGAGGTGAATTCTGAGCAGACTTTTTATGGATGGGTAGAATTACCAAGTGGAGCGTACTATATATATATATATATATATATATATATATATATATATGTATATATATATATATATATATATATATATATATGTATATATATATATATATATATATATATATATATATATATATATATATATATATATATATATATAGTGTATGCTTGAGTTGATAAATTTACCGATAATGATTCTGAAGGATTGTCCTGAAGCCTCGTCTCAAGGATTGTCTTCATATTATACTAATGGTTAAAATCATTTTTTCCCCATCATTTTTCAAAATATGTCCGGCCTTTCATTTTCATAAGTAGTACAACAAAACATATTGTTGGTTACTGACGAGTGTGTAAGACACAAAACATTGAGGTTCACCGGGTAAATATCCTTGTAAATTTTATGATTTATAATATTAATGATAGTAATTTTTTCTCTCCAACGGAACAGTGAATAGATCGCACTTGGAATTATATTTTTCTTGAATTGAAATGATAACTTGATTTACATTCTTTTGATGTTGAATCGATCGAATGTTATTCAAATGGAGATTATCTTTATTGATCTTTCCTTTTTACACCATTATAGCCATTAAGCTTTCTGGATTTAATGTCTAGGTTAAATCTTTGTTCAAATACAAATTTAAGTTCTTATTTGAGAACAGCAAATCACCGTCGATAATTGAACAATTCTAGCGTCAGAAATTGGAGTCACACAAAGTCCTCCATCGAAGAATATTTATGGTCAGAATGAATGCCATCTAAGGCATTCACGGCGTTATCCAATCAAATGCATCTACAAAAATTCAGACGCTGGAAAATACAAGTGTTATTAAGGCACCCATCAGAATAAAGTCTCTGAATGGATGAAAAACTTTTTTTTTCGAAAATATAACATCTTTAGAAGGGGTTTAGTGGAGTTCAGATTAGAAAGAGACAGACATGTGAGAATCATGCTCAACCTCACATGGAGAGATTATAAGACAGCACAGTATATAAGAAAAAAAATGGGGGTCAAAGACATCATAAAATTTATATGAAAACTTGAATAGCAATGGGCAGGCTATGTTGCAAGAATGGCAGACAACCGATGGACACCACAACTCACAACAAGGATCCCCAGAAATCTTGCAAAACCGTGGCCGACAATACAAGATGAAGAGATGAAATGGACAAATTCAGAAAATACTGGCTCCACAACGCTCACAATAGAGAAGTGTGGCAAATCCTAGGGAAGGTCTATTTCCAACGACGGACGTTAAAAGACTGATGATGATGATGATGATGATGATGATGATGATGATGATGATGTCGTCAACTTTTCAAGTCTGCAGACATCATAGTATGGCCAGGAGCTCTGGGGACACGAAAGCAGAAACACTGAGATACAATCATATAAAAAAAATGACACAACCCTTCCACCAACTTTGATGACTACGGTAGTTCAAGTCTTTACAACCTTTTCTATAAAATTATTTTTGAAGTTTTACTCGCTACAACGAAGATACCAGTTGCTCTGCTAACGGTAAATAATTCAACAATATTTTCCACTCATAGACACTTAAAATCGTCTTCAAATCCACCCTGTTTTAATTTAACGCTTTTCTTCCTTTCCCGATGGATTTAGTCGACCTCCCTCAGTAGAAACATAAATGATTAATACCCTTCCATTTTGCTCACCTCTACTCTGCTTTTCAATTGTCTTTGTGTTGCTTATTCCTGTATGCAATCCTATCACGAAATGCACCGACAAATATCTTGTCACTGGCATGCCACGTTTGGTGATGGAGGACAGGCTAGATGTGCATGATAAACCTTCTACCATGTGTCTTACTTACCCAGGCATTAGCAGCCCAAATAGGCTGCTTCCTTTGTCAATCTTGACAGGGTTACATAGAAATGATAACAACGCTATCACAGAATTAATTCTGAAGATACAGAAATGCAGATAATTATAACTGATCTATTATTAATCAAGTTTTCTTTACAGTGTGGGATATTTGGTAAAATTGTGGCTTACATATTTTTGGAGTTCGAGAACTCCAAAGATTCAAATTGGCTTCATTTATTCAATCATGTGATAAATGTGATCGGAACATAACCAAATAGCTGTCATCGCATTGGGATCAATAGAGAATTTATTCCAGCAAATCTCTTTTCCAGTATAAAATGATTATAACTTGTTCTATGATTGATTCTTCATCGATTGATATACTTTTAATTCCAAAGTATGGTAGATTATGGGGTTTCTACAAAAGTTTCGGTGGGCGCAGATCGCCTCATATCACTGCATGGAAATGGTCCTCTTTGACACCCCTGTCTGTTCTGCTGTTGTACGCTCCTCCCCTCCAATCTTAAAATAATGGAACTATTTTTTGATCTGAATTCTTTATACTCTGCTCCTAATTACTGTGAGGTTATGCTTCTGTCTCCTGGGTATTTCACAATGTTGCGCAATGGAATAAATATTTCATGAGAAAAATGATCGATGATAAAGAGAACTCACAGAATTGCATAACTGTATTCATTGAAATTTAATGTTTTAAGCACCATAATAAACTTTTTTTGAGAAATTTTGGATCAGAGAGTTTTGCGTACGCTGACTTCGAATCTTACTGTTTCATTCTGGTGATACAGTTATAGCTGTTTTGGGATCAAAATTTGTATAACACTAAGCCATGGCGAGTATTTTGGTCGTAAAATCAATGTAAATATTAATCATTATCAGGTTTGAAGCAAAGAACAAGATTCGGAATTCGTGACTAAACAAAACCCAAAGCTTAATCTAGAGCTAAATTGGCTCGAAACATCTGTTTTGAAATAAACTGATTAGCCATCTGACCAATTTCCCCGGAAACTTGGATCTTACAAAATATAAATATGAATAATTTGTTTTCCGTAGTAATCTACCTATTACCCCAAAAACTAATCACAGAAAGTGTTTTAATTCTGCAGTAAAAGTATTTTCTGTGTACATCATTTTTTCTCTTCTGAACCATGTGGATGCTAGATTCTATTACGTCAATTTCTTTTTCAATTACAACGAAAACTTTCATAATTTTGGATCTAATGAGCAGATTTTGATTAGACAAATTATTTTGTCTTTAGCAAAATGCCCTTTATATGATACAATAATCCTCAGTAACAAAATTCACCAGTTCCCCCTAATGCAATGTGCCACTCGTCCAAGTATTATCCATCGGGAATGATCAGATCTCTGGTTCAACGATTAACAGAGACCACTTCTTTAGATTCATTCAAGGAAAATTATTTAGCAGTAACGATTCCCCTCTTTGAAATTAATTGCATTGTCTCAAACTCAAAACCCAAGAAAATTAATCGCATTGTCTCAAACTACTAACCATATAATGTATTTGTGTTCATTTATTTCTCGAGGTCTTTTACACAAGCTCATAAAATCACTTTTCAAAAATATACAAGGTGAACCTTGCAGCGGTATTTGAACATTGGCATAATGTAACAGAGGTTGCATCAGCCCTAAATACATTTTTTAGAAATTATTTAATGAATTTTGGTAAAGGCTCTCGAAAAAAATTTCAATGTAAATTCAGTATGTAGGTATCAGTTTTAATCGATGAATTCAATTTTTGGAGTTGTGCTCTGTTATTCGAGAAAACTAACCTTCATAGGGGAAGTGTTACGATTTAGTGAGTTGGGATACTTGACACAAATTAAACTATCAGTTTGAATCGTTGCAGAAAAAATCATCATGATATTCCCATTTAATAAGACCCCAAACATGGTAGCTTTATCTCCATTGAATGTTTGAGTCATCGAACTTGCTTTTAGGTGGCCCGGAATTACCCCCTCCATGGAATGAGTTAGAATATCGACTGCTTTTTGAAATTATGGATCTACGGGAACTGAATCGATACAATCACCCCAAAAGTATTTACAATACATGTTCATATAATAAATTTTACTTACATCAACGTGGCTGATAAATATCCCAATACAGTCATTTAGAACGACGTCAAAAAAGCCTCGAATGTAATACCTGAAGTCTGATAAGATGAATCTGGCATATCCTTTTTACTATTCTTTTTCAGCCCTTGTTGGAAAATCATTTGAGTTTTTACTGGATCCCAAAAGGGAAGCGTGTATTTTGGAACAGTTTTGAGAAGACTAAACATCTGAAAATAGAATTACCTTTGGGCATTCTCTCATTGCCGATTGCTTGCTTGAATTATTCACTTCTAAGCAGACAGGATCTTGCATACACAATTTACTGATTACAATCTTCTCTGATATTTTACATTACCTGGCACGAAGCTTAATCAGCAGACACAAAATAGATGTGTATATGAGTTAGAGCGTGAGGGAAGAAAAAACGAGTGGATATATATATATATATATATATATATATATATATATATATATATATATATTTATATATATATATATATATATATATAATGTGAGCTATAGGAAGTGAGACAGACACAGGAGTGAAAGTGTATGGAAACTAAGTTTATTAATCCGGAAATGTTTTCATTAATGAACTAGACATGTTTTAGAAGGTATTCTCATCGTCAGTAGCGTGTGCTGTGTGCTGTGTGCTGTGTGCTCTGTGTGTGTGTGTGTGTTTGTGTGTGTGTGTGTGTGTGTGTTTCTGTGTACTATTTAATGTTTATAAGTTTACTGTTAAACATTAGTCAACCATCAAATGCTTTGCTTTGTGGGTAAAAAATGGGATCCTATCTCTTACGGTCATTCTGTTGTGCGGGACTCAGTTCAGCCTGTGATGGCGTTTGTGGTGTTAGCAGTAAGTCTTGGAGAGGACATAGGGTGTCAGGGTAGAAGGGACCTGATTTACTGTTGGATTGCCTGGGTAGGTTAGGGATAGTATAAATAGTAGGATGATGAGGGTAAGGAACTCCATACATATTAACCTTACCGGTCATTGAAAGTATGTTGGCTCTGATTTGTACAAGTTGAAAGCCCTAGAAAAGTTTTTGTTATTATGAGTCTAAGTGACTGCAAAGTTCTCAATATTTGATATACCTGTGAAAGGGTGGAGTATGGATGTAAGGTTATTATTAGTGGGAAGATTGTGATTCAAAGATCTGACTGATTAGGGTTGTTAAGTTTGGTGTTAAGTCCATTGGAGGAGAGAGTTTTGAGTTTGTTGATCAACATATCATCATGTCTTTCTTGAATTTCAGTTATGTCAGTGGGATAATCTTTTCTATTTTTTCCATGATTGTGAAACTAGCCTCCGTAGTGAAATTGTGTCTGGAGTGCAAAGGTGTAGTTCTACAGGATGTGAACTGGGACGTTTTTTTAATTAAATTATGTGTCTATAGTTGTTAAATTGCAACTCAGACTTGCTTTTGTATTTTAAATTACATCCGTTATATTCCAAGAGGTATAAAATGTTCAGTAGCATATATATATATATATATATATATATATATATATATATATATATATATATATAATAATTGAGCCATCCACAGACAGCTGTTTCGTTGTATTACAACTCTTCAGTGTGGCTATAAACTATCTATTATCCCATCCAATACCATGAGGAAGGATCGAAACCCTTGCTCCAGACGTAGAAGTCAGCATATTACCTCTGCCCTACACAGACCTGGTGGTCAGTAAGGCTTAATTTGAAGAATATATTTACTTCACGCACGATTTCCCATCTTCCAGAGTTGGAAGAGCATTGCTCATATAGCTTATAGTGAACGACTTGCCTTACTTAAAGAGTGCTCAACCCTGATATATATACATACATACATACATACATACATACACACACACACACACACACATATATATATATATATATATATATATATATATATATATATATTGCAAAAGTGTAATATCCCTCATCTCATGTTTCAGTCTGTTTCAGTCATTTTATGAAAACTGTCTCATACTTAGTGTCGTATAAAAGTTTGTCATGTCAAAGATGATCAACTAAAAATTCGGATAAAGGCATTATCAATACGTGCAGTATTCTCTCACATTTAAAAAAAAACATAGTTGGAATCCAAAACAAACAAAAATAACTAAACGTAAAAACTGCCGGAACTAAGAAACAAACTAAGCGTAAACTCTCACTGTGAGTTTGATTCTGCACTTATAACGCACAAAACCAAATTTGAAGGTGAAAAAAAAACAACACCAAAACAAACAAAAAGAAATGGACCATTTTTTTTCAATTGTTGTAATAAGGAGCAGATATTTGAATGTTGAACTTTTAGCTCTATTTCTGTGACCGGTTTGCATGATGCATACATTGATGGCCAGCTTGGCAGACTTACTTGGAAAATGAAGAGACCAGTGTTGACTGTTTTGGTTGACAGTTTCTCACAGTGTGAGTCAAGAGATTGATACATATGGACACATTGAAACATTTAACGTAGTTAGAAGGAAAAAAAAACATCTATTCGTTTGATAACTAAATTCTCTACCTTTTGCAAAATCCTTCCCCTAGCCTGAAGGATCGCTATCCCAATTCATCCTTTGCAATTTATTCTTCCCCCGAGTCTGGTACTTTTCTCTAAATTATTCCCATTTCTCTTACATTCAAAATTTAAACACGAAGGCAACAATCTCCTGAATCCAATCAATATTCATTGTTTTCCCTTTGTTTTCCGGCTTACTTTTTTAAACAGAAGGAGAGTTTATTCATAGAATCACAGGAATAAGCAAATATGATGCCAGGAACATATTGTACGTTGGAAACTCAACCTTCGAAATATAGCTAAACAGACATAGAAAAAAATAATTTGGAGGTCTGAGAACGCCCTCAAATTTTCTTTAGATAAGAAATAAGATAAGGAAAAAAAGAAAAGTGATTTTTTAAAAAGCCCACGAATGACTACTCATTTTAGTGAGAAAGTTACTTAATAGACATAAAATGTATTGTTCTGTTTTCAACCCAAATTGAAGAGATGGAAAGCCTATAACAGCATCAGCTTTGATTATCACAGAATTTTCTATCTTTGCTTGTTTTCTGACGTTTGCTATTTATGAAATAGATTCAGAGTCAAAAGGCACCTGAGAGGGGGTCGCATTTGGCCGTAATCTTCAGTGGATAATTTCTTTTAAATCTTAAAATCTCTAATTGCATGAGAAACATTGTAGCTAGGAACTAGAGCTCTTGTGAATGCAGTTACTGAGTAAAAGCAGCGAATGTAGAGTTGCTAGAGAAAAAACAAGTACAAGGATCACAGATGTGACGGTTCCATACTATTCGAAACCGTCAACCAGAAATGTCACTAAAAACCGTCAACACACATTTCTCCAGCTTTCAAGCTGATTTGGCCGGCTATGTATTTATCACGAATACAGATTGCACCAATGTTGCCATTGGTCTGAAAATCTAAACATTTATTTTTTTATGCTGAGAAAAGTATTTCTTTTAAAAAATTGTATAGTACATTACGTGGATGACGGAGTTAAATTTGAAACGTATAATCTTGCTAATTTGGTCCCTCTGTTTGTACCCGGCCACATTCACACTCTCCGTTTGAAAATTCCGATATTTCAATGATCACTGTCCAGGAAAAGGCTAGAGAAATAACTAATGTATTTGTCAATCTTATTTCCAGATTCTTTACTGAAACATCCCAACACAGCATGCTGCCAGGGGACGTTGTTACACAACGGTTTCTATACAGTGACTAACCAGACCTCTTGTTTTGTTTTTTTCACTTCCAAAGCGGGAAAATCTTTTTTCACGAAAGTGTGAACCACTCATGTTTACATCGAAGAACTTCCAAACAATATTAATGATATATATATATATATATATATATATATATATATATATATATATATATATATATATATATATATATATATATATATGTATATATATATATATATATAATCTCATGTTTCAAGAGTTAGTCAATTGGAAGGGTCGTATTCATGCATGTAGACACAGGTGCTGTTAGAGGAAACAAGACACAAGGAATGGTTTTCTTCATTTTATGAAACGAGGGAAGGCAGAATTTGAAGGGTTTCGATAACGAGAAAGATAACCAAGAAAGACAAGACAAAGAATATAAATCGGAAATACATTTATCAATAAAAAAAATATATATATATTCATATTACTGAATGAGAAGCATATTCAGTTTGAAAACTTCCATCAGAACACCATCTGGTTCTGGAAAAAAGAATGCGTACTTTATAACTCGACAAAACAATATGATGAATGTACATGATTTTTGCTGGGTAGAGTGGGTGAAGACAGATTAAGATGAGGAGGCATATCTATTTCCAGTTGGTGCAAATGTATCTGACACCTTGCAAAAAGGGTAATTTTAAAAATAGACAGAATTTGACCTATAGATTAATATTAATAAATAGTATTATGTATACGAATAAGATAATTGAAACAAGATCAAACATTGAAAACATATGTACAAAGATCAGAAATCATTAATTCACTCAATTTCGAAGCTTTTGTTAAAATACATCTACATGTAAAAATACGTTATATATATATATATATATATATATATATATATATATATATATATATATATATATATATGTATGTATGTATGTATGTATGTATTAATTTGATTGATAAAATGAGCTCTTGCATCTGTAAGAGAAATATTGCAGCAAGACTCGTCAGTTTGTCTCAGTCGGTAAGTGAGCTGACTGCCTCTAAATGGTCGTGATTTTAATCCTCATGCTCATCAGTCTTTTAACATCCGTCGTTGGACATAAACCTTCCCCAGGATTCGCCACAATTCCCTATCATGGGCGTTGCTGAGCCAGCACTCTCTGAATCTCTCCATCTTGTATTTTGTCGGCCTCGGTTTCTCCTGTGATCTTTGGGGATCCATGTTGTGAGACGTGATGTCCATCCGTTGCCTTTCATTCTTGCAGCATGGCCTGCCCATTACAATTTGAGGTTTTGATATTTTTTTTGATGTCACGGATACCCATCTTCTTCTTTATATATTGTGCTGCCTTGTGATATCTCCATGTAAGGTTAACACCGGGAAAATAGGCGCAACCCTTGAAAAACAGCTCCAGCCGACGTAACTTTGATTGCAAAGCAACCGTGGTTGCTAAAGCAACCACAGTCACGAAAGCGTCAGGAAAATCCCGACTTGTCCCTTTAAGATCTGTGGAACCATGCTGCCCCGGGGTGCAATTTATTCGCTGTCCCACCACAGCAAAATGTGACACAAGGTCGAGCTTAACGTGGAGAGAATAGGAGTCCTCCATTCAAAAATAGATCCAGCCGACGCAACTTTGTTTGCCAAGCGACCGTAGAAGCTAAAACAATCACCGGCACGAAAGAGTCAGGACAATCCTGACGTGCTCCTTTAAGTGGATCCCCCCAGCAGCGTCAAAAAAAAAGTGGCAGAGCCCAAGGACGAGTCAAAAGGCTTCCAATGTGCGAAGCAAAGCGCAGCCTCAGTAAAACCTGCCCAACCACAGCAAAATGGGACACAAGGTCGAGCTTAACGTGGGAAGAATAGGAAACCCTTCCAAAATGGCTCCAGCCGACGCGACTATGATTGCCATGCGACTGAAAAAATAAAACAACCCCCGTCACGAAAGCATCAACCAGGGGACCTGCTCCTTCAAGTGCAATGGAGCAGTGCTGCCCCGGGCCAACAGACCCCCCCAGCTAGGCTGAGTAATAATAGGAGAGCCCAAGGGTGAGTCCAAAGGCTCCCCAATGTACGAAACAGTGCGTACCCTCAGTAAAATCTCGTTGGCTAACGCATTGCACCGCTGCCATCGGTCTTTGAGCTCAAACAGCACAGAATATCCGGCCCATTCAACGCGGCTACCGTTGAAAAGCGCATCGTAGTGATTAGACAACGTCCACCACGAAATAGTCCACCAGGGGACCCGCTCCTTTAGCTGCAATGGAGCAGTGCTGCTCCGGGGAACCAGAGACCCCGCAGCTGGGCCGAGTAATAATGGGAGAGCCCAAAGACAAGTCACAAGGCTCCCCGATGCGCGTAGCACACGCAGCCTCTGTCAAACCTCATTGGCTAACGCTTGCACCGGCGCACTCGTTCTTTGACACCCACCTTCTCCGGCCAATTCAGCAGGCAAATGTCAGTACCGACTCCTCGGTCTATGCCGGAGAACAGATACTACACTTTGATCCAGGAGAACAGGCCACAAAAAGGGGTGCTATTTAATTATTGTTGGACCACAGCAAGATGTGACACAAGGTCGGGCTTAATGTGGGAAGAAAAAGGAGCATCCCTTTCAAAAATGGCTCCAGCCGACACAGTTACCGTTGAAAAGCTCATCGTAATGGCTAGATAACGTCACCTGCGAAAGCATCCACCAGGGGACCTGCTCTTTTAAGAAGATATATGAAGAATAGGCCAGAAAAAGTGGCGGGTGAGTCTGTTTCTCTCATGCAGACATTGCACACTCCACAGTTTGAAGGTCTGTCTTTAGGTTAGGTTCCATGTTTGAGCTCCATAAGTGACTATCGGGAGAATGCATTGGTTGTATACTCTTCCTTTTAGGATTATCGGGATCATCTGGCTCTTGAAAGTTGAGCTTGCTCTGCCAAGGCTTGCCATCTCAAAGTTATTCTTTGCTTGATTTCCTCTTCTTTTGAGGGTCTCATTGAGATTTGTTGTAAAGGATGTTAATCTCATCAGTTATTAATCTATTAGAATAAAAAAAGAACATGCATATTTTTAAGGTGAATTTTTGGCAGACATGTAAAATTATTAATTTAGATCAGTCGGTATGATACACGATTACGAATGATTTTCCTGTGATTTCAAATCATGTTTAGGGAATGTTGATTTTTTATGTCCTAAATTTTTTGAGGATTCTTGTTCTAGTTGTGGCAGAAAATCAAATCTCCAGGTTTGGATTTGAGTTCGTGCAAAATTCTGAGTGAATGCATGAAGTATTGGACATATTAAAAAAAAACACTTTTTCTACATGAAATAAAAAAAACAACAGAATAAGAAAAGACATCAATAATAACCAATTATTCAACGTATATCAGTTCAGAATACTGAAATTGAGAATTGATAAGTCATGCATAGAAATCAGAAATAATTGGTCAAAATTCAGTCAATTTTGTAGATTATGTTGGCATGAATGTTTTTGCGATGTATCGCATACTTTTTAAATGTATGATATAGTTTGTGTGCATTTTGCAGTTTGTTTCTTTGTCCATAACGATGGATTCATCCACTTAGAGGTAATAATTGTGCAGATAAAACTATTAACTACCCAGAATTTGAACTATTTGACTCTTTAACTCATTCTTTGATAATATCTATGATGAAACTGATGAGATATAAACATATATTCACTCTACTAATGGCTTTAAAGTTGTGAGCAATTTAGTTTTTAAGCAAGTAAAATAATTTTGAAGTACTGGTGGGATAAGCAGAAAATTGGGTGAATACATCTTTTTAAACAATGGTAGAATTTGAGATGTACCCGTCAATTATTATGACCGACGACAAAAATAAATTCCAAAAAAGCATGGTTTTTCAATGCAAAAAATGAAAATTAGGTATTAAAAATTGGATTTATAATGATGACTAAGCTTCGATTACTTCCATAAATTAACCCTCTAGGTTTTTCTTCTGTATATATTTGTATAATTCCAGAAATTAAACTTGTCAATTTAAACAGATTTTCCAGTTTTGAAGTTAGTCTGGCTGGCTATTTATGTACGTATATTCGACAGCAAGTCCCAATAAATCCTGCAGGAAGGCTTACTCTTGACTCTCGTGGGTGTGTTGGACCTTACAGGTCGGCAGCTGGCCTGAAAAGCTACCTTAAAGCACATTAGCCTGACGGAACGAAGCAGGGTGACCAGATAAGGTGATCAAATGGCATCCTCTGACAAGATGAAGCAATCATGATATATATATATATATATATATATATATATATATATATATATATATATATATATATATATATATATATATATCACGTGTACATGCTGCATAAATGGAGCTAGAGGGCGGAAAATTTGACCATTTGCTCCATCAGTCTAGAAAATGTTTTTATCGTTTCTTGACCCCAAAAGCTTTTTTAGAGGGGTGTCAATTCGCAATGGAAGAATGGCCTGTTTGACTCCATGCTGAAGGTGGAGAAAATGGATGATTTTGAGAAGAAATAAGAGAATGCATACGAAATAAGAGAATGCATACGAAATAAGATCGGATCAAAGGGAAGATAATCTATACGAGCGGTACTTCCATCTATTCCACCAGTTTAGCATCATTGTAGTTACATGGTTGCTTGTAAGTGCTTCATTGTCGCTTTAGGCAACGATGTATTCACTTGTGCTACTCAATTTGAAATTAACTTAAGCCAGACGAAGATCATGTGCAACAATCACATCGGAGATGAAAACACTAAGATCAAAATCAAGGACACAGAACTGGAGAAAGTAGATCACTACATCACAATCTCCATGAGACCCTCAAAAGAAGAAGAAATCAAGCGAAGAATCACTCTAGAATGGCAAGCCTTTGGCAGAGCAAGCTCAACCCTCAAAAATAAGAATATCCCATTAATCCCCAGAAGAAAGGTGTATTACAACTGCATCCCCCCAATAGTCACTTATGGCGCTGAAACATGGGACCTAAACAAGGGTCAGATCTGAATCATGAGAATCATGCAACGTGCACATGAAATAATTATGCCGAGCCTCCCATGGAGAGACCACCAGACAACACATCACATATGGGGAAAAGACAAGAGTCAGGGACGTCATAGAATCCATTGAAGATCTCAAATGGCGGTGGGCTGGCTATGTTGCAAGAATGGCAGACAATCGATGGACAGCACCACTCACTACATGGATCCCTAGAGATCACTTGCGTAACCGAGGCCGGTAGAATATTAGATGGAGAGACGAGCTAGACAAATTAAGAAAGTATTGGCTCCGCGACGCCTATGATTGAGGAGTGTGGCAAATCCTGGGGAAGATCTATGTCTAATGAAGGACGTTAAAAGTGTGATGATAATGATGATGATGATTATGATGATGATGATGATGATGATTTGGTATAAAAAAGGGTTTTTAATAGTATTTTTCTTCTATGTCTTATAGCATAATCTTAATTATCTTCCAAAACACCAGCCTTTGACAATCTTGCCTTGGCATACCGTCATCAAGCTTTTTGAGTAAATGGTAATCGCCTATTCGCTGTACACCATTTCAATATCCAATCGTTTTTCTGTATAAAAACGCTGCTTTTTTTCTTTTTCAGATTGCGTGGAAACCTATATATCTTCATTTCTACTACTCAAATCTCATTAACTAAAGCATTTTCATTTTTAAAAGAATAAAAAAAGTTTCATTTAGGAAGAATGAAATCCCACCAGTCTTTTAATGTCCGTTGTTGAATATAGGCATCCCTCAAGGATTTGCCAGACCTCTTGTCCGTGGGCGTGGCAGTATCAACATTTTTCGATGCCATCGCAGTATTTCATTTCTAGCCAGTCACAGTTTCGAATCATGATCTCTAGGGATCAACGTTGTGAGTCGTAAAAAGTGTTAAAATTTTTGAACATTTTTATTGAGAGCTTAATTTTCGATTTTTCCGTAATTAATCACCATCATCATCATCATCATCATCATCATCATCATCATTATGGATATCGTGTTTTGTGATGACAGGTAAATTGGAGACACTCTTTCAGATGTCAAAGTACCATACAGAATTTTTTTAAAAAATCACAAAACACCTGGCCAAAGCAAATCAATAACTGCAAAATCTCGTCCCACACGGAAATGTCACAAACAATAGAGGAATGTCACTGTAGGATTGGCATTCTAGTATTTTATGAAAGGACCTTTCTCCTAACCAGCCACTCGGTTCCATGTTTTCCATCGGGAATCTAGCAAAGTCGACAGAGAAGGGTTAACAAGAATAATCAATTTCAAGTTTTATCCTCGAGGTTAACGTTTTTAAAGCATTAAAGGTCATTTAGAAATCAAAATTAATCGAGAAAAAATTGCGTCTGGAATATGGTAATGAAACTTGATGCTGTGGGGTCGAACAACACTACCACCTTTGTTCCAACTGAAGGAGATTATTCCAACAAAGGTAGTTTATATAACGAATACAAAAATACATATCATCGCTGTCAATAACTGAACAACCGTAGCGTCAAAATTTGAAGTCTTATGAAGAAAATCCATCGAAAAATGCATTAAAATAGAAAAATTATACTTATGATTTTCCTAGCGTTTTACGCTGGACAATATCTAAAATAACGTAAATCATCTAGAAACATCTACGTGATGGATGTTATTAATGAACTATACCGTGCATGTGAGGCCCCCAAAAGGTCAAAACATATCATCCTTAAAAAAAATAAGAAAACAAAAAAAGACAAGAAAAAGGGGTCTAGCGGAATTAAGATGGTAATTTTAATGTGAGTAGACAAAACAGTACGACCAGGATTGCTGATACCTAAACATACAAACAGACATGCAATCGAGCGCAAATGTAAAACAAGAGAGAACCCTTCACCACATCTGATAGCTCCGGTAGTTCAATATATTTTTTGTTTGAATGTATTTATTTATTAGAATGAAATAAGCCAGATCGCGTCTCTATGATAAATCTTCAGTAATGTCTAAGACTTGTTAATTTGGCTCAATCACTAAGACAGCCTGTTGGCTGTGAGATCAAATCAACGCAGGTGAATCCGGATTTTGCATATCAGTTCACATGCTCTATTTTAGTGAAGATTGAATTTGTTTCTGTCGGAAAAAAAGTCAATTACAAACTTTGTACTAGAGTTTGACAACAACAACTAGTGCTATTGATAAGTGGCGTAACGGTTACCGGCTTGTAAAATGGAATTTATAGGACCGAGTTCGAGTCTCAGCTGATGCTGCTGACGCAAATGCTCGTTGAGAAAGTACGTTTTATGTTCTCCCCCAAACTATAGATACATTATAAAAAAATTAAAACCTTTACTTACCCTTGTAAGGCAATCAAACTTGAGTTCAGGTTTTACAGCTCTATGTCAAATATACGTTGTTTTTTTATGACTCAAACGCAATGCAAATCTACTCTACCACAAAACGTCTTCAGAAATAAAATCATTAATACGTGTACTCCAATATGAGGAGCGTGGTTCCAAAACGCAATTAGCGACATTCAAAAACCATAAATCTGAATATTTTCAAAATCAAATTTTGGGATTCGAAAGTGCCTAATAAAATTATACAAACTGCATACATTAAAAAAAAGGGTTGTTATGAGATGGAACAGAGATAGAGAGAGATAGAGACGGACAGACAGAAACTCACACATCTCACTAAATCTGTCTCTGACTCATTCTATGTGATTGTCCCCTTGGATTTATTTTCTCGAGTGGGGAACCCGTTCGATGTTACGCCAGCTCTCCTAAATCCGACTGCCTTTTGTTCTCTTCGGTGGGCATAGATGTTCATACTATGCTGACGTAGCGTTTGTCATCTGTTGTTTCAAATTCAACACAGCCTGGATTTTTGTTGTCATCAATAAAAATAAAATCACACATACTATCCGATATTATAAAGTAACAAGTCCCAGAAAATAATATAATCCCGTGTATTTATCAATATAGACACAATCAAACCATTTTTCAAAAAATTCGTATAAATTACAAATCAATTCGAAATTAATGCTTTTTTCGTTGTCCTGCTTATTTATCTATCAATTCTTTAACACCGACAAGGGGAAATCTTTGGTATAAAGCAAAATGGTTTATGGTTAGCAAGATTACGTTGTTTTGTTTCACATTGGGTTTCTACCAATCAATTAAGTGTGGTGTTCCATCACGATAAGGAAAGGTTCCACACAGCAAAGATCATATCCAATATATTGGAGACATTGGCTGGAGGAAAATTCTACACCTATCCTATTCTCCAGATCTGCTCAATCTGATTACCTCGCATTTCAGATTTCGCATGACCATCTTAATAAACCAGTTCTTAAAACTGATCAAGCGCTGAGAACATCCCTTCCTAAATTATTATTCTCCAAAATAAACGACTTTTACAAAAGGGCATTTAAAGCTCGTTAGAAAAGAGACATTGATAATAATGGAATCTGTTAACTAATTAATTCCGATTTCAGAGAGTTTCCCAGACGATTTAACTCTGCCTTGTTTCTATTTCCAACAGAGAGTTTTGACCGATCAATTTTATAAAATCTATTGGTGGTAGACGGCGTATTTTTTTCAATAGGAATGACGTTTACGACGCAAGATTCATGTGCTTTTTCTTTCCTTTCCTTTAGTAAAGAATCCAATACTTTGTCTCTGTTTAGAAACCGAAGCCACATCGAGTTGAATTCCACATTTGTCTGACATACACTCTACCGACATGTCATCGTTTTATTTTCATGATTTTCCAATGGGGTCCCCTGTTTATAATACAGTCTTACCTCCAAATAGTTTTCAATCGTCCTATAAACACTTTGAATATTAATGATCCATCTAATGACAATAAACAACTTCTGATTCATTGTATTTTTTCTTGATCTAAATTCAGACATTATTTATTCGATGAACGGATAAATTCTTGCAAATTCTCTAAAGAAATAGTGAGTTTTGGAAATAAACTCCTGTTTCTTTACCATTTCTGTACAAATTCTCTCTCGATATCATGTCTATTATTTTGCAAGGAAGAGTATTAACTGAGAAACTGTCAGGGAAATAAGACTGCAGAAGACATTGAATTATACAAATTAAATATTTAATTCTTATCGGGATATTTTGTCATATTTTAAATAACTTATGTCTAGAAAAACTTGGGGAAGAAATGTTGTCAGATTTTTGCTTGTCAGGTTTTTAAGCACAGCCTTCATCGCAAAGACGTTCAGAACAGTATTATATATATATATATATATATATATATATATATATATATATATATATATATAGAGAGAGAGAGAGAGAGAGAGAGAGAGAGAGAGAGAGAGAGGTCAAAACAACCAATATGTATATTATCATCATCATTATCATCATTATAAGATAAGGGCTGATGCTATTATATGTTCACAGAGAGAGGGAGAAGGAGAGGGAGAGAGAGAGAGAAAGAGAGAGAGAGAGAGAGAGAGAGAGAGAGAGAAATCCAACATTGTTGTTTTGAATTGCACGTTTTGACTGACAAAATCCTTTGCAATTCTGATAAGTTTTTTTTTAGATTCCTTATGAATTATTTCGATTAATATCCTCATCCTTGTTGCATTGATCATAGCGTTCTGAGATAATGTCATTTTGTTATTCAGGAAATGATACACACAAACACTGTCATCTTTATTATTTTGATTCCAATGTTTTAGACTACTCGTTTCTCAGCTGTTTTGGTGTTGTCAGAAGTTCTGAAATGAAATATTGCCATTACATTGCGAATTATACCAAGTGCTATCCCAATGATTCAACCTGTGTGTTTCTAGTCATTTCAAGATCTTATCTTTAATATAATGTTCACTAAATACTACATCTTCGGTTATCATCAATATAAAACTGAAATATGAGCAAACTCATTAAATACTTTTTCATATACGATTCAAGAACGATATTCCTAGACATATATTTTCATGTCAATAGACTGTCGTCACTGTTGCATTCCTTGTGATATCTCGATCATTTGCACCTTTCCTATGTTCTTGTTGTCAGAAATGTAAAAAAAAAATAATCCAACTTATACAAAACGTAAATTGCTGACGGAGAAGATAGACCATGCGTTCAAATTGGTGAAAGCTTTGTAACATGAGGATTAGGCTTGTCCCTATAGCAAATTATAGACTATGAATCAGAGATTTGAGTGAGATTATAACTATCCACAGCAGTGCTGGGGATTGTGCCAGGGATTTTCAGAGACATTCTGTCACTTTATGTTTGGTGAGATTCACTAGAAACTTCTGGAAAGAATATGAAAATAGAATGAGATGATTAGGCTAAAAACACCGGGAAAACTAAAACACTTTCGTTACAACAACAAAAACAACAACAACAACAACAACAACAACAACAACAACAACAACAACAACAACAACAACACTAGATCTACGATAGGGAAAAATTATCTTTCAAAGTATTAAATCTAACATATTGAAACCAATGTAATTCAACTTGTGTTAGGGCTGTATATGCACAATCTGGAGGTTGTTGTAGGTTGATATCGTGCAATCCTTAAGAGGGAATGGACGACCAACAATGAGGGAAACGCAAACCTTATGACTATCTTCATCTGACTAAATGCAAACCTCATGACCATCTTGATCAGATCTTTCATAAACCTTATACCAATTCTGACCAGATCTAATATAAACTATAAGACAATCTAGATGAGATCTGATAAAAACCTTATAGCAATTCCGATCTGACTCTTTATAAACTCATGGTAATCCCAAACAGTTTATATAATCCTTATGACAATCTCAATCAGATCTATATAAACTTTATAACAATCATGATCAATTTTATATAAACCTTATGATCATCTTGAAAAAAATCTAATATAAAGCTCATGAATATCTTGATATTTTATATAAACTTAAGGAGCATCTTAATCATATATAAACTGAACATTACTACAAAAGATCACTCTGGTCGAAACTGCTCATATTTTCAAGTCAAAGTCGGCAATGGATCCAGCTAAAAATCGTTTATCTTAAATTCTGAATTCAGACGCCTTTGATATAAAGATGCTTTCATTGCAGATTCAGTCTCATTTCCGATGTAATTCTTTTGGAAGACATCTCCAATAAAACCAAGAAATCAGAGCCAACACAATCACTTTGCCTTTTCATTTCTTGCGTCCGTTCGCTTCCCTGACCGAAAATGGCGATTATAGGCCGCTTTCTCCTTTGATGAACGTTACCAAACATCGACAATTAATGATAGGTGATAATGAAGCCACAAATATTGACTCTTGCACAAATTGTACGCAGATTTGTAGGCACTGCTCCAATTATGGAAGATCGTACGGACATTGTTGCTTTCTTTTTGGCACGGACGGCTGGGGTCGGAGCCAAGGAAGGTGGAAACGTTCGTAGATGATAAAATATCGGCTAATCTAGTTGAATGGCCAACACTAACATCGTATTATCGATGCTGGAGATTCGTTATGCTGTATGATTCAGAAGCAAAGCACTTGTTGATCCAATTTAACAGATCACATCAATTCATGAAGATTGCTTCGTAAGATTAGAAATAATGTGTTGGAATAAATTTTGAAGAGACATCTATTATCTGTGACTCTAGTGAATATAAATTGGAGGGATCAGATTCTAGGCGAAACCTTGAACAAAAATAGGGACCAAAACTTTCAACATAGGTTTCTACATTTTTTAAGTTGCTTTGGCTGGTCAGCTATGTATGTATCACGCATACAGATGGTAGAGCTATAGGGCTCAGAAATTGGAACATTTATTCCTCATTTATTTATGTCTCGAGAAATCTTTCTTTTTTCCCCACCCCTTCGAAAGTTTTTTTTTCTCATCTAGGGCTTATCTTACAATGTAGGTTTATGCTACATTAATCCCTACTTTGTGTTAGATGTCGTTGTTTTTTGAGAATTCAAACTCTTTTAGTGATCACGGCTCAGCAAGAGGCGAGAGAAGTAATTTTTTCATTCATCACTATTTTTTAATTTTTTGAATTGATAACCCCGAACACAGCAGGCTGCCGAAAGACATCGGTCATGACTTAGTCTTTATTATCATTGTATCAAATTGGTACTGACTTGAATTATCAGATGAAGTATTGTCATTTATCTAAGAATATGCATTTGATCATAGATGACTCATGATTTGTACTAGTATGCTAATTTTTTAAAATTTTAAATTCTACGTTCCAGTTATTTCACCCAATATTCTCTCTCATTTTGAAAAAATTAAGTATCGTTATTTTTATCTTAATCATTTTATCCATTTGGCTGGTGAAATGGTATGCATGTCCATCCCACATACAGAAGGTCATGGGTTCGATTCCCTGTTCAAGCATAGACAATTCTCTTTAAGCCCATTACCCCATGCACTCTGATGGTAATCGGGTACACACCAAGCTATATGATTGGTATGGTCGGCATGTATTGTTACAGGGACAGAATTCAGGGACGCCTTTACACAAAATCCTTGTCCTATAGGTTGGGGGCAGCTTTCCTAACATTAAAAACCGTCATAGCTATTGAAACTCGGTCATACGAGCAAGCAATCAACGATGATAAGGACCTGATGAATTGGATGTTGGTAATCATTTTATGGATAATTCGACTAGGATCCCCATCTCTGTTGTTTGAATCACAAGGTTCAAGCCGATGTCATCACTGCCTTTCCGATCATTGTTTTGAGTTCTGATACATTTTTACATGTTTCGACTATAACTCCATTGTGTTTTTAACATTACAGTTTATGCATTGTTCAGTCTTCTCAGTGTGCATATTGCTGAGGATAATCTTGGAATTCTTTCCCTGTTCCGTTACTACAACGGTTATTAATTTCAATCATCGCCTGAATGTTAATTGTTTTAATAACACTACTTCCTCACGAATGTTTCTGATTCATCATTATCAGTCTTTTAACGTTCGTCGTTGGACATAGACCTTCTCCAGGATTCGCTACACTTCTTCATCATGGGCGTCGCAGAGCCAGTATTCTCTGAACTTGTCTAGCCCATCTCTCCATCTAATATTCTGCCTGTCTCGGTTCCGCATGTGATCATGGGGAATCCATGTCGTGAGTCGTGATGTCCATCGATTGTCTGCCATGCTTGCAACATTGCCAGCCCACCACCATTTGAGATTTTTAATGGATTCTATGATGTCCCTGACTCTTGTCTTTTCTCAGATGTTCTGTATTGTCTTGTGGTCTCTCCATGTGAGGCCCAGCATAATTCTTTCATGTGCACGTTGCATGGTTCTCAATTAGCGGATCTGTCTCTTGTTTGGGTTTCATGTTTCAGCTCCATAAGTGACTATTGGGAGGACGTATTGGTTATACACCCTTCTTTTTAGGATTAATGGGATCTTTTTGAACAATCATGTTACAAAGTTTTACTTAAAAAGTTGCGTACAAAAACCGGAGTCTTTGGCCGATATTTTGTTAAATCCGAAGGTGTGTAAGAATATTAAAATCAGTTTTTTGAAAGTAATGGACACTTATTACATTCATGGTATGCACATATTTATATGCATAAGACGGTTTGGCCTCTCTGCTTTCATTCCTGAAATCTAACGAGAATCTGCAAATAATGATGTTCTGAGATGCATCCAAAATTCCATAGAATCCATAAAACTAGTTTGAGAAGGTCTCATCAATAAAAGAATTCCCCCAGAAAACCCTCGAATCCAAATGGGAAATATTATCATTTTGAACCGACATTCTCAGAATTCGTGATTACTGCATCTTTGAGAAACTCTCCAAACCGAATAGAGGTACACTTGCTGTAAATCTTATTAGGGGCAAACTGCAATGGTATTTCCTGTTTTCAGCTTCAAAGCAAGGAATGTTACAAAACATCTCAGTGCTACCCAATGTAATTTTCTGACAAGTTTTCAATATGTCATACAATTTTGTTGATATGGCCCATTCCTTTGTTAATGGCTTTTATTTGAGTTGGACCTGTGATTCTCAAATTATAAGCTATGCCATGATTATCAGCCTCTCAACATCTGTTGTTCATAGTATCATCTGTTTTTTTAAGATTTGCGATCATAAATATACAGACGAACAAACACTTGCTGTATTATGATATGATGATTGCATTCTTGATATATAGAAGAATTTATATATGTACCTATGTGTATGAATCACCATAATCATCACCAGCCTCTTAACGTCCGTCGTTGGGAATGGACTTTCCTCAAGATTTGCCAGATTTCTGAGTTACAGCACCGATAAAGGAATCCATGATGAAATTTTGACATTTTTCAACTTAATTTGTTCAAGGACGTTTCATACCCTCGACAGAGATAGGAAGAATTGTAGGATAGATTGGGCTCTCTAGCGTTGGGAAGGCAGCCAGGGTAGGAGAAGGAAATATCTGATTCCAAAGCAAGGACTGGAGCCCCCTTTTAGGCGTTTTGATGTTCATTTTGACGTAAAGACTACGGAAACCAAACCAGGAAACCAAAAGGTAAGTTCTTAGGATGTCAACTGCACACAAATAGCGAAGGAATCGTGTGGGGATGTGTCTGCAAGAAGGCAACATGTCATTGATTTTTCAATGAAATTGGCTGAAAATCTACCCCCGTCTGACGGGTCCTTGTGCATCGCTCATTCATTGCAAATGACTTTCTATGATGAAAGGATGGCTAACTATCCTCAACATTTGCTTTTTTAAAACTATATCTGAGGAGAGAAACAATTTATTCTGAATTCTGTCTCGTCCTTCTCCTAGACTGGATACCAACTTGGAATACAGAACCAGGTCTTTCCTTTTATTCTACCCATAACTGGATTTGAAAAAAAAATGATGGATTCATGTATAACCCCAGGATTTCTCGCTGAAAGATGATCTGCAGTCGGATACACCAGTTGGCTTTAACAGCGATCAAATAAAGATATTACTTAAGAGAAACAACCTCTGTTAAGTTATGATGTTGCCTGGAAGATATCAAAACATTTATATGGTAACGGTAAATATTCATGCATATTTTCATATTTCATATTTATTCACATACATCTTTTTGTAGAAGATTGGCTCTCATACTATTCGACATAACCTAAAGAAGATCATGCTTAACACCACGTTGAATGATGATATGACAATAGAGTAAAGCAGATTAAAAAAATAACTAAATAAAAGATAAAACAAAAAACAAAACTAAACAGGAATGACAGGTATAGAATTCAAAAGTGAACACAATCCATGTTCCAAGAACGTCAAACAGCCGCTGATCATCCCAATTCCCTACATGGAACTGCAGAGATCATACGTGGAAATGTGTCCGGCAAAAAATAAAATGGCCCAACGATTCGAACAGATTCAGGAGATATAAGTCTAGCAACGCCTACCATACAGAGATCTGGCGTATCTTTGAGAAAGTTCATACCTAACAACAGATGTTAAGAGGCTGATGTTGATCATGATAATGACTTTTATAGATATGTACACAAATTATTCCATACATCAAGAATGAACTCTTATTTCTTTTCAGCAAAAAGTTTGCGTTGCCCATAAAGAAAAAACAACATATATCAGCTAAAATATGAACACTTTCATTTAAAATAATTACGTTTTCACTGCAAAACGCATTTTCCATATCGCACAATAAAATATACTTCTATAATTTCATTAAAAGAAAGAAAAAATGTAATTTAAGGAGAAAAAAAAAGAACAATACTGGCCTCCAAGAATGACAAAAACGCATCAACAAATGAAATTTAAATCGGTTAAAGAAAACAGTTCTGACAATTTCTGTATCACTTAACAAATACAATGATGTTAAATGCGGAAGTTGTTATGAAAAACATTAAAAAATTATAAAATACTTGGGAATTCAAAGACAAGTTAATTGCAAGTGTATTGCTATGCATATTTTTAATGCTCAAGCGGGTGTAAAACATTTGTGTTTGAATGATACAGTAAACGCACTCACACACACACACACACACACACACACACACACACACACACACATATATATATATATATATATATATATATATATATATATATATATTAATGATTGAACGCCCTGGCTGGGCAAAAGAATATTTTTACCGAGCTTCCTCTCCTATAGGACATAAATCGGTAGGCCTGTTCTTAGAATAGCCATCCAATGTGAGCAATTGAGTTATGAGGTCGAGTATGATATATATATATATATATATATATATATATATAAATATATATATATATATATATATAATATATATATATATATATATATATATATATATATATATATATATATATATATATATATATATATATATACATACACACATATACACACACAAGTTATTGTCCATTAAAAGCATTCACGGATATGTTTAAAAATTTTATGAGAAACTGTTGATATTGTAAATAAATATTCATGCTTTAGGGCAGAAAATATTTTTATTAATAAAATAAAAATTCTTTCCTGCTTTTACTATATATTACGGAGAGAGAAACAACGTGATACACAGGAGAATATATATATATATATATATATATATATATATATATATATATATATATATATATATATATATATATATATATATATATATATATATATATATATATATATATCATTATATTCATATAAGCATATACACACACACATACACATGCATATATATATATTTATATACTGAAATTGAAGTCATTCTCGAAAAGATTTGGTATTTGATCTGGTGAGATAATCTTAATTTTTCTCTGTTAACAAAATACTACCTGATACCTTAACACATGAACCAAAGAGAATAGGGGCATTCAAAATAATTTATGAAACATTCAAGTCCATTTCTGGTTTAATATTGAGAATATCCAGTCGCTGACTGAGCATTGGGTTGTGAAGAAAATACTGAGGAAAGTGCTAAAATGTTTTGAAAGAGTTGTTGTCACCTAATTTCCTGCCTATTCCGCACGTCTATAAAGCAAATAATATTTTATGATAATTCCTGAATACATGAAAAAAGACCATATAGAAATATGAGTCCAAGTGAATCTGCATTCACGGGGAAAAAAGTCATAATAAACCCCGATACGTAAATGCCAGTGTCTTTTTATGGTATCTGAGATGTGATTCGCACAGCTGAAAAACATTACGTATATGTTAACAGAGGAAAGAAAACAATTACCCAGGAATGAAAGCAGTCTGTTCATACCTCTATGTCCATCTATGTGTCTGTCTACCTATCTAACATGGTCATATCTGTCTTATAGGATATTTTATTTACGAGATGATAAATAAAAAAAGGTAATATCCCCTTAACAGGAACTTTTCTTTTCGGTAGGATTTGTGATTTTTGAGCCGAAATATTTCCGTAATAGACTTCGACGGACTTAACAATAACGGAAAAATGACAAAAGCTTGTTAATACCTCAGCCTTATATATATCTTTATAACCCCCCCCCGTATCTATCTCAGACTGTTTATATCTATTTATCTCTCTATTCTTATATCTCTGTCTATCTTCATATCTGTACCTATCTATCTGTTCATATATATCTGTTCGTATCTCTCTATCGATCTATGTCAGTTCCTTCATACCTATCTACATCTCACTCTCAGTCTTCCACGCCTACTAATGTATTCATCTATCTTTGTCCATATCTAGCTCTCTCAGTCTGATCATATGAATAACTATCCATCTATCTATGTCCATATCTATCTATCAGCCTATCAATCTATCTATTTCAGTCAGTTTATATCCATATAATCATCTATCTCTGTTCATTTCTATCTTTTTTTTAAACTATCTATGCTCATTTTTTTTTACACACATACATCAATAAACCCAAACTATATAATGACAGTTCCTATATATATGATTAGTAAGCACATACAAATATATGTATGTCGCAGGAAATTTGTTTTTTCATGAGGGAAATAAATGAAAGGTCATAAAATCCAACTGTCAGTGTCTTTAGAAACCAGTTTGAGATGTGTGTCGAGCCACTGAATAGACTTGATAGATGTTACGGTAAAAAATAATTACAAAAGGAAACAGACTATTCCATTATATCTATCTATTTATTCGACGATTAGAAATCTCTAAGTAGAACAGTCAACTGATTTATTCAGTTTTTGAATTGGTCTAGCTGACTAGCTAGCTGGCTACATACTTTGTATCAATCAACCGTATAGGTCTCACCGATGGAGCTGAAGGTCTGGAAATTTTAACATTCACTCCTTATTTAGCTTAGAGAAATGTTTTTGTTGTTTGAGGATCCTTGTTCCCAATCTTCAACGTAGATTCTTACTAAATTGATCCCTCAATTTATATCCACTAGCATTCAAACTTTTTTTTTTTGAATTCGGACTTTTTTTGATTGATCACTGCCCAAGGAAAGCTATTTATCGATCGTCCCGTTATCAATTTTTTTTATTGATCACCCCCAACACAATCCGAAAAAAGTGTTCTTTTCATGATGTTTTCTATCAATTGACTGACCAGATTTATCTATCTATCCATCTATCTCATCTTGTTTATAATTAGTCACATGTATCTAGAGATTGACCCCTACATCTACCTAGGACAGCGAGTCTCCATGAGGTCCTCAAAAGCAAAGGAGCTTACAACAACGGAAAGCTTCCAGTAGAGCGAGCTCGATTCTCATAAACAAGAAAATCCTACTTGTCTTTAAAAAAACGGTGTACAACCATTGTATCCTACCAATAGTCACCTATGGAGCTGAAACATGGAATCTAACCAAAATATTGACTCTCAAACAGAGAACCATGCATTGTTCTCAGGATAGAATCATGCTCAACATCACATGGAGAGATCAGGGTATACAACCAATGTATCCTACCAATAGTCACCTATGGAGCTGAAACATGGAACCTAACAAAAAAGTTGACTCTCAAACTGAGAACCATGCATCGGTCTCAGAATAAAATCATACTGAACATCACATGGAGAGATCATAAGACAGCACGGTGTATCTGAGAAAAGACACGAGTCTGAGATATCACAGAAATTGTTTAAAAAAACTCGAATAACATTGAGCAGGACATTTTTTAAGAATGTCTGACAAACACTGGACATCATGTCCTGTAACATTGGATCCCCAGAGATCAGGTGTTCGGCTGTGGACGACAGGAAGTAAGATGGCGTGACGACCCAGATAAATTCAGGAAGTACTGGCTCAGCGATGCCCATGTTAGAAAGGTCTGGCTAATCTATTTGGTCTATGTCAAACAACAGACGCTAATAAACAGATGATGATGATGATGATGATGAAGATGATGGTGGTGGTGGTGATGATGATCATGATGATCATGATGATGATCATGATGATGATGATTCTTTATGAATCAAATATTTTAATTTGATAGTTCCTACATGAATGCACACATGGAACTATCACTATTTCGGGACGTTTCCATTTATCATGAAAACGTAAAAGGTGTTTAAGAATTAGGAAAAAACTACATAACACTGTCTTTTGATAGCATTGAAGATGTATTACGATCAAAACACTTCGCGTATGTTGAAAAGAAAAACAGATGTCCAAGAATTGATTTAAATGGAATTTCCATCGAACGAACTGAATGTTTTGTTAACTCTTTGAGGGAACTTATTTCGCCATATCAAAAAATAAAGAATTTAATCTCTTATATCGCGATTAAAACTAAAAATGTAAATACATGGAAAAATAAACTTTAATTTCTGTTTCAAACAAAAATCTTGGGAGCTTACGTCCGACTTCGTAATTTCTTGTCCACTTCTGAGGTGTGGATCAGAAGGAATTCTTTCGTATCCAAGCAGTGTTAACATATCTATTCACGTTTCCCTCTCAGAAGAATGACCAAACAAATAACAAACCTATGCAGATATATATATATATATATATATATATATATATATATATATATATATATATATATAAATATGTATATTTGTGTGTGTGTGTGTGTGTGTGTGTGTGTGTGTGTGTGTGTGTGTGTGTGTGTGAGTGTGTTTTGAAGAGCACGTCCGACAAATGCAGGTGTTTTTGCAAATGCCTAAGGTGGCTGTAGAGATCTGCTACTCCTTCAGGGGAGTAACCCAACAATATGACAACCGATCTAGATTCAAATACACACAGACATATGTATATGTATAGAGAGAAACAGAGAGAAACAGGAAGATAGATATCTCTAGCCTACTCTTGCCTTCGACTCCTATGGCCTTCTTGAGAACTGTATCCTTGGACATTACTTTTGTCTTTGTTCTCTTCATATTAAAACCTACCTTTTTACGATCCAAATTTAGATCAGTCAACAAATTCTATAACTCTTTGGATGCTTCTGACGGCATGGAAACGTCATCAGCGATTATCAAGGGGTTTAATTTTGAAATTTAGATTTCAAAATTCCGGTTCAATACCGTGGCGTCCCATTCAGCTTTCTGAAATATACTTTCAAGGGTTACTGCAAATACTTTAGATGATTTTGGTTACTGTTGTATCTATCCTTTTTCATCTTAATTTTGTTTGCATCTTTATAATGTATATTTATTGCAGTGCCATATTTACATATTTTTAATGACTTTTATGTAATCTTTGTTAACACCCTTATATATACATATAATTAAAAATTAAGTCATCCACAGGCAGCTGTTTCGTTGTATTACAACTCTTCGGTATAGGTATAGACTATCCAATATACCATCCAGTACCTCGAGATAAGATCGAAACCTCCGCTTCAGACCCAGAGGATGTCATTTAACCTCTTCCCTACACAGAACTGGACGTTAACTGAAATGGATATATGATCCGACAGAATGATTATACACTGCATTATGTTATATTGAAACCCTTTTTTATAATGATCTTTCGTTATTACTCGGATAATGTATCACCTGGCCTAGACATCCATTTTCTAATAAAACACACACACACACACACACATACATATATATATATGAAAAAAGAAAGAGAGAGAGGGGAGGGAGATATGTAGAGGAAAGACAGAGAATGGGGAGCGACACGATAGAAATATTCAAGATAATAAAAGGTAAACATCCCAATTTAAACGTTCTTTAAAATGAACAGGAAGAAAAAGAACAAAATATGTAAAGAACACTCCAAAAACAAAACAGTTGGAGAAATTCCCCCTCCCTG
The DNA here is from genome assembly GCA_963457665.1 of Thysanoteuthis rhombus. Classification (NCBI taxonomy): domain Eukaryota; kingdom Metazoa; phylum Mollusca; class Cephalopoda; order Oegopsida; family Thysanoteuthidae; genus Thysanoteuthis; species Thysanoteuthis major. The sequence goes on along the minus strand of OY735232.1, from coordinate 36,533,121 downwards.
GAAGGAATTATAACCAACTTGAACTCACTGGTGAAGCACGTTCCGAATATATCAAAAACAAAAACCGTGGACAACTTCAATAACAAATAAGATAATTATATGTCGCATAAGAAAAAAAAACACATCTGAAGAAAAACAACTGGGAGAAAGAAGTCAGATGCAAACACAAGGATTGAAATACTTTTTACCCGTGAAATCTTCTCATGGTTTCATGTGTTTATGAGATGAGATTAAGGGAGTGGGAGGAGACTTGTGTGAAAGATGTTATTATATAAAGTAGGATGGAGCAATCAACTTATTTCCGTGTAGTTGCGTGCAAAAGGCGACTCAGTTTGTAATGAAGTTATGGAGCTGGAGCAGTTCCTCTCGGGTAAATATATTTTCTCAGTTTGAAGAATCAATATCTTGATTTCTGATATTTAAACTAAAGAGCAAACAAACCACCAGAAAAAAAAAACTATAATCTCATAGGAGAACGCAGAAATCTCAAACCACCCACAACAACAAGAGAAAAGATTGAAACAACCGAAGTGAATCATCATCATCATCATCATCATCATCATCGTCGTCGTCGTCGTCGTCGTCATCGTCGTCGTCGTCGTCATCGTCGTCGTCATCATCGTCGTCGTCGTCATCGTCGTCATCATCATCATCATCCTTTGATCGTGTGTCACCGGATACACAACATCCCAAGGATTCACCAGACCTCTCTATCAGAGCCAATACTTTCTGAACTTGTCTAGTTCATCTCTCCATTTTGGGTTCAGCTGGCCTCGGTTTAGCATGTGATTTCTGATGGTGTATGTTGAGAGTCGTGTATCAGTTGTCTGACATACTTGCAACATGACTAGCCCATTGCCATTTGAGTTTTCTGATTGATTCTATGATGTTTTGCACTCCTGTTTTTCCGTAATATATTATGCTGTTTTTTTATCCCTCCGTGTTAGGTTGAGCATAATTCTTCTACATGCACATTGGATGGTTTTCACTTTGTTGGTCAATCTCTTGCTCAAGTTCCATGATTCAACTCCATAGGTGACTATTGAGAGGATGCATGGGCTGCATACTCTTATTTTTAGGACTAATGGTTTTGAACGATGAGTTTGCTCTTCCAGAGGCTTACTTTGAATAACCCACCCAAAAGAAACGAAGAAAAGATTAAAGAAGATTCAGGACACCCAAACGAAACTCTGAATACTGGAAGCAAACAAATAACTGATGTGCCCAGAGACAATGAAAACCTAACAACGGACAGGTGCTAGATTGCCGAATGTGCCAAAGAATACTACTAAAACTTCTACTCCTCCGAAGACGGAAGGCAGAAAATCGGACCTACTATTCATTGCAACGAAAACAAGGACAGTCAAACCCTGCGCACATTTACTGAATGGCTCAGCATTTCATTTACCGTACCGTTTATCATCATCGATAGTAGCAGCAGCCTTTTTAACATCTTTCATTGACCTTTAGTTACAGCGCCAGTATCTCTGAAAATCGTCATGTAACCATATTTTTTCTGCTGGCACCTATATTGTATACGTTCTCTTAGAATTATTATCGTCGTAATGTCCAGTGGCTGACCAACTTTCACGCAACATGTCCAGCCAATTGCCATTTGTAGAAAAATAGACCAATTATAGTTGGTTAAACCTACTAGCAATTGAAACTCACCAGATAACAAACAGCAAAATAATATTCTGTTTAGCAAATTGGGACAGTTTAAGTTATGCCAGTAACGAATTAGTTTATTTGCCTCTGGGGAACTTTTGTACAAAATGAATAATAATCGAATAATTGCTTCCGTGCACTTTCTATTCTTATTCAATATATACATATACATATATATATATATATATATTTAGGGAAGATTCGTCGTTTCTCAAGAAGAATGTTCAATATTGACGAATATAGCTATATAATTAAATAAAACCGTGAACAGAACAAATAATAACGAAGTTTACGATTTCCGAAATTCCAAAAAACGAAAAAAGAAATGATATAAAATCATTTTACCCAATCGACAAGTACATTGAAAGTATGAGACAAATTTGTTTTGAGGAAACATCACACACACACACACACACACACGCACACACACACACACACACACACACATATATATATATATATATATATATATATATATATATATATATATATATATATATATATATATTTATATATATATATATATATATTGTTCACACTCTTCTGAAACTGTTTGAGTTGAAGTCTCTGCTTCAAAATTTGACAAATGAAAATCTGACAACACTTTCCCTTGCTGTTCGACTAGACATGAGTTATTTAAAACATAACACTTCAGTTTCCGGCGTTTATTCGATAAGAGTTAAATATTTAATTGGGATAATTCAATGTCCTTTGCATTCATATTTTCTGACAGTTTCTCTTTTATACGCAATTTTTAGAAATGATAACCATGATGATGATAGTAAGCAAATTTGTACAAAAAAATTAGCTTGAAGGGCAATTCTGAAAGCCAAAGTTGATGTTCAAAACGAGATAGATTCATTCAATTTACGTGTTTCATTAGTCTGAGCTAACTTCTTCAGAAAATTTGTGAGCATACAAAATTGTGTGTTTTATATAGATCCTGAGCCAGGTTATGGTGTTATTTCCCCAGTGTGGGAGTATGTTGTCAAATTTTTAATGCAGCTTGATGGTTTTTGAGAGTCTTAAACAAACTTGTCTAGTGATCTTCTGATCTAAGTTGAAGTGTGTAATTGCAGTACTGAGAGGGATGCTTTTGTTGGGAAGAATGTCTAAGGCAATTTATCGTTAATTAGCAGTGGTTAAGGGATTTTCATCAGAGTCGGTTTCGAGTTTCATGTATTTATATGGGTCGTGTTCTTGGTGTGTGTGTGTGTGTGTGTGTGTGTGTGTGTGTGTGTGTGTGTGTGTGTGTGTGAATTGACTAACAGGAGTTTATGACTTAGATTAAAAAGATAATTTGGAAAAGTGAACTCGATTTGCATGATGATTTTGCGCTAAGTTATGAGGCGAGACTGAAGTGTATGTGTTAGAGCTAACAAGTATATGTGTACGCTGGCTGACAGGGGTTTGATTATCCATGCAGTCAAGAGTTACGTATGTGATTGGTGCTAGATTTGATCTTGTTAATGAATAACTTGCATAACTCAAAATATCTTTGAAGATATATACACCGAATCCATGTCTCCTCGAAAAATTTGAAACTTTTTCATGGGGAAACGAAAAGAAAGACAAAAGAAGAATACCTCCAAATTTTCCTGCCGAAAAGAAAGATATCTCGAAAACCCTGGCGAATATGACTACGGCTCTCTATTCTAAAACCCAGAACACATGCTGTTAGATCAAGATAGGGAAGAGGTAATGTTCGCAGCAGATGCTGCTAAGGTCATATCTAAAAAAATTCATCTTTTTAAACTTTCTACGCTTGTGCTTACTTATAACGTTATATATGGATTGCAAAGCTCATTAATCAAGAATGTTCCGACCTGGACATTTTGGTGGCAAATATCCTACTCCCGGACATTTCGGCCTAGTTTTGTTTTGAAAGGCGAATATGACTACCTAGATGAAATTCTAAATGATATAAAATCATAACCAGATAGATCTTGTCAAAACCTATACACGAGTTGCTTTAATCATTGCATTTGATCAAGTCAAAATATTTTCCTGGTGTTTTGTTATCTATTTTTTTTTCACTGTACTTCAGTCGTACAACCTTCAGCTTTTCTGGGCAATCTGTTTTGTTAATTACTATCAACTTTATCATATCATTATTCACCTACACCTTTAGTTTCCAATTGTTTTTTTCTCTTCAATCGCAACTTTAATCATTTTCTTTTATTTACGTTCCTACGGCTTTTTGCACAATGGTTTCCAAACAAAACAGTAGCAAGTGTTATTCTTATTTATCGTTTATCTTTCAAAAACTTCTAAAATGAAATAAACATTTTTTCTCAAAAAAAGTATACTTTTCGTCAACGAAAAATGACCAATATTTCTATTTAGATATCGAAAAAAAACTTTTAAAAAAATTGTATCATTAAAGAAGAAATGATTAGATTAAGATTCGTGAATTCTATCAGAGCCGGATACCCTATATTTAATTATTTTTTTTTTGAGGTTTTTTCATGTATCTTCCAACTAGGCCTCCCGAGGCCTTTACAAAAGTTATCACTTTGAAGAATAGAAAATTGAGATTCCATGAGATGGGTTCTGTCTACAATATAATTGTATGCTAAACTGAACGCTGGCTTTCCAACCACCATAAAAAAAAACAACGGGTTAAAATATCTCAGTCATTTCTTTTTTAATAATTCAACTGCAACCTCTATCTCAATCCCAGCCTAACACTAGCCCTTAACCAGTCCTTGGATTTTTAATTTTTTTAGCGTATCTGCCCAATAAAAGATACTTTAAGTGTTACATTTCAAGTTACACGTGAAGTATTTGACTCCCTTGGCATTATGACTCTTCCCTTGTACCAGACAGTACTGTACTTCAAAGACAAGTGTTACTCCTTCCAAAAAATATTACCATATCATTGCAAATTTTACTATCAAGATTCAGCAGCAGCAGCAAGTGTTGTTGAACATAGCCCTTCCCCAATATTTGTCAAACCTTTCTATCATGGATGTCACGGAGCCAGTATTTTATCTCTCTTGTCGTGCCATTGTACTTTCTGTCGGCCACTCTGATCTCCAGGAAATCACGTTGGGAGCTGTGATGTCCATCGCTTGTCTAATATTCTTGCAACATGTCCAGCCAATTACCGCTTGAGTTTACTAACTGCCCCAGTAATATATCGGACCCCTGTCCTCTCTCTAATACATTGTGCTGTCTTATGATCTATCCATGTAATGATAAACATTATCTTCACTGTTGCACGTTGCACAGTTCTCAGTTTGAAGGCCAATCTTTTGGATTAATGAGAATCCATTAAGGACATTACAGTTACAGTTATTGCTGTTATTACTATTACAACTTATGATGATATCAACAGCATTCGAGAAGTCGACAGTTTAGTAGGTATTCTCCTGGACTTTGATGAATGTTTTACCAGAACTCGACACCTTGCGGAAAACAACGTCAAAATAACGTAGAGTTTGATTTTATCATCTGAATCTTGGCGTCACTTGTAATAAAACAGACTGGAGAAGATGAAGTAAAAATAATTTATTTTCCCCTTACGAGACCGGATATATGTTTGAGATGTAAGTGACTATTTTTAATCAACAAAAAAAAACAAAAAAACAACAACAACATAAGGATATTACTTTAATTCAGTAATTGTTTCAAATACAGACATCAATTTGAAAAAAATATTCAAAATGGCGCCAAAATGTTTATTTTACAGTTTAAAATTTGATATTGACTTTTTATTGACAATTCTACATTAAGGATTTGGTTTTCTTTATTAGAATTTATTTCTTTTAGAAAAAAAAAAAAACAAATGGAAAAACGTATGTTTAATTTCACCTGTGCAGAATGTTCAAATGCTGCAGAAATATTTACAGTTTGGCATAGAGATATATAGTAGGCAAAAACTTTTTTTATTTCAAAACAGACACCCTCCCAAAGGTTTCGGAGGTCTAATTGATAAGAGGCGCGAAAGATTTCTGAGAAAAAAATATATAGGTTTTTGGGGGCCTTTTACAGAACTTACGAATCTTATGATAAAAGTAAATACTTATGCAATAAAAATCAATGTTAATAGCAATAAATGGTTCAAAACATTGCTCTACTGCAGCGCACATTGGAAACAAAAATTAATTAAAAATACCACTGCAACAAAAGTCAACAGGTTGCACCTAAGGCAGCCCTCGTTTACCTACAATTGTAACATGAGGTAAATATTTTTTGCACAGTGGTACTCTAATTCCCAGCATTCGAAAATACCACACAAGTGTCTATTTGCTCATAGTTGTACAGTATGCAAATGCTCGAGTACCTGGACTTACCTCCATGCTTCCTTCCATTACAAACTGACATAAAATAGATCGATAACAGTTTGTGGTTATTTTAGTAGAATCCATTCGATTTGCATTTATCTCTGCAGTAACCAACAGTCGACATGAAACGAAACATTAAGAAATTGGACTGTATAAAAGCAATGTGCATACATGGAGTCTTTGAACAGATGCCAAGTTCCATTAACGCTAAAACTTCTCAAAATTTCCTGAGTCTGTTATCATTGTTTTGAGTAATGAGACAAAGGTTTCTTCGTGTGTTTAAATAACGGCAAAGTTCATGAATGATTTATGACTAACTGTGGAAAGAACCAGTTTGAATGTTATATGAACTAAGACAGTGCCCGTTCCAAAAGTGCATGTTTGTGAGGGGCCGGACTCTAAGGGTTTGAAGTAGCCTCTTATAAAAGCCACGTAAGATGAATTTCCACTCCTCATACTAAATTTCATATGTACATTAATATCTATTATCAATTCAAATATTCTATGGCTAGATTCAGATATATAAACTGTTTTCGGGGTCCACTGATCCAACGGATTTCGATTTCGACACAGCAATGCCTATTGGGCTGTATTATATAGCGTTGGGATAGCAATTTTCAACAGTAGCTAAGTGATGAGTGATCTCGGTGTACCCACGCAAAGAGATAATTCTTCGATTATAGTAGGAGAGGAGGTATGACAAAGTAGATAGCAGCGATTAGATGGAATGACAAAACATGTGAAGAAAAAGTAACAACGATGTAGCAATTTTTTCCTCTGTTTCTGAAAGTAGAACATTATTAAAATAACTATTCATAAGCTGGACGGAGTCATCAAAATTTGGATCGTAATAAGTGGAGTGTTGACTAAATGTATGAAAAGAGTGTTTACTGCCTTCATAACGACTTGACAAGAAGGCTAAACTATATATATATATATATATATATATATATATATATATGTATGTATGTAAATATATATATATATATATATATATATATATATATATATGTATATATATATATATATATATATATATATATATATATATATAATTGTGTCATCCACAGACAGCTGTTCCCTTTTGTTACAACCCTTTGGTGTAGCAATAGATTATCCAATAACCCATCCAGTACCATGAAGTAGGATCAAAACCTTCAATTCATACCCAAAGGCTGACATTTTATCCCTGCCTTATGCAGAACTGGACGGTAAGTTGGAAGAGCATTGCTATATTAGCTTATAATGGATGAGTTCTCCTACCTAAAGAATGCTCAACTTTGGAGACGGGAGCGTTAATCATAGTGATAATTATTAAATGTGTCACCCAGAGAGAGCAGTTCCATTGTATTATCCAATAACCCCATCTAGTACCATCTATATATATATACGTGTGTGTGTGTGTGTGTGTGTGTGTGTGTGTGTGTGTGTGTGTGTATTTTCTGGTAGATAGTGCGTTTTCGGCGGCACTATTTAGTGTTAAGGTAGATTTGTATCTTGTCGGATGATATTTTCACAATTTAATTTTACAGATAACATCATTTCACCGCTGATTACACCCGACAAAAACAAATAGAAAAGTGCAAATTAAAAAAATACACACTTTTAAATTAGTTGAAATGTCTTATATTTGTGAAACTAATATATATATATATATATATATATATATATATATATATATATATATATATATATTAATGATAAAATTGATTGTTATATATATTGGATATATAAAAATCATCCATTGGTAGATAGCGTGACATAGTTCTGAATTTTATTTATGTAATATTAATCATTACTACTATTTAAAGTATGTGATTGATGAAGACTCATTGTATTTCTGGCATTCAAACAAGTGAAAAATGTTTGAAACTATATATTTAATCCTAAAAATAAATCAATTTTTCATTTTTAGACTCCTGTCATTGATCTTCCAATGGATACATGTTAGGCTGAGATGGAGATGAAAGAGAAGTGTCAGAACTACTGGAAAATAACCCTTTATTGGAAACAGCAGAAAAAAAAAATGTCCACACACACGGAGTTTCCTTCTGTTTTAAGTAGTTATGGATGGCTGACAGCACCAAAATAGCTATTCAATATTCAAGTCTTTTTTGTCTATTTTTAAATCCTGATACACTAAAATATTTTTTACTGCCTTTTGTAAAAAAATTATAATTAAGTCTTTGTTGAATTGGCTTTCTACTTTTTGCTCACGCTTGCTTATTGAAAATTTGGGCATTTTCTGTGATCACAAAAGGTATAAGAAGTTAGTTCTCCCAATTTTCAATTGATCACCCCCAATTTATCATACGACTGAAAGACGTCGGTTACGGGACTGTTTCTATTGAATGACGAACCTGATCTTTCATCCTTTCTAGGTTAACGTGAAGCGTTTTCTGATTAAGACATATGTTTGTCTCTTCTAAACAGCTCAGTAATTACCTTGTTATTATTTCTTGCCCCTTTCCCCTACTTGTAATAATCCATGGCCGTTAACCTCTTCAGTAGGATCTTGAGTCATGGCTCTGTATGGCGTTCAGTATCGTAATCTGGAATCAATCTTTCCAGGAACGAGATTGGAAACAAAGGACCTCAACAAACAAAGATATAATCCCTAGGCAGATGTTCAATTATGAATTCAATTAGTTCACTGCCAGTAGGAAAGGCTATATGTATTCAATCGAGTATCCCTGTATGTTCATGTGTATGCTTGTTTATTCATCAGTTCAGATAACATCTCCGAAGTTCTCGAATAATTTCAATGGATTTTGCTGAAGTATGGATCTGTGGCAACGAAATAATTGATCAATTTCTCTTCTTTTTTTTTTTTGGTGGGGGAGACAGACATTTTTTGCACTTACCTTCCCCTTATCGTAGCTATATGTAAACTATTTTTCCATTCAGTAATTGGTGACAATAGCGTTGACAGAATTACGCATTCTCCGGGTATTTTTTTTTTGTAGTTTTTATCCGTTTTTATTTCATTTTCCTTTCAAGATGCCGTGTAAAACTCCTTGCCACGCAATAATAAAACCGTCAATCCTAACTTTGTATTGTGGACATTATCATAATCCGAAATTGCTTTCTCGAATGATTTAAATTAACTGCAGCAAGATGCGGGAATACAAGGGGATCAATGAAGAAAGACATAGTCCTTTGGCAGAAGATGTTCAGATTTGAGATTTAATGAGTTTCTTTATCAATCTCGGCCTTGAAAGAAACAAACGAAATGTTACATAATGTTCCTACATCTTTTTCGTTAATGGCGCTATTGAATCGTGAAGCCAAATGATGTAGAGCTGATAATAATTTGGTTCCGAAGCTTTGAATCATTTCTCCATATATTGCATTTTCTGTCCGTCAGGAATTATGAAGATAAATGATGTTGCTTTTACGGTTGTAACTAATCATTCTTTTCCTCCAGTTTCTCAATGTTATCCATCATATGTTCTCACAAAATGTTAGAAATTGTCATCCGAAATTGTCACCAAAAGTATCAACGTAGAAGTATTTAGTGGGTTGTTCATTGGGTCATTTGTGAAAAAATGATTTCGTTTGAAGACTTTGAAGCGAATTGGTTTTTACTTAAAATTGATGATTTTAGTTTTTGCTAGTTGTTTAAACGTTTTTTTTTCTCTTTATATAATTAGTATTAATGCAAATACTTTCATTCTTACTTGAAATACTATGGGGGGAACTGGAAGTACGAATACCTTCTTCTTCTTCTTCTTCTATTCCTCCTTCTTCTATTCCCCCTTCTTTTATTCCTCCTTCTTTTATTCCTCCTTCTTTTATTCCTCCTTTTATTCCTCCTTCTTCTATTCCTCCTTTTATTCCTTCTTCTATTTCTTCTTCTCCTTCTTCTTCTTCTTCTTCTTCTTCTTCTTCTTCTTCTTCTTCTTCTTCTTCTTCTTCTTCTATTCCTCCTTCTTTTATTCCTCTTTCTTTTATTCCTCCTTCTTTTATTCCTCCTTCTCCTCCTTCTATTTCTTCTTCTTCTCTTCTTCTTCTTCTTCTTCTTCTTCTTCTTCTTCTTGTTCTTCTTGTTCTTCTTGTTCTTCTTCTCATCATCATCATTATTATTATTATTATTATTATTATTATTATTATTATTATTATTATTATTATTATTATTATTATCCTTTTCCCTGTTCTTGCTTTTCTTGTTCATATTTTGTTGTTGTTGTTGTTGTTGTTGTTGTTGTTGTTGTTGTTCTTCTTCTTCTTCTTCTTCTTCTTATTATTATTATTATTATCATCATTATTATTATTATTATTATTATTATTTTTATTATTATTATTATTAAATCTCTGGCAGCATTCACGCTTGTGTTATTTTGTTTGTTTTTGTATTTTATTAGGAGTTCTAGTGATCACTCTTCAACGAAGGACTAAGGGAGTAACTCATCTGATTGATCATCTCTGTGGCAAACTTTTTAATTGTTCATCCCAAAACATAACTATGAGGCTTCTCAGGTCTCCAGCCCTCCTCTCACATTGTCCTTACTTATTACTGTAGCAGTGTGATTCGTACCGTCTCCAACATGCCTTCCGTTTGTTTGTTAGGCCATTGCTACCAGCTAGCGGTCGTAGGTATCATATTTTCAGTACTCTCATCATTTCTCTCATCCACACCACCTCTAATTGCATTTTCAGTGCCTTTGGTTCAGTTTCGAGCGCACTTGCTATTACTGGTACCACCGTGATTTTCTTGTTCCACACCCTTTTCAGCACCCTTGTCGGGTCCTGGCATTTCCCCAGTTTTACACCCGTTTGTATTTACTCTGTGATTTGTAGGCTCGGCAAAATCTATTATTCTGTAGTTTTCACCCAGTCGCTTCTGTGTTTATATTCTTTACGGACTGCGTGACCATATTCACTAGATATGTGGTTCACGGTGTCATCCCTTTCTCCACATAGGCAGCTTTTGCTGTTTGTTTCTGATTCAGTTGTTTTTCCGTCTTGAAATAGATTCTCTTGATGTATTTGAGAGGGCTACCATGATGAACGATTTGTTTCTCTCTTCAGGTTCCCTTTGCGTAGCTATGACTATGATCCCTCTTCAGTGACATTTTGTATCTTTCGTGTTCTCAGAATAGTTTATTTCTGTTCCTAATTTTATATACTTGTTTGCTGAGCTGCTCTTTCGTTAACGATTTTTTTGTTGTTTGTTGCCTTGCTTCGAGCACTTTTCATAATGCCTTCACCATTTGCTCGCACATACTTTTCTAATCCTGTTTTAGCCTTTACGCTTTATCATTTGTTGTTTTATTTCAATTAGGGAGTAAGATTTTTTTGTTTTGAACCAACTGGAGTTCGTGAGTCCCACATTTCCACCACTTCCCTCAGGACTCATGGAGTTATCTGTTTTGAAAACCAGCAGTTGCATTCGTAGCACACCGAAAACTAGTGCCAATGGGAGGTAAACAATTACTTTAATCCCAGTGCACTTTAATTGCAAATGAAATTATACAAAAAGTTTTATGAGGATATTAATTATATTTTAAGTTGCGATGTTTAAAACCATCAGACAACAGAAATATTTTATCTTCTTTAAAGAGAAAATAAACATATGAATTCCGTTATCTATCCTATAACTAGTAAATACCGGTGAAAAAAACGAAAAACGAAACAGATTTATTTAATTTTCTTTGAAACATTTTTTGAAAAAAGAGAATTGTGAATATGCTCCAGTTAAAGAGTCAATGCTTTCAAATGGTGGGGAAAGGGGTATTCTAGTTAGTCGAATGTTTACATTTGAGTCGAGAAGTCCTGTGTTATGGGGAGACAAACAAAAAATTGCACTGCTCATCATATAGGTATATATACTTAGCATGGGTTGATATCAGAGATTCAGTGGAGACCACACCGAGAAACAACTGCAAGAAAGATTAACTTGTCGATCCCTGATTTACGACGTGCATTCAGAACCGTTTTAAAAAAATTATATTATTTATTAACAAAAAGGTTTTGTATCAAGCCATCAGTAGAGCTAAATCCAATGAAAGTTGGACCCACTTATACCGACCAGAAGTTTTAGCTTACTGTTCATTGCTATACACCGTGTATCCTGAACTCTTTTTTCATATGATCAACTCTTTGGTCCCAGTCGAAAATTCATCGGAAATAGAGCATAGTCAGAAACAATTGGTTTGGAAGTATTTTCTTCAGAAGTATGCCTACCCCAAATAGATGTGTCCTGTGTTACAACCAACAAACCAAGGAAATCATACTGTTCGTTATTAGAGGAAAATATCAGCGTGTCCATCCGTCTGTTACGTTCAAAGATATTTTTCCCTCAAAAGAAATAAATATCAGAGAAGTTTTATTTATCTCTATGTAAAAGCAAAAAATCCAGACTTCATTCTGATCGCAGCTAATTGCACTTATTTTCTTGACATTATTTTCAAATACATAACCCAGGCTATAAAAATATGTTGACGACGTAACGAGAAAAAAAGAGGTGGGGAAACTAGCAAGTACTGTCCATATATAGCTTCTTCTAAATATATATATATGTATTTATATATATATATATGTGTGTGTGTGTTGCAGGAATCGAATATATATATGTTGCAGGAATCGAACCAGTGACCAATACAGTAGTTATTCAAACGTAGTGATCCTCTAACCATTGAGCTAAACAGCCGCCACCACTAATGCAAAGACCAAATGACAGCTTTCAACCCTAATTCTCATTTATTCTTGTTTTTTTTTTCGTCTCTTAATGTGACAGTATGCACTTAAGAAATGGACATATTTGGTCTGACGCAGTGAATTATAAATTGTCTTATATTACATTATACAGAAACTTATCTGAAATGATTTCCCGTCTTTTCACAGTTAATATATCATTCAACTTAGACAGCAGAAATAGAATAGACAATCAAAGAGAATGGGGCTGCTCCAGGAATCGAACCTTCCACCCATAGCTAGCTGCTTCGATGCAGCGATGCACTTACCATTGTGCTAAACAGCCCACCGATGAAAAAAAAAACGCCAAATAACAGCTTTCAATCCAAATTCTCGTCTCGTTTATTTCATCTCTTTCAATGAGGCAGTATGTATTCTAGAGAGTGGACATTTTGTCCGACAGAATGAATTATAAATTGCGTCATATTAGAGAGAAACCTATTTGAAATGATCTCCCGTCGTTACACGGTCAATATATCACTCAATTTAGACAATGTAAATAGAATAAACAATTAAAGAAAAACAGTTTTCCGCAGCAGCCTAATCGAAGTGGAGTGAAGTAAAAAATATCAGACCCCAAACCCCACTCTTTTGTGAGATAATTTGTTCAAGGTAACTAATACATCTACACTGAAAAACTCATTTATCCGAAGCTTCAAGGAAGATATAAACTCCAAGCTTACAATATTTCTTCGGAATGATGGTTTGCAACCGAAAATGCACGTGGCAACAGGTTTTAACACAAATAATGGGGGAGTGTGCAGACCAAAGTATATTGCGGGAGAAGTTCACAAAATGCAGGAGACTTGGCAGACTTATTCTAAGTAGTATGAATTCATTAGAATGATGTTGGCTTAAGGTGGAATTCTTCTCAAGTTTTCTTGTTTGGTCGATTTTCCATCTGATACTACATATTCTTTTTTATTCACGACTATCATTAAAGTGACGGAACATGGTAATTATTAAGAACTTGGGGTAAAGATCTCAATTCTGATGAGCTGTCGTATTTTCTGCAAGTGATTGTGTTGCCATCTTCTGACCAGTGACGATGCCTACTCATCCCCACCGTTGTGTTCTAAGAGAAATCAAATGTTTGACCACTCTTACCTAGCCCGACCATGCCCGGCTTGCCCACGCTCGGCGTTTGCTTTCTTTCCCAGTTACTGAGCACTTGACTTCCGGAGATTTAATACTGCTCAGGATGAATGGACTAATGACGAATATGAGGATCAACACACAATATGAAGAGTCAGGTGCGGGGACGAAGTGGTATTAGGATGTAAAGATGTTGAAGGAAACCAGAGATCAAAACACTGATAGAGGCGGAAGGGAGGGGGATGAAGCTCCGGCTTTGTTGGGCTTCAGGATAGTAGATAGAGGGGAAGGGCTACAGATTAAGGGATTGATTGAGTCAGGTAATATGACGTTGAGTTGAAGAGAGAAAAGGGGAAAGAGAATGTAATGTGAAATTCAAAAAGAATGTTGATGAAAGAGATGGATGGATGAATACAGTGAGATAATGAACGAGGAAGGAACTGGAATTGTATTGAAAATGAATTCAAAAAAGCGAAAAAGTGATTATTAGAAATCATATATATATATATATATGTATATATTATTGTGTCATCCACAAACAGCTGTTTTGATGTGTTACATCTCTTCAGTGTGGCTGAAGACATTCCAATATCCCATCCAGTACCGCGAGGCAGAATTGATACCTTCACTTCGGACCCGCAGGCCGATATCCTATCTCGGGACTACGTTGTTATAAGTGTTCTGCAGGACAAAGGCTTTTCCTATATTCTACCATAACGAACAAGATTATGTTAATCTCTTCGAATTTCTTCCTGGCAAAATTTTGCACCTGGTCTTTTCCAACTGCTTTTACCGTTGCACGGATCGGTTAACTTTTTAACTTTTTAAGATTTATTCCCGTATCGTTCTATTCATTTTGTTATTTGGACTTTAAATACCTTGGCAATTTGCTTTTCAAAACGTATCTATCTATACCAAATGATTTGTTAAATAATTATTATTATGATTATCAATGGGAATTATCCTTCAGTAAATATAACGCTTAAATTCAACCTTACTCACTGTCCGGTTTTGTGTAGGGCAGAGGTAAAATGTCAGTCTCTGGGCCCCGATCCTACCTCGTGGTACTTGATGGATAGTGGACAGTCTATAGCCACACCGGAGAGTTATAATTCAACGAAACAGCTGTCTATGGATGACTCAATTATTGATAATATATATATATATATATATATATATATATATATATATATATATATATATATATAAGTATGTGGATACTATTGCCGACCGATGATATCATTTTAAATCAAGTTTATTTTGCTAACATGTTCCACCTTCTGGCTTTGTCGAAGAAGTAATAATGTTACAGTTTCTTCGAAACTTAAAATTCTTAACGTTTTCACTCAAGCAGTATGAGGTTACGTGGCATTATCCACTTAAAAACATACATTTTAATGTTGTTTCATTTAAAATTACGACTTTGATAAAAGGGATATATTTATCTGATATAATGAACTGGATTTAAATACTAAAATTTTCTATAATGTCTACACACACACATATACAAATATGTATGTAATAACAATTATATAATTGAGTCATCCACGGATAGCTGTTTTGTTGTTTTACAACTCTTCTTTGTGGCTATAGACTATCCTATCCAATAACATGTGATAGAATCGAAACCTTTGCTTCAGACCCAGAGGTTGGCATTTTATCTCTGCCCTTAGCAGAACTGGACGGTCAGTAATGCTGAACGTAAGCGACATATTTACTTACGCACATCCACTTGCGCTCAATTCCAAAGTTGGAAGAGCATTGCTTATAGCTTATTATGAACGAGTTACTTTACTTAATGAGTGCTCAACCCTGAATAAAGGAGTGTTGAGTTTTATTGAATAGGTAGGTTGAGACAGTTTACATATGAATTCTGATCAGAGATTTTCCCTGAGTAATGTTCGACCTATGCAAGTATTGGAGTAGCATGGGTTAAGTGCTTTGAAAAGGAACATGATTAGTTATGCGAAAAAATTATCTTTTACATCACTTGTCCACGGACCTGCTGGTGTACCTATGTATATATAAGGGGCAAAATCGAACTGCAAGGGATCAAGTCTCCTGAGATATATTTCAAGAAACGCAACACACAGCATTTGGGGCACTGTTTTCAGAACCTGTCGGTTGAGAGCCGTTTCACACTCTTTCCCCTGACAAATATCTTTTTATGAAATGCACGTAATCGCTATTACAGTACACAGCTTTCATCCCAATCCTCTTGCTGGAATATTGATAACGCTGCGCTCATTTACATTCTGGGCCTGGCTATCACCCTATGGATTTCTATTGTGTCAATTATTACAATACTAATCGAAACAAAGTCATTGTTTCTGCTTAACTCTGTTTAAAGGTGTTAATGTTTACAATTTGACAGCTTTTGATGGTGCATCGTGCAGGAAACGTGTTTATTCTTACTCAGAGTCCATTATTATTTAGACTATTCAAGGTGTCAACAAAGAAAATTCAAATTATAACCGTGTGAAAGCCAGATGCAGAATACTCTGCGGACATTTGGGATTTGAAAAAAACTTGTTGATGACACTGACACAGACCTCACGGGAGAATTATTTCCTCTTAGCTGACATACCTACTATGTTTTCGTGTGAGTATTCATGCATAAATGAATTTAGTTATTTACTAGGCGTAGCCTGATACGACACAAGACCAAATAAGGAAGTACAAAGGTGGAACAAAAACAGATTTTTGTTGAATATTCAAGTATGGATAAATGCCTGACTCAATAAAGCGAGAAAAAGTTATTTGTTATACTTGTAAAAATCTTTACTAATATCTATTCATTGATATGCTCAGATAAATCGAAAAATATGTGCTAAGCTCATTGCCATTTAGTAGAGAATATATGCTGAAAAATTGTGACAGAGTATCATCATCATTATCATCATCATGCTTTTAGCATCCGTCGTAAGACATAGATCTTCTCGAAAATTCGCCAGACCTCCCTATCATGGGTGTCGTAGAGTCAATGCTTTTGGAACATGTGCCGTTCTTCATGCCATCTCCTATTTTATGAACATGGTTTCACGTGGGATTTCTGGGAATTTGCGATATGGGTCTTGATGTCTAGATTGTCGGTCGTTCTCGCAATATGTCCAGCCAATTGCTATTTAAGTTTTTCGATGGATACAATGATATTTTGGACTCCTCTTTTGTTTTTTTCTTCTCTACTATATTGTTCTGTCTTGTAAACTCTCAACTTTATGTTGAGCACAACTCTCCTAAGTGTACGTTGCTTGGTTGTCAGTTAGAGGGTCAATCTTTTGATTAACTTCCATTTTTCAGCCCCATAGGTGACTGTCGGAAGTATGCATTAATTATATACCCTTTTAGCATTATCATAACCTCATCTAACATTATTTGGAGGGAAGAAATGATAAAGAAAAATTACTTTTTTGGAGATCCAAGAGTTCAATCAAACGAGCATTCCACAGGGTAGCTTGGAAAGTGGAATATACAATTAAGGCCCGTGCAGTCAACAGAGATTCCTGATATTTTTATCAGTGTTTGAAAGTAGAAAATCAACAGTCTTGCTAGATATGTTGAGGTTCCCCACCACAGATCAAGGCTCTGGTGAGTGAATAGTTGGATAAGATAGAAAACTGCAGCTCTCTGTGCAACTGTCCGGGACCCCCCCCTCTCTCTCTCTCTCTCTCTGTCTCTCTCTCTCTCTCTCTCTGCAAGAAATTTTGTTTAATGTTTCGGTTTTCACGCAAAAATAAAGACTGCTACCTTGATGTTTTGATTTTTTGACCACCGTTTCCATGAATGGTGATAAAAACAAACACTTTCACCAAAACAAGAAACCTTTCGATTCCTCAACCACAGTGGTATCTTGTTAGAATTTAGGAATACAGAAGTGATTCAGTGATCGAACAGATTTTCTGGCGTAAACATGTATTTACAAACATATATATATATATATATATATATATATATATATATATATATATATATATATATATATATATATATATATATATTATTGTGTCATCCACAGACAGCTGTTTTGATGTATTACATCTCATCAGTGTGACTATAGACTTTCCATTATCTCATCCAGTACTGTGAGGCAGAATTGGAACCCTCACATCGGATCCGGAGGCCGATATCCTACCTCTGGACTACGGAACTGGGTGGCTGAATTTAAGCGATATATTCATTTTACGCAGAAACTCTTCACCCACCACATACACACACACACACACACACACACACATATATATATATATATATATATATATATATATATATATATATATATATATATATATATATATATATATATATACTTAGATAATATACGTTTGTAAGCGAACGATGTAAAGCATTTATTTTACTTGGCAAATATTTTTTTCAACATAATCCCTTTCTTCGCCGATACATCCAATCAGTTTCAAGTCGATGATCTTTATTATCATCCCCATCATCTTCCATAATCTGTCGTCAGTTGTTGGACCTGAACCTTCCCAAAGATTCGTCAGATCTCTCTATCGCGGATGTCACAGCATCAACATCTGCTGAACTTGGCTAAGTCGTCACGCCATTTTATTTTCTGCCAACCACAATTTTGCATTTCATCTCTTGATGTTCATACAGTGAGTCATGATGTCCAGCAGTTGTCTGAAATTCTTGCAACATAACCAGCCCATTATCTTTGCAGGTTTCCAGCGGATTTTATGGAGTCTCTGACTCCTGTTTTTCTATAATTTACTGGGCCGTGGTGATATCTCCATGTTATATTGCACTGAATTTTCTCCTGTGAACGTTGCATGATTTTCATTTTGAGGATCTATCTTTGGTTATGCTCCATTTTCCAGCTCCCTATGCGATTGTCGGGGGGAGGAGATGCATTGGTTGTAGAACCCCCATTTTAAGACAAAGCGAAATATGAAAGAACATCAGCACCGAGGTCCGATCTTCAACTATGAGTCAGTAACGAAGGAACTGACTTTTGGTAAAGCCATATTCTCTAATCCATAACATTAGATTTACCGCCGAAGCCTAAATCTTTCTGGTACGCACATTCTTTCTTCAGAATAAAATAAACACTTGGTTTGGAGGGGAAGTTGCCCGTTGTCGGTTAATACGACCAGTCATTTCTTAGGAAGACCACAGTGTCAATCGTCTACAAAAACTGATTAGAACAGATTATTTAGGATTAAGATGCCAGCAACCCATGTCTTATCAAGGAGGGCGAGCCGAATGATCTTTCATTGAGAGAAGATTTTCAACGTGAAGTCACTGATTAATATTGACGACAGTGCATTCATCATTCCCGTCCGAATGCTTTCTATATGACCCCTTTTAGTTTCTCTTCCTCTGTCTCTCTCTCTCTAACTCAGGGTCTCATTCACTCTCTTAATCTTCCAATTTGTATCCCTCTCTTTCTCTCTGCCTGGTTCCATTCTCTGTGCATATTCCTACTTGGAAACACGCCTTTCCACCGTCAATTTACAATAGAACGATTTGATTTCTTTTGTAAATACACCGAGACACCTTCCAGAATATGTCGATATTCTTGCACATGAGCACATGTTTGTATTATTCATACTTCAGAGAAGGGGAGAAACCGAATGCACATGATCGTGTGTAAACGGTATATGTATGTGAAATTATGTGCATAAATATTCCTTTATGTATATGTGGGCCTATTTATAGGAATAAGTGTGCAGATACGTGTGTAGATATGTATTGCAGTTAGCTATCCCTCTATACACACCCACACACGCACATCTACATGTATATAATCATAAATATGATATCATTATTAGAAACTCTATTTGGACTGATATCCTGTTATGACACGGTGAATGTGATTGTTGGTGGAGACATTGTAAATGGGATACACGAGAGAGAAATGGACTGCAGCAGGAATCAAACCTGCATCTATCAGGACGCAGTCTTACCACTGAGTTGAGCAGCTCGCTGGTAGGTCGGAGGCCAAAATAAATGCTACATACAAATATTGGTTGGTGCAAATCGATTTAACTTTCTATTCCGTTACATCACTCTGCCCCTTCCTTATCTTAGTGTTCTGAGATCAAAACTTGATAATTCTAAGATTTACACAATAACCAGAGCTTCCTCTTGATAGTCACCTATGGAGCTAAAAACCAAGAACGTAAACAAAAGATTTGAACTCAAACTAAGAGCCATGCAATGTACATAGAGTGGATTATGCTTGGCATCACATGGAAAGATCACAACATTGCATAAAAATATTGGGGGGAAGCGAGAATCAGATAAATCATAAAATCCATAATTCCATAATGGTGACAGGCTGATCATGATGCAAAAATGTCAAAAGACCGCTCAACAAATATGATCCAGAACGAGATAACCGACAAAATTAGGATTGTGTGACGATTTGGACGAGTTTAGAGATATTCAAACCAAAATGCCCTCGATAGAGAAATTTGGTTCATCTTGGAGAAGACCGATGTTCACTACAGACTTTAAAAGAGGATCATGATGATGATGATGATGATGAAGAAGAATTCAGCTTTTGGACAAAAACTTTTCCTTCTACTCTATAAAAATGAATAATCATCATCAGCAGGGGTCTTTTAAAATCCTTAGTGTGACACAGACGTTCTCTGATATCATC
Source organism: Thysanoteuthis rhombus (assembly GCA_963457665.1). NCBI lineage: Eukaryota > Metazoa > Mollusca > Cephalopoda > Oegopsida > Thysanoteuthidae > Thysanoteuthis > Thysanoteuthis major. The sequence continues at coordinate 36,512,748 of OY735232.1, read as the reverse complement.
CAGGCCTCTCTATTATGGATGTCGGGTTACCATTACTTTTAGAATTCGTCTAGCTCGTCTGGTCTTGGTTGCCACGGTTTAAAATCTCAATAGAGATTTACATTTTGAGTCGTCCAGCGATTGTCTTACAATCTTGCAACGTTTTTTTTTCCTGATAAATCGAACATTAATAACCAATGGCAAAAGACGAGATAGGGGGAACATATTACTACATTGTACTTGCAATTATTTTCAATTTCCCATGTCAGATAAGAATTGATCACCTAACCCTCACCTTTTTCCACATTGAACAGAAGCATATATATATAAATATTTAAATCTGGTTGTATGCCTTTAGACTGAGAATTGTTGTCGTCTGTTCAACTCTGTATGCCACAATTTTGCATGAAACAGATTGACAGCTTGCATAAGCGTATACACCATCATGGCAGACGACATAAGATGGCTGATTTTCTAAAAAAATTTCAACGTTGAGGTTCTAGGAATAATCATATCCTGATGCTCAACTGGACCATACATATCTGTCCGACGTAGCGTATACTTTAGTATTATGGATATGTTTTGAGTGTATTGGTTGGTATTTTGGATATTTTCTGATTGTATACGCTAGTTTTTTGGATATGTTTTGAGTGTATTGGTTGGTATTATGGATATGCTTTGTGTGTATTGGTTGGTATTTTGGATATTTTTTGATTGTATACGTTAGTATTATGGAAATGTTTTGAGTGTATTGGTTGGTATTTTGAATATTTTTTGATAGTATACGTTAGTATTATGGATATGTTTTGAGTGTATTGGTTGGTATTATGGATATGCTTTGTGTGTATTGGTTGGTATTTTGGATATTTTTTGATTGTATACGTTAGTATTATGGAAATGTTTTGAGTGTATTGGTTGGTATTTTGAATATTTTTTGATTGTATACGTTAGTATTATGGATATGTTTTGAGTGTGTTGGTTGGTATTTTGTATATTTTTTGATTGTATACGTTAGTATCATGGATATGTTTTGAGTGTGTTGGTTGGTATTTTGGATATTTATTGATTGTATACGTTAGTATTATGGAAATGTTTTGAGTGTATTGGTTGGTATTTTGAATATTTTTTGATTGTATACGTTAGTATTATGGATATGTTTTGAGTATATTGGTTGGTATTTTGGATATGTTTTGAGTGTATTGGTTCGTATTTTGGATATTTTCTGATTGTATACGTTAGTATCATGGATATTTTTGAGTGGATTGGTTCGTATTTTGGATATTTTTTTATTGTATACGTTAGTATTATGGGGTTTTTTGAGTGTATTGGTTGGTATTTTGAATATTTTTTGATAGTATACGTTAGTATTATGGATATGTTTTGAGTGTGTTGGTTGGTATTTTGGATATTTTTTGATTGTATACGTTAGTATTATGGATATGTTTTGAGTGTGTTGGTTGGTATTTTGGATATTTTTCGATTGTATACGTTAGTATTATGGAAATGTTTTGAGTGTATTGGTTGGTATTTTGGATATTTTCTGATTGTATACGCTAGTTTTTTGGATATGTTTTGAGTGTATTGGTTGGTATTATGGATATGCTTTGTGTGTATTGGTTGGTATTTTGGATATTTTTTGATTGTATACGTTAGTATTATGGAAATGTTTTGAGTGTATTGGTTGGTATTTTGAATATTTTTTGATAGTATACGTTAGTATTATGGATATGTTTTGAGTGTGTTGGTTGGTATTTTGGATATTTTTTGATTGTATACGTTAGTATCATGGATATGTTTTGAGTGTGTTGGTTGGTATTTTGGATATTTATTGATTGTATACGTTAGTATTATGGAAATGTTTTGAGTGTATTGGTTGGTATTTTGAATATTTTTTGATTGTATACGTTAGTATTATGGATATGTTTTGAGTATATTGGTTGGTATTTTGGATATTTCTTGATTGTATATGTTAGTATTATGGATATGTTTTGAGTGTATTGGTTGGTATTTTGGGTATTTTTGATCGTATACGTCAGTATTTTGGATATGTTTTGTGTATATTGGTTGGTATTTTGAATATTTTCTGATTGTATACGTTGGTATTTTGGATATTTTTTGAGTGTATTGGTTCGTATTTTGGATATTTTTTTTATTGTATACGTTAGTATTATGGATTTTTTTTGAGTGTATTGGTTGGTATTTTGGATATGTTTTGAGTGTATTGGTTCGTATTTTGGATATTTTCTGATTGTATACGTTAGTATCATGGATATTTTTGAGTGTATTGGTTCGTATTTTGGATATTTTTTGATTGTATACGTTAGTATTATGGGTTTTTTTGAGTGTATTGGTTGGTATTTTGAATATTTTTTGATAGTATACGTTAGTATTATGGATATGTTTTGAGTGTGTTGGTTGGTATTTTGGATATTTTTTGATTGTATACGTTAGTATTATGGATATGTTTTGAGTGTGTTGGTTGGTATTTTGGATATTTTTCGATTGTATACGTTAGTATTATGGAAAGGTTTTGAGTGTTTTGGTTGGTATTTTGAATATTTTTTGATTGTATACGTTAGTATTATGGATATGTTTTGAGTGTGTTGGTTGGTATTTTGGATATTTTTTGATTGTATACGTTAGTATCATGGATATGTTTTGAGTGTGTTGGTTGGTATTTTGGATATTTATTGATTGTATACGTTAGTATTATGGAAATGTTTTGAGTGTATTGGTTGGTATTTTGAATATTTTTTGATTGTATACGTTAGTATTATGGATATGTTTTGAGTATATTGGTTGGTATTTTGGATATTTCTTGATTGTATATGTTAGTATTATGGATATGTTTTGAGTGTATTGGTTGGTATTTTGGGTATTTTTGATCGTATACGTCAGTATTTTGGATATGTTTTGTGTATATTGGTTGGTATTTTGAATATTTTCTGATTGTATACGTTGGTATTTTGGATATTTTTTGAGTGTATTGGTTCGTATTTTGGATATTTTTTTTATTGTATACGTTAGTATTATGGATTTTTTTTGAGTGTATTGGTTGGTATTTTGGATATGTTTTGAGTGTATTGGTTCGTATGTTGGATATTTTCTGATTTTATACGTTAGTATCATGGATATTTTTGAGTGTATTGGTTCGTATTTTGGATATTTTTTTATTGTATACGTTAGTATTATGGGTTTTTTTGAGGGTATTGGTTGGTATTTTGAATATTTTTTGATAGTATACGTTAGTATTATGGATATGTTTTGAGTGTGTTGGTTGGTATTTTGGATATTTTTTGATTGTATACGTTAGTATTATGGATATGTTTTGAGTGTGTTGGTTGGTATTTTGGATATTTTTCGATTGTATACGTTAGTATTATGGAAAGGTTTTGAGTGTATTGGTTGGTATTTTGAATATTTTTTGATTGTATACGTTAGTATTATGGATTTTTTTTGAGTATATTGGTTGGTATTTTGGGTATTTTTGATCGTATACGTCAGTATTTTGATATGTTTTGAGTATATTGGTTGGTATTTTGAATATTTTCTGCTTGTATACGTTAGTATTTTGGATATTTTTTGAGTGTATTGGTTCGTATTTTGGATATTTTTTTTATTGTATACGTTAGTATTATGGATTTTTCTTGAGTGTATTGGTTGGTATTTTGGATATCTTTTGAGTGTATTGGTTCGTATTTTGGATATTTTCTGATTGTATACGTTAGTATTATGGATTTTTTTTGAGTGTATTGGTTGGTATTTTGGATATGTTTTGAGTGTATTGGTTGTTTTTTGGATATTTTTTGATTGTATAAATCGGCAATTTGGATACCTTTTGAGAGTAGAAGTTGGCATTTTTACATATTTTTCCTCATATCCGATGTCACGCACCCTTAGCAAGTCTGCACATTCTCCCGTATTTACCATATGCAAATATTCGTTTAGGTCGAATACTCGAGAATAAATGAGTTAATATGATTTAGCCATTTATTGTTTGTCACTCCAATCTATACAACCTTTGTATCTTCTGTTGATTTGTCAATTTAGAGGAGAATTAATTATTAAAAGATGTCTTCAAATTACAATGACACTACAATGCAGAACGTGACTTGGAAGTGTTTGCAATAATCGTCTACATCAAATATTTGATTTTATCATTATTGAAAGTCAATGAAATAGGAATTGTTTCCCAGTATTATTATATTTGAAATTATCTATCTCCAGGCAATGCTAGATGCCCAGCAAGTATATATATATATATATATATATATATATATATATATATATATATATATATATATATATATATATATATATATATATATATATATATATATATATGATATATTTGATAAAAACCTTTACAGAAAAATAAACCTATCTTCCATACACTTTACTCCTGAGCCTGTGTCCCTCTCTATAGTTCAACACTTACTTATAGGTATGTATATATATCATACAGATAAGAATGATATAGAGTTGCTTATTTCCAATAAAAACATTTTTTTTTTTACTGAAGTCCGAAAATGTATTGATTGATGATACTGAAGTCCAGGAACATTTAAAGTATGATCTCCCAGGATCTTTTAAATACATTAAAAAAAAGAGGTATGTCGATAGAGAATCGATTCGAAGAATTTTTCTTCCGCATTATTTGTAGTCTTAAAGATGATATCATAAGTTGGTTTGCACACAGTCCATGATTAAAACCAATAAAATGGATTTAATATTCACATGGGTGAACATTCATTAGAAATGGCACGAACAGCAAGTCACATATATTATTATACTTACTGATCCCTCATCGTTAAATACGTTTATGGGGAATCCGCGTAAGTAAGATCCATTTAAAAAAAATGAAAAAGTGATATATATATGAAATGATATGAATATACAATACTCATAAAACCTAATATAAAATGACAAACTATACGTATGACATAAACTATATAATTGAGAAATGAGATTGTGTTTGATCAACACTGTTGGATTATCAGATTATTATAACTATTTTGTTTTTTAAAATCCTTGAAACAGTCACATGATAAACTACTGATGTTCACAACAAAAGACAATGTATACTTTGTACCATAATAACAAAGTATCTGTTAAACAGTGGGGAAACACAGGAGAATAATACATAAATTGCATCGACAGATATTAGTGTTCAAAGCTGTAAAGCCTTTTAGAACACACACACACACACACACACACACACACATATATATATATATATATATATATATATATATATATATATATATATATATATATATATACATGAACTTGCACTTATAAAGATATATTAGAACCGGAATAGAAGCACGGTGAATCGAATGAAGAAATTCCTGAAATATCTGCAGATTCCAAACTAATATTCTTATGAGCCAATGATCCCTTTAGATCCACTGATTGCAGGAAGTCAAGTATATTCCCGTCAGTATATCAGGAGTAAATGGCCCCCAATCACAGTGCATACCCGATTTAGGGATACGATCCATTTTGGATTATCTTCCGAATGGAAAGAAAGAGAAATCCCGACAGAAATTCCGAAGAGAAAAAGCTAGTTGAACCCGATCAGAAGATATTTATTGAATTTCTATGAGCTGCCACAGAAATAAGTGATGTGGTTTTCTACTAACATACATTCTAGAAACCGTCAAACTAAGACTGTCATCAAAACTGTCAACCTCAATTTCTTCAATTTTCAAGTTGGCTCAGCTGGCTATGTATGTTTGTTCATATGTATGTACTATAACGAACCTGCACACATGGAGCTAGAGGGTTGAAAATCAAGACATTCATTCCTTATTTAGTTTCCAGAAAATATTTTTTTGTTCTTTGAAAAAGTCGCATACATACATTTTCGTGTGCACAGGTATAATTTACAATGTAAATCTATACTAAATTGTCCCTCAGTTTGTATCCAGCAATGTTCATACCAGCTCTTTTAATGATTACTGCTCAACAAAAAACAAGATTAGTAACTTATTTACTGATCACTGCTTTTCCAGTTTCTGAAATTGATCACCACCAACATTGTATGCTGCTGAAAGACAATGGTCCAATGACGTTTTCTATTGAATTATTAACCAGTCATGTTTATACTGAAAATACAAACAGTTCGGTTTAAGACAGTCTGGGTATTGATATCATTTCATGGATTGTTTTTTCATTTACATGTCGTTGTAAAATTTCAGTTCAGTAATCTTTACTGAAAAAAAAAAAAAAAAGACCAGAAGGAATTTCGTTTAGGAGTCCAACTCTGAAAGATGCTGTCACATGGACCGAACCCGGGGCCTAACATCTGTTCCGGTTCGGACGGTCCATTGTTGGTTGAGAAGATCAGGATGAGATGAAAGTTTTGAAGCCAATGGTCGCCCGGGTAGGAATTGATTATTTAATGATGAGACAGTGAGCATTTCAAAAATTTGTTTATTCCAAGAAAAATAATACTTAAACTAAGGACATAAACGATATATTTTACACTTTCACATGAAACTTGAATCTTTCGAAAGGTCAGACTTCATGGTACGAAGAAGCAGCTCGGCATATTTGTCCTAGAAAATAATTTCCCTTCCGTCGTACGAACGTACGGCTTTGAAGTACTTCGGCCACTTCTTTTCTTGTTTCCGATTCAGACATTTCATATCTAAATCAAAATCAATTATCAATTCAGATATATCATATCATGAATTTGATCAAATATCTATATCCTCTCATTTTGTATTTATCTGTTCTAGATTACTCCAGACATAGCAATCCCTTGTGTGTTGACTAATATATCCGGTGAATCTCAGCATCGTACAATGGCCAATTGTTAAATAAACATAGCGCACTCAAACACATACTTTCATTAATAGTTAGGTGTAATATTCTCCGATTAGAAATGTTGAACATTTATCTTTTTTTCGCATATATACTTCTCTTCAGTGTCATCACTTTCTGATCAACTGACCACAATAGAAACATATCAACTGATAGATTTCAAGATAAATGTTTTATATTGAACGTAGGGGGACGGGTGCTGGGCTCAGTGAAGTGTGTTCCACTCCAGCTGGGATAGTCCATGTTTACTTCACATAGTGCCCTTGGGAAATACATGATCTAATTTCTTCTAGCTATGGATACAAAAAACGTGAGAAGAAGCAGAGTGACTAGTAATCTGATATGTAAATTAAAAGCATGACGACTGAAGCCACAGCCAGCACAAAGGCAGCGGAATAATAACAGAAGTAGAATGTTCAAAAGCGTGAACGTAATCATATAGTTCTTGAAGGGTTTGAATAATCTTATTTATTAACATAATTTTGAGTAATAAAGCCAACCATATTCACCTTGTAGACTAATTAGAAAACAGCCGACCATGACTATCAACATAATATTAACATGTTTCTTCAGTATTTACGATTGTCTGGGTAGATGACTATGTATATATGAATGTATGCATGTATCGTGCATTACACCAATGGTACAAAAAAGCTAAACATCCAAACATTGCTCCTCAATACATCAACGAATTCCGTTTTTTGTTTTTTAAACGATCTCCTCCAACTACATTTCTAGTGGGAGTTCAATTTCCAATGTAAATGTATACTAAATTGATCCTTACCCCCACAAAAAAAATTGACATAAAACGTGTTCATTGATCAGCATTTTTCGAGATGCTCCTAAAAGATGTTGGTCACGCAACGGTTTCCGCAGGATGACCTGTCTGAATGGTTCACTAGAATTTTGAGAGTGACCTTTACCGGTAATAAATATGTGAGCTTAGAAAGAAGAACACAGATTATTCGGCAAACATCTACTATAAGCTAAACATCACCATAGTCACGGAAGGTACATCTGGAGAAGGTCGTGGAGTAGATATTCCAGAACGCTGTAAGATCAACACAATCGTCGAGTCGAACGAGTTCACTTTGATAACTGGAGACAAATCGAACGATTTCTCACCAAAGAAGTTCAATCGTTTTTGAAATACAAAATGCAAATGATCTACAAATGAATAACTCAAAAAATTGAGCCAGTCCCCGAAAATCATGATAAACCGTTAAGGGTTTCGAAATAGTGCGTTTAAATCTCGGCTTATTCAACTCTCCTTGGTAAAGAATTCCTGTGTTTCCTGAATACTGGTCCACTCCTTGAGGGTATGTCAGTTAGCTGGAAGGCTCTCTAAGAAATATCATTCTAATTTGAACAAAGGTTTTGGTTTGTGCATTTTATATCTCTTAGAACTATGTTTAAGACAGCCACATTCCGCCGAAGGCTTTCTAAATACTTGAAACGTCGAAATGCATCGGAAAATACGAAAGAATCCAGAAATAAAAGTTCTCAGTGAATTCTATTCCCAGTTTAGGGATTGATATCTTGGGGCTCATGGTATTAAAATATATCCCCTTTGAAAGCATACATGTATTCAATTTGTTCATTCTTTCTCTCTGTTCCTCCTGGACTATCTTTTCACCATAACCATCTATTGCTTCGGGTAAACACTGAAGAACACGCACACACACACACATACACACACGCACGCACGCACGCACACACGCATACATATATATATATATATATATATATATATATATATATATATATATATATATAAGCAATTTTTGTTCAAGTTGGATTCGATTTTTTCCCCGGAACAAAAAGAACACCAACAACAATCTGCATAAAATGAACTCTCCACTGTTTTTCATCATATATATATATATATATATATATATATGTATATATATATATATATATAAAACAATCCTCTACCGTGATATGAAATTACGACTATATTATTGGAAGACATCTTTCTTACCAACTGAGCCATGCTTACAAGTCTTTTATATCAATGATTTTATATGCTATGCATACAACACAAGTGTTACCGTGATTATCTTGAGGTAGGAGGAGAGAAGCGTTGTCTTCCATCAGCAAGGATTGTAGGAAAATAGTTTCAATTTTGCTCCGAAATAAATATATATCTGGATTAGGAAGAAAACGGGGAATCAGACACATCATATAATCTATAAGAAAACTTTAATTGCAATGGGCAGGCCATGTTTCAAGAATGTCAGACAACCGATGAACGTCACAACCCACAACATAGATCCCCAGAGATCACATGCAAAACCGACACCGACAGAATTCAAAATGGAGAGATGAACAAGACAAACTTAGAAAATACTGGCTCTGCGACGCCAACAATAGAGAAGTGTGGTGAATCCTTGGGAAGGTCTATGTTCAACGACGGACGTTAAAAGACTGATGATGATGATGATGATGATGAGGAGGAGGAGGAGGAAGAAGATGATGATGATGATGATGAAGATGAAACTGTTGTTGCCATTCACAAAATAATGAACAGTGCAACCGCCAGTCCTTCTACCCGTCCATCAAACTTAATTTTTTTTTAAAAAAAGGGTTCAGGTAGAAAAACGGATATTATAACGGAATCACAACACACCAACCTGGGACAAATTGGTGGTGGGGGGGGGGGAGAGAGAGGCAAGGTAGAAGTCCGCAAAAAGGCAAGGGTGAGATATAAAGGATTTCCCTGAGAGAAAACGGCTTAACTTGGTTGTAAAAAAAGAAGAAAAAAATTGAAAAAAAAAAATGAATAAAGAAGCTTGATTGAATTCAACTTTCTTGAGTCTGTGAGCAGAATATTTGGTGAAGTGTCGGGGATGGTTGCTTCAGATAATTCTCGTGAATTTTCCCCACAAGATACTACATGGCCTCCGGAACTGGTATTCAAAGTAGACAGTCCTTCAAAAATCAAAAGGGTACTACGACGCGATACTTATAGCAGGCTATGTGCTTCACGATAGTAAACTTAATAAATATCTACGATATGCTAATCTTCTTTGGTCATAATAGAAGGTTTATCCTTACATAGAGTTCCTACAGATTAACCTTGAATCATGTCTCAAGGAGAAAACTGACTGTCTATTCATATCTATCCATCTACCCATCTATCTTAGTCCATATCTATATATGTAACTATCTATTTACCTATATCCATATCTATATATCTATTTCTCAATCTTCTGCCTTTATTTTGTAGGTAGGTATTCATTTTCTCTTCTTTGTATCTTTATACCTCATTTCTTTCCTATTCTCCTAAGCCAATTCCCATTTTGCTTCCGTCAGGATTGCTCGTGGCTCCTCTAGCCGACAGCCAGCGCTGTTGACCAATTCAATTCCTCCTTCTCCGTAGCCTTAGGTGTTCTGAAGTGTTATTAGCCATATTACCAAGGGAGGTAACAGTGTCACTATTTAGCTCCAAGAAAAGAAATCCTAAGTCTCCACAGGAAAGTCTGAGAAGAATAAAACGAGATTTACTTCTTCGTACACAATACAATAGAGCGTATCACAATAGGCAACAAAATATTTATTGAATAGCAATACACACAATGGTATATACATGTATATATATATATATATATATATATATATATATATATATATATATATATATATATATATATATATATATATATACACAAAATAAAGTGCTGTGTATATATTCATGATTTGTTTACTCGGTGTGTTGGATAGAAGGTAGATTTAGGAATGTTCATTGATAACAACACAACTGCATATATTTGGTACTGGAACGAGAAAAATGTGATTTACCATCAGTAGCTTTTCCAGTTGAATCTTCCCCATCTTATTTAGTTTTGTACGAGATAATAATGATTACATATAACCACTTCAAAAGACTCAATTTGAAGTAATAGAAGCAAGAACCACCACGGGTAATGATTTAACATAACAATGATCTACACAGAGCTAGCCACGATATGCTTGGTTGAATAATGCAATGTTATTTGCTGATAGTATATGCCAGGGGTGGCCAAACTTGCTTCTCGTAAGAGCCACATACATTTTGTGACAAAGATTATATATTGATATCGAATGCACGTACTCCTTAATATTTATTCAAACTGTTAAGATGTATTTGTTACAAAACTCATAACACACACACACACACACACACACACACACACACACACATACATAAATATTTAAAAACATTGACTGATTATTGGTTTAACTTTATCGAACATTGTATTAGGGTTCAATACACCTGAATATTCTTTCTAACCAGGAACGTTCAACTAACTTTTTGAAACAATGGATCACAGTTCGTACCCGATAAAAGATTATAAACCTCAGATTGTTATTCTTTTTATGTATGCTATATCAATTTTAATGGAAAAGGGAGCCCCATCGACATATTTCCCCTGGCTGCACATCATACATCAAAAAGTTACATGTGGTTTGCTATCCATTATTTGCCTACTCCTGTAATATCAATGTCTAATTATTCCAACCAGCCTGCTGTTCATTGATGAAGGTAGGGCTTTATTAGTGAAAATGAAAGATTTCTTTCCATCTATCAATCCATATAAAACTATTGTCTTATACATACATCTACCAATATAGAGTTATCAATATCCACGAATGAATCAAATATAAGTGACACGATGATGTTACGTAATCAAAAAGAAAGTTGCATTATATAAATGCTTTTTATTATGGAATTATTAACATGCCTATGTACGTACCTAAAACCATATAAATACTTGTTTGAGTGGATGCAGACATAAAATTTTTGAACTTTCTATCTCCTGGGCTGGGAATCTGGCGCTGCTGGGAGGTAATATACCATATTATCCACTAAATATACATATATTGGAATGTGGAAAATGAAAAAAAAAATGAGGAAAACGAGTTATATTTCGAAATTTTTATGATAATGGAGACAGGATTTCACTGGTTATTACCAGCTTTTACCAAAAATACATGTTGCCTGCTTTTGCGATAATGAAAAATATTGAGATGTAACACTTTTCAATTTCTTTCACTTTTCACCTTGCGAAGGCAACCATAATCGTTTTGTAGCATTGTATCACACTCACGCAGCAAGCACACACACACACACATACATATATATATATATATATATACACACACGTGTGCGTGCGTGTGCATTTGATTGCGCTTATGCATTAATGTTTCTGTGTGCCATTATCTGTGATTGTTCAAGGTATGCTTGGATGATTAGGTGACTTGATTCTATGCAAATAGTTATCAAGTCTAATGATGAATTGCTATCCGAACTTTCCTATGTATTTCAATTTTCATGTATTACAATCTGGGAGGTATATCACATTTTTACTTCGACGTTTAGATTCATGGTATGTATCGGAAGTTTTGTTAGAGGTAGAGATACTGAAAACGTTGGTGGACTTATCCTGGCTGCAGCATAGGCTATTTTTTTTGTTGCAAGGTTGACGAAAATCAACGGTTTTAAAGATGTTATGCGAGGCTGTATTTTTTTCGTAGTGTTATTGCTAATAATTTTTTGATGTTCTGGGTCTGCAGTAGGCGATGGCAGATGAATCTAAGAATATTTCTTCGAGTTCAGTTTTGAGTGTTAGAATATTCAATCCATTTTGTGCCTCAGAGTCAGTTCACGCTTTTTCAATACTGATGAAAAGTATATCTTGGTGTAATAAATGATATCAAACTAGGCGCAGATTAAACTGTAATGCACTCAGTGAGTGCATACCCCGGCCAGCAACATACACTAACTGAAAACTGAGTACAAATCAGTTCATATATTGCTACAATGTATTTGAAATGTGGATTTCGATTTTTCAAATTTTGGACGATTGATAAATTATTGATATCTCTCAATCAAAAATCGATCTTAGATCTCTCCTTCGATTCATACTACTCCCCCTTTATCTATGACTCATCACTGCACAAAATGTAATTTAAATTCATTTGATACTTTTGGATGGATTGTGTCCACTAGTGAATATATATAGATGTATGTAAATGTCTCTTTCAATTGAAGAAATTATTACTGAATATGCAGCCAACTTTTATCATTTTTTCCTAAAGTCAAGGAATAACCTTCCACAACATGTTATTGAAATTCGTGACTAATGATACGGTCAGATTTCTTTCCTGTATATGTTCACTTATATGCAACGTTCCGCCTGTGTACCCTCTGGTCTTCCTGGAAAAATTGTCCGACCCTATCATTCAAAATAATACACCAGGTCGGATAAAAATCAGATGAAGATGTCGTGAAAATTCATTTAGAATTTTATGTGACATTGTGTGGACATACATGTACGAATGGATACAGAGACCTTCTCTAACTCTGTTGGCTGAGGTGAATAATTGAATTGATGTAGGTTGATGATGAAAATGGAATAACTCATGCCTGATTTCATGATTCCATGATTGCAATAGATTGTCTATAGCCTCTGGCGATATCAGAGCCATCGCGTATGGCCGGTTGACCTGAGTAACAAACATATTATTCGTTGAGATGGAATCACCAGTAATCATGTATGAAAAACGTTATTTAGACGATAATCACAAACTTAGTGACTTAGCTAAAAAAAAAATACAAGGGAAGAAAACAACATAAAAACATGAATCGAAGGAAACCTACGGACAAAAGAAGAGATAAAACCTATTGGAATTACTCTATACCAGTGTTGTCTGTGAGTGGTAAATTCTTTTTATAGCAAGGATTACACAATAAGAAGGAAAAAATTAAAAGGAGATTATTTTAAGCCAGAGGGAGAAAAAAAGAAGCTTGAACCAATTGAAAAGACAAAGTGATTTGTGTAATTTGGAAGAACATTTCATAGTAATAATGTTTCCCAAGATAACCTTGATTTCATCTTGTTCGAGATTTAGTCGAAAGTGATTAATCTATTGTTGGAAGGAGAAAAATCACCTGTGTAATTGTTTGGTGTCAATTCTTCGGATAACCAAACAAAATGAATAGTTCAATTTCTCATTCCAACACACGTACATACACACGTGCACACACACTGACGCACACACGCTCGTACACACACACACACGCATGCACATACAGATATTTACTCAAATCTTTTTGGGGTAAGTTTTGTAATTACATATATCCGTTTTTTGCGTAGATGAATCACCGTACACCGTGTGTGAACCAGTAAATTATCGTAACAATACCTAGAATTATCTAATAGAATTCACATTTTGTCAAAAATCATCTGAAAATACCAGCACAAATTTTGGGCACCGTTGGTGCAAAATGACTATAGAGATGGAAGAATCACAGTCCATCGTACAATCTTAATACCATAGAGAACATATGGCACATAATAAGACCGAACTAGTTTCGTGAAAGGTTGAGGAACCAGTTGTAAGAAGCAGTCAGAGACGAATGGAACGACATAGATCAGCACTCTGGAAACAACAGTTTGATTGGTTTTTAGAAGTAGAAAAAAACGATGGAAAAGTTACCCCCGGACTAAAACATGCTTTGTGCATAAATAATGCGAATGTTGTTGTATAACATTATTGTATATTTCATCTATAGTTGTTAGAATGATAAAAGTAAATACAAAAATTGCTAAAAGAATATTGGTTAATTCCTTTTTTTTTTTTGCCAAGGATTGTAGGCGTGTTGAGTAATTTCGATGTTACTTGATAAAAAGTAAATATAATTAGATCAGTGATTCTGAAAGGGGGGTATTCAGCCACCAAGGAAAAATTTCCTCAAGGAGAGGAATTCAAGATAGGGGAGGAGACTACGTGGTTATAATTCAAAAACGGGGGAAGAATTTACGGAACATGGGATCAGGAAAGAAAATTTGTCCTAGGACTTTGTGTGAACCACTGCATTATATAAAATGGAGGTTGATACCACATGAAAGCTCAATACATCAGAGGAAACAGATATACTAGTATTTACACACAATATCACAAAATGGTATATTATATAATTATATATATGCATGTGTTTTCGTGTGTGTGTGTGTGCATATATCCTTATACACATGTGTGCACTACCATGAATGCATACAAGCGTACGTATGATCTTATATCTGTATACGTGTCCGAGTTTTTGTTTTGCGAAAAACAGACGAATTTTTCTTGTTATTTCTGTATCTAATATCTATGCGATATCAATAATTCAATTATGTGATGAAAACAAAAAGAAATACAAATAAAATAAAACCGGTCCAGTGAGTCCCGCAGCATAAACCGTCACTTGACCATCTTCTTTTGGCATCATGCCGTGTTGGGTATGATCAAATGAACAATTGAGACCAGTGGGTCATCAATGAATACATTACTTCGCTTGGCCTTTGTTGGGCAGTGATCGCTAAAGGAGTTAAAGTAAAAAATTAAAGGATCATTTTAGTACGAACTTAATTTGTGCATCAAATCAACTACCAAAAACCTATCAGGTGATTTTCAAAGAATAAAACGAAAGAAAAAAGTTCTTGACATGATATAGAATAAAAGCTGAAATCTTCAGCCCTTAGCTCTATTGATACTTTCTCTAACATACATATATTCATTGCTAACCGGCCAGGCGAACCAACTTAAGAATTTGAGTTACCTACGAGGACAGTTTCAGTTGATTCCAAATAAGATACGCAATAAAGTGTTTACATTCTTCCAAAAATGATATTCCAACTTGACATTTTCTATCAATCAGAGAAATCTCCTAACACAAAGCGAATCACTAGAATATTTTTCATGATCTTTTTATTTGTTAACACCATATGTTTCAGAGTCTGTCTTTCCTTAGATGACGTCGGAGACAATACACCAATTATCTGTCTGTGGTCAGAAAATGGATAACAAATTCAATTTGGTATCAGTCAACCAAGGTAACAATAGTCCTCGTGGCATTTCAGAAAAGATAATACATTATTCCAAACTTTGGCGATTATCAGAGACGGGTTAAACTTTGACATCGGAGATTAAAGTTACAATCATCTGACGCTACACCAAAAACTTATTACCTGACAGGTATGAGCTGTTGACCATGTCTTCGACACAAAACACCCAGGCCAGACAGACTGATTTTATTAATGAAAACAAAACACGATGTGACGAAAGCAGATCAACATCATTCAGGAACATAAGCGGGAGACGTTCTCTTGGGCCCATTTTCTATCAAAGCCGAAATAACATAGATCAACTAGTTAATATGAGTTCATCTGGTCTCGTGACCCACTGATCCGAATTTTGATTGGATGAGAAATGGAAATTTCTTCAACCAAACAAAATGGTAATTCTTTCGGATAAACTTCTCTGTGTTCGCATTGTCAAGAGGCTGGTGCGAATTGTCGAGAAAGTTTTTGGAGAGGACCATCTTGAAGTCATTGACTTTTGGCTTTAATTTGAGAAAGGAATGAATACCAAAGAAAGTATTTGGAGCGCAAAGAAAAGACAGGGTGAACCGATGCAAGCAAAAACATCTTTGGGGAATCAAAGGACTTTTATTCAAACTTTATTTTCTTAATATAGTTTCGGTGTAGCTATTAAATTGACTTATAAGTTTGGCAAAAGTTCTTTGGAATGTGTTATATCCCAAAAGACATAAGTAATATGGATTGGTGTGAAATGTGCAATTTACATATGATTCTGAATGTTATGGAGTCACGTGTTCCCTTGAAACCTTCAACAATTCCCAGGAATCCGAAGACTTTGAAGCATGTACTTTCAAAAATGTTTGTTTCGAGTAAGGTTATTTTAGGATTATTAGTTCCCTCCTCCCACTCTCTCTCTCTCTCTCTCTCTCACACACACACATACACACAGACATCAGGGGATTATCAGATGTTTACCATGTAACTGTTTCGGGCATTTGATGATAAAATATGCAAACACATGCACTCACTCATTCACCCACTCATAACTAGTTGGAATTGATATAATGTACATATCTCTCTCTCTTCTCTCTCTCTCACACACTCTCTCTCTTTCTCTCTCTCTATATATATGTGTGTGTGTATATATATTCTAGATAGCTTTAAAGGTTTAAAAACTAAACGTTAAAAAACTTTGTTTTTGTGTCGCTTATTTCTCAGTATCGGTCAATATAATTTATGTAATTTTCTTCAGTGTTATATCTCTGTTTCACATATACTCTATTATTATCGTTCAATGTGTGAATTACCTCTTGTTATATATATATATATATATAAATATATATATATATATATATATATACACACACACATATATATATATATACATATATATATATATATATATATATATATATATATATATATATATATATATACACACACATATATATATATGAATATAATGGAATAGAGACATATATATGTGTGTGTATATATATATACATATCATATATATATATATATATGTATATGATATGTATATATATGTATATATATATATATATATATATATATATATATATATATATAATATGTAAGTATAATCAAATGTGCAGACCACATGACTCCATTTCAAGGGTTACAAGCACCTTGCAAAGTCATTTAAGTTTACCAGCAGATAGTCGCATCTTGAGCATAAAAAAGTTCCAGAACCTAACATGAATATAGTTTTTTAACCATGTACTTTCCATTTTTTTTTGTTGCTTTTTTCTAACTATTTCTTGTATGCATGTATAATTACAGCGTTGCCTACAGACAAATCTTTTGATCATATACCATGTGTTCTTTGTTTTGTAAATACATACATGTATATATTTGTTTTATTATACGTATATCACGACTAAAAAGTACATTTGAACTTACCTTAATGCTCATGCATATATATATATATATATATATATATATATATATATATATATCGAAATTGAGCAAGGTATTAATGCAAGCACGAATATATATATATATATATATATATATATATATATATATATATGTATGTATGTATGTGTGTGTGTGTGTTCCTGCGTGCTTTTATACATATGTACACAGACGTATATACACATACACTTATTTGTGTATTTATTCATATATATAATAGTACTTCAAATATATTTGAACTTACATACATACATATACATATTTATATCGATGTGTACATGAACAAATGCATAAGAACATGCACACACCCACCCCCACACACATTCTACAAAGCTTCACAGCTTTAAACATTTGGCATCAAAAATTATTTAAAAAATTTTCAGTCACCAATTTCATATATCTATCAATGTAATTTATATCATTCTATTCAGTGTTTTTTTCCTGTTTCACGCATACTTTCTTATAACGGTACATTGAATAAACTGTCTTATATTAGGATCATCAGTTTTTTACCATGAAAATTTTTGGGGGAATTAAAAAAACAAAAATGATCAGATACATCAGTATGGCATCGCAGCAGTGCTCATCATACAACCCCATTTTTTATTACGTAGTTTATGCCGTACATCTTGTTTGCTATCTTCAATAAGGCTTTACGTGTATTGTATATTGATATTATTCCATACTAAATATATATTTTGATACAGGTCTAAAAAAAAAACGTTTTTAACAATGAGTGATCAGTTAGTAAAAAAACAGACATGACTCACTGTTCGTGTCACTTCTATTGAATGTTCTCCCATGTGAATATCAAATCCATTGTGTCGGTCCTAGTCTCAGACTGCATGCGAACCTACTTATAGTATCTTCAAGTATACTAATTGAACAAAAAATGTTCTACTTTCCTGTCCTTAGAGTACTTACCTCCACTTGATATAATAATCTATTTGAACGCACATACGTATACACACAACATATTCGTACACACAAATATACACGTAAATCTGTATGAGTGTATGTGTAGTAAAATAACATTCATATAAAATGCAGTATGATGATAAGGTATATAGAATAATCAACTACATGTATGATATAAACCATATATTAAAAGCATAGATGAAAAAGAGGTGGGGTTTGATCAACACTGTGTCATGTTATTATAACTGTTTCGGTTTACTCAAATCCCTCGAACAATTACATTGTAAACAAACGAGGATCGTAACCAGAGAAAATTTACACACAATTCCCAAGTAACAAAGTATAAGTAAAATAAAAAAGAACAAACAAGAAAGTTACATTGACAGATATTGTGAAATGAGTGACTGAATCGACACAATTTTTCATAAGTCTGTAGTGTTTAGTGTTTGGTGTTTGAAGCTGTAAAGTTTTCTAGATTATATATATATATATATATATATATATATATATATATATATATATATATATAATTTGAAGATAACGATCAGTGACTGTTTTGGAGGTTGCCAGTAATTTTGAGAATCTGAAAAAATCTCGTAGTTTTTCATGTTTTTTTTCTGTAATTTTGGTTTCAAGTGCCAGAAGTGAGTGTCATCAAGTGTCATTAATCATCACAAAAGAAAGTCGTCAGGATAATATTGTCTTATCAATGCATTGAATTGAAGTCTGTTTTTTTTTTCTAATAAAATTTTTTCAACCACCTTCACCTTAAATTTTGTTTTCAAATGCGCTAGACCAACTTACCAGTTACATCCCTTACCTGGTGTTGTCAATTAAGATGTTTCCATGTTACTTCCCTTGATCAGTGTTGCCAATTTTTTTTCTTTTAAATCCTGATGTTTTTGTTTGCGTCTAGATGTTACAAAGTGCTATTTAGACAGCCAAGTAATAAAACAAGCATTATTTTTATCTAAACCATAGTTAGAAAAAAGGTAAGATATCAATAAAGTAAATGCTGAAAAGTAAATCCACCTTCAATTCATTTATGGATTTACTAGATTTAGATATCCATCTTGAAAATCTAGATGTTTTTAGAGGTTATGAAATGTCTTTTTCTATTCGGCTTCTGATTTATATTGAAAAATAATGTTGGGAATCCTGCTTTAGCTAGATTTTAGCTCAAAACAAGAACTTGCAAATCTATGATCTGACTTTTGGGCTTGTTGTAAAATGTAATCTTAGGAATTACCCATGTTTGTCGAGACCACACTGGGAAGATATTTTTATGAGATCATTAAATAGGGAACCGAGACAATATAAACAATTCTATCGATCATCAACTGCTTCCTTTTAGTGTCTGTCGTTGGACCTTCCCATGGATCCGCCAGACACTGGCTTCTGCCGAACCAATACTTTCTGAACTCATCTGACTAGTCCAGCTATTTTAAGGTCTATCGCTCACAGTTTTGCATATGTGGGATCCATGTTCTGAGTCGTAATGTCCAGTAGTTGTCTGACATTTTAGTTGCATGTCCAGCTCATTGCCATTTGGTTTTTGTTTCAACATTCACTGATACATATATTTACATAGAAAAATTAATCTTGTTCGGTGATCTGAAACAATTACTTTAGTGAATAATTATAAGCTATTAAAAACTTGCTTAAAAAGCCAAGAACTTGCTCTGGGATCCCATTAATGACCATAAAACATTTTGTGTTCATAAATCTAGTCATTATAAGATTTGCGATCGCAAAGTGACAGGAGGCCTCTGCAGGAATATATTATGATAATGGATATAGATGTGAATTTATGAACATTAATCTATATTTTCCAAATTCTATGTTTTCGGTAAATCTACCAGCCGGCTATTGTAATATATTAGACATATTTTATTGATTGATGACTTAAAGATTATATGTTTGTAACTAAACAAATTTACACTGAAGGATGGTGGCCAATTTCAATGTTTACATTTCCATCATCAGGGGAGCATAATAACAGAAACTTATATGGGAAAGAAAAAACATCGAAAAGTGAATTTAAAAAATAACAGTATAGTTCACTCAAAACTGTATGCGAGTGCACACACATGCACACACTCATTTTGTAACCTGTGCCCAAAGGAAATTCATGTGCACATCAAATGTCAATTATCATGTTGAATGAATAAGAAATATGAGTTTCAATTCAACTATATCGAGCAACTATGATTGTCAAAGATTGAACAACCGTAGTTTCAAATTTTTGAGTCATGTGAAGTAAATATATCGAAAAATAAATATGGTCATAATACATTCTTTAAATGATATCACTGACACTTTCAACTGAAAACATCTTTTTAAAAAAGAGCAACAGAACATCTAGAAATATGTAAATTCTGAAAAAGTTTGATTTTGCTAAAAATTCATCAACATGATGCACTAAGTAGACCAAACACGCTTTGAAAAATTGTTTATCAAATCTCATAAAGTAGGCACTATGTAAGGCTTATCTATCAGGTTTGTATGTTATCAAGATTCAGTCATCAAATAAGTGTCTTTGATGATTAAGTTAAAAGAATATATATATATATATATATATATATATATATATATATATATATATATATATATATATATATACATATATATATATATATATATATTCTTTTAACTTAATCATCAAGACACTTATACATATATATATATATATATATATACATACATATATATATATATATATATATATATATCGAATCTAATTCAATTATAAATGTTTTTGAATTAATTTAACAACATTAAAAAATAAAAGACACACTAAACACGAACATTACATACTAACTTGATCAAACGCACACATTGAATAGAATAGTTGCATTTTTTTAACCGGTGATTAAAGTCGATGTTCGTGTCTAGATATGAATAATCTTGATTTCAAACAAAATGTTCTATTTTTTGACAATCAGCACCATGGGATATCATTTTTTTCAAAATTGTAAGAGAACATTTTTGATTGTAATCTTCCTTGAAGCTGAAGCTCTCGCTGTTAACTTGTTCCAACGATTTTGCTAGGCCAGAGAAATGTATTAATTTAACTTGTTACTATCTATTAGTAACCGTCAACCAAAACTGTCAGTAAGAAGTCAACATAATTTTCAGTTTTCAGATTGGTCTAGCTGGCTATGTATGCATACATCGTGCGTATAGGCTGCACAAAAGGGTTGAAAATTTAAACTTTTACTTTCACTCTTTATGACTAGAAATAACATTTCTTTTTATTCCTTCACCATATCGGCTCGGGGGATGGTGTCAATTTACAATGGAAGTGTGCACTAAACAGATCCCCAAGTCTGTGTCAAGCATTCATTTTATTTTGAAAAATCAGACTATTTCAGTGATCACCTTCAAAGGAAAAAATTCATTCCTTCCACAAGCTCTTGATTGATCACCCCAAAACGATATGATACCAAAATACATTGGTCTCAATACGGTTGCTATAGAGTGACTAACCAGACCATTTTATTCATTTGTTGATAATGCATTTGAATATAACCGATATTACCTGTGATAGAAGCATCGGTATTTCTCTGTTGATGCAAGTGATATTCACATATGCCTTTGAATGATAAAATCTCTGAGGTTGAGGGGCCCAGTGCCGGAGCCCAATCTTCACAGTCAGTCAACAAGTTGGACTACTCTTCTGAAGGGACGGCAGACCTCTACATCTACCTCGAGCACCAGCTTCTAGGAATATGTCAAAGAACTACAGTATCTTATCCAAGTCAGTCAGCTATGCCTTCCGAACACTCTTTCAAAGAGACAGCAGATCTCCACTGCTAGCTAGGAAAGAACCCAAGCAAAATCATCGAGCTAAGAGCCTTGCGTCCTCCTTTCCACTGTGGTAGACATGATATGCAAACCCACATTTAAAAACGGGTAGGGGGCTTAAAAATCTAGTGCTGATGCCTTTGGGCAATTTACGTTCGACCTGGAGATTAGTGAATACATAGAAACTATCCAACATCATCATTCTCGAAGCCTAGCCATTATTTAATGCTGGGTGTGACTCACAATGTATTTTTCTATACGAGAGTGTTTTATGACATATGTTGGTATTTTGATATTGGAAATTTACTTTTGTCATCGTGGGTATATCAGCTTTTGCTATTTTGGGACATCCACACTTCAGCTGTCCCATGAGGCACTTAAACTTGAGCGGTTTTTAATCACGTATGGGCAAGGAATGTTAACTTAATACCCACTTGAACCATTTAACTGACTTTACAGCTAACAGGCTCAATGCCCCAAACGAATGTATAATTCATCATATTTTGAGTAGAAAGTTGATAATTTCCTTTCAGAATCTATGTAAGTAATCTTTGAATTAACAATTTTTCGTCGAATCATATATCTCTAAAACGATTATTCTGTTTCTGGAAGATTTTTCATTTTGATCATTTTTGTCGACAGCCATCATTCAAGGCTTGATCGAAGCTGATTTTTGGAAGCCCAAAAATTAGCCCTAAATACGCAGATTTACTTGCAATTCAAACCAAAATTGACTTACGAAGGATTACGCAAAGTGTTTAAAATGTGTCGTCATTGCTGCAATTAGAAAACGTCATTCAAAATTGTGTTCGTAGGCTTCTTTAGTTTTTCATTTGTTCTGGCTAGCTATGTTCGCAACACGTTCTGAAGCTGTATTAACGAAAGTTGAGAGATGGGAATCAGAACATTTATTCATTACGACTAGAAGAAAAAACATCGGGTTTTTATATTTGAAATTCCTCCACTTGGTAGGTCTTTAGAAGGGAACTGTGTTTGCAAGGTAAGTTTATGCTAAATTGGTACTTTATTGAATGTTCACATTCACTTTTTCCCCGATTTCAATAACTCCAGAAAACATGATACCAAATCACGTGGGTCACGTGACGGTCCTTACGGTCTAATCAGACCAATTCCAGATGTTGTTTTTTTTTGCAGCTACCGAGTTTAGATGAGTAATGTGCAGATTATGCCATTTCACGTGGGCCTGTTTTGTGATTATAAAAGCAAATAATGAGCTGTATATTTCGTCTTCACTCTTAGTTACGACTAAAAAATAGAGCGTGACATATTTTGAGAGCAACAAATTAATGGACATCGGCTTTTTATTGATTTTGTGAAAAGTAGATGCAGATTCCGAGGTGTTATGAAGATTACCTTCAGTTGACAACTTCATCCAACGTAGATGGACGAATTTCATACATTCGGGGAAAAAAAACTAAAAAAAATGAAATTGAAAATAAGAAAAAAAAAAAAAACCCGAAAGAAATAAGACAAAAAATGGTCACTGAACTCATGCTGTCACGTGACCAATGTATAGTGACAGCATATGTTGGAGGTGATTTCTTAAGACATTTCAAAAAAGGGTGCACAATAAATGAATTCACTATATAAGATCAAATAAAAAAAACAGCAACAGGCAAACACAAGCGTAAACGTTGTTAGAAAGAGACAAAAAAAAAACGGGACCAATCTAGCATATGAGTGATGTTGTAAATTGGAGCTAGAACTTATTTTGGGAGGATATTTACCGAATAAAACATTTTCTATCTAGATACAATTAGGTGTGAATGCTCATATTTTCAGCCCTCTAACTCCATTGATGATGTCTATACATGCTGCACCTACATATATTGCTATATTGCCGGACATAGAAAAATTGAGGAACCTCTGTTGACAGTGTTTAGGTTGACGGTTTTCCACTAATTCGTTTGAATGGAAGTAAGAACGAAATTTTGTCAGGTGATGCAAAGCAGCTTTTGCCTTCCCTGCCCACACAGAGTGTAAACACCCTTCTCCTTTGGTCATTCCATTTTTATCTGTTAATCCTTTTAGCACCACATACCTAACTCGCTTGCTGGAGAACGATAGAGCCAACCTATTTTATTAATGGACATATCTTATCGACTTACAGTAAAAGCTTAACTCAATGGCGCCTTTAACCCTTTTGTGTCCCCTTGCAGCCCCCGACCCCCGGTCCGATGAATCGGCTTCATCCCCTCTGAGAAGCCCTGCATCGAGTCAGAAAGCAAAAGAGATGAATGATTGAGACCAAATTTGAAGAAAGAATAAATAATACGCGATAAATAAATGAATAAGAACGTTCAATCTGATAAAAACAACGCTTGGTTGGTTATTTAATCGTCTAGAGGAAAGAGAAAGAGAGCAGAAGGAAGGAGGAAAAAGAAAAATGGAGAGAAAAAAGAAATACAGCAAAAAAAATGGGAAGGGAGAAAATGAAACTGGAGAGAAAGACAGAAGAGCTGGAATGAGTGAATGAAAAGCGAACTAGAAAATGAGGGGGAGAAGAAAGATGAAAAGAAAGAAAGAAGCCCAACTGGAAGGAGAGAAAGATGATTAGAAATAAAGAATATAAGAAAGAAAGACAAAATTGGAGTGAAAGAAAAACTTCGAAATAAAGAAATAAAAAAAACTCAGACGGAAAAAATGTTGAAAACTGCGAAGAACTAGAACAGGGAGAGAAAAGAATAAATGAATGAGAGAAAACCTGGTGAGAAAAAAATCGGATGAACGAAAAACTGGAATTAAAGAAAGAGAAGAAACTGGAGAAAAAAATTGAAAAAATTGAAAGACTGTACACTGGTGAGAAAGAAAGAAAGGAAGAAAGGAAGTAAAAACTAGAATTCTAAGGGAAATTATGAATCACTACTACCCGAATATGTTCTTTTTTTCATTTCATAATTTAAGCAATGTTGGTGTTAAAATCAAGTTACCTCGAAGAAAATCCTACCAATATGGGTTGAATCATAAACTTTTGATTAAGAAAACATGAAAAAACGATACAAAATGAGATGTATTTGGCATATACTTTTATTGTAAATTGATTTCTTAATAAAAATGAAAATAAAAGAAAACTATTTAATGATGAATTTTCAAAAAAAAATAAAGTAATAATCCCCTAATTCATGGAGAGGAGTGAATGTACATAATGTCAAATTCCAACTAAGAACGGTTAGGCCTGGACAAAATCTTGATAGATAGATATGTAGATAATGAGGAAGCCGTTTAAATGTGGCGTCACTCTTTCCATTGTTTAATCCCGGTGGGAAGGCAAAGAAAATATGTAGATAAAGTTGCAGAAAGGAAGGCAGACAGATAGATAGATAGATAGATGGATAGATATGAATGTCAAAACACAGTAATAACTCAAAAATACCATTAGTGATTAAACCAGTCTGCTCTTGGTAGATGTAATTAGAAATGTACGAAGAAAGAGAGAAATGTCAGAAAAAAAAAAAACAGAATATAGGAATGAGGAAGGAGGGAAGCGGGAAAAAGTACAAAAATAGAATCAAGGAGGAAAAAAAGAAAGAGTAATGACTGGTAACGAAAAAATGGCGATTAGTGTAAGGAATTGGAATGGGAAAAAAACAACAGAGAACCGGGTAGATTGGGTAGAAAAAGGGTGAAACGAAGAAGGGAAGGAAATAAGGAAGGATTAACTGGGTATGAAGTAAGGACAGACAAGGTTATTGAGTAACACTATCGTTTAAGCACTGAAAATGAAGAGAGGCAACCGTAAAGGAAGGAAGAAAAAAAGAGAACAGGAAAGAGGTCTGGTTAGTCACTCAAAAGAAAACCCTCACGTAACCATTTCTGGCATCATGCAGTGTTGGGGTGATCAATTAAAAGTTTCTCTGAATAAATTACTTCTTTCCCTTTTTGTCTGATTGGTCCTTCAGCTAACGTACAAGTCATCTCTAGTCACTTGGGTTTAACTAGGGTCACATTTCTTTCTATTTTATGCATAGGGAGGAATTGATTCAACACCTGGTTTTCATCTAGAGTTGTATTTCTCCTATATTGGTTACCAAACGATGTTAAAGAGCCCACTCTGCAAATTTAGTTTTTCACTTCTCTGAAGTCGAAAAAGAGATGAATTCATGTTCTTCCAAAGGGAATTAGCTGGAAATGAAAACATGGTGTTTTGGGCAGAATTACCAGCCGATTCTATTTTCGGTGTTGGTAACCTTCACGCCGCTCCGATTTCCCAATGAAATTAACGAAAGAAATGAGAGAAAATCAAAGAAGTAAAAATCTGTGGAGAGAGAATGAATGGGAAATTCGCTAGGGAGGGGAAAACGTTAAGAGAGAGAGACAGAGACAGACAGGGACAGAGAGACAGAGAGAAAGAGAAAGAAGAAAGGAGAAAGGAAAAAAAAACAAGCCACCATAGCAAAGCAAATTCCTTGATGATTAAAACTCAGAATAAATAATAGTTATCGTGCGTTCATTTCTTCACGGGATATTTTTTTCTTTCTTCTCGCACTTCAAATGGGATATTTTTGTTAAAAACAGTTTTCTTTTTTTTTTCCCTTATTTCCAATGTGATATTTTTGCTAAAAACAAATTACATGGCTCTGCTCGTTGTCTTACGGGAGACTGTCTTCCGTAAAATAGTTTCAAGAACCCAGGGAAGCATTAAATTAACCTTCCCCTCGTAACACATGTTCCACATATCATAGAACCCAGATCTTGTATGTTAAGCCGACCTCAAGACGAGAGTACTGTCTCTTAATTCTTAGCGCTAAATACATCTTACAGTGAAACTAATGTGTGTATAAATTTTACAAGACAACGCGAGCATCTCGTGGGGTACACGTTTGAATGTGAGGTTGTTAACCTTATTTGTGTTGGCGGGAATTTAAATTAGATGGAAAATTAAAAAGAGGAGGTCTGGTTGGTCACTCAATAGAAACCGACAACTTTTGAAAGTATGCCGCGTAGGACGTGATGAATTGAAAGATGGAAAAAGGGATGATCAATTAAAAAGTTACTTCCTATAACCTATTGTTTGTGCGGTGATCAATAAAAAGTCTGAATTTCTAAAAATAAGCGGCTACAAAATAGAGATAATCAAATAATAATTTACATTGTAAATTGATCCATCTACTAAAAGCCTCCAGAGAAGAGGGGTGGAAAGCCTCAGGAATTTTTTTTTTTCAAAATGTTAAAATTTTCAGCTCTCTAGCACCATCAATGCAGCCTGTACGTGTAACTCATACGTACATAAATAGCTAATCGGGCCGACTTGAAAACAGATGGAAACCTTTGCTGACAATTTGCTGAGATTTTTTATTCATGGTTTCTAAAAACTTAAGCCTAGAGCAATTGTTAGAGCTACGGCCCTCAATCTCTGTAACGTTGCACAAGAATGTGCTGCAACTATCTCCCAAGTGTGACATGAACTTTCCAACCAAATAAGCGAACATGGATTTTGAACATGGATCTGTCCAGCTCCCACCACAGTATCGTTATGATGGTTTTATCATCAGTTGCAATGAGAATTCATCCATTTTCTTTTTCAAAAGGTGTTGATATGTAAGTATGTCAGTATGCTGACAAAAGTTTTGTTCATTGATTGCTCGAATGTTTTCATCTCATCTACATTAAATACTACCAACAAAAACTGTCATCAAATCTGCCAACACAAGTTTCTACAGTTTTCCAGTTGGTCTTGCTGGCAGGCTAGCTAGCTATATCTATCTATCTATCCATCCATCTCTCTCTTTCTCTCTCTATCTCTCTCTCTCTCTCTCTCTCTCTATATATATATATATATATATATATATATATATATATACACACACACACGACGGGCATAGACTGCACTGATAGAGCTAGAGACTTGAAAATTGCCACACTATTTTTTTTTTGTTGAGACGGTTTCACTTGCAATGTAAGTCTATATCAAACTGATTCTTTAGCTTGTCATGCGCTCTTCCCTTCAAAACCTAGGCCTTTATGGTGATCACTGCAACCCCATCACCCCCCAAAAAGTAAATTATTCAATGATCACCTCTCTTCCTAAGTTTTTGATTCATCACTACAACATACAGTCAAGAGACGTTTTTACATTCGATGTGTCAATATATTTCTTAGTGTGCCGTCATGGAAAATGCCGTTATAATATCGTTTATATAAGTATGTTACACTTATTTTGGTTCAATTATTCTAAATAACATTTTCTGATATGAATATTACTACCCCAGTTGGTTGAAAGTTCATTTTATGCCATTGTTTGGCTGCTATGAAAGAAAAAAAAAAAGAAAAGAAAAGCAGAAAGCGAAAATATCATTTAGCGTTTGTTTTGCAGGGTACGGTTATAAAGGCAGCGTGCACTCCCTGTCTCTTTCCCACCCCCCCTCTCTCTCTGGTATCCGCTCACCTGTACCCTCCTCCATGCATTTGACAACTCGGTTTAACATACTATCATCTTGTCATCATCTAATTTTCTCATAAATACATAGTTAGCCGCTTTTCACTTTACGCTATTCTGACAAATGAATGTGTTCTTTACGGTAATGTTGGATTTTTCGGATATGAGAGGAAACCGTACTAAAAAATGAAGAGTAAACTGTTTTACTTTGTAATTTCGACGAGCATTTGATAGGAAAAGGATTAAGACCTGATTGTTCGTCAAAGCACACAAAAAGTGAGTTTAATCTTAGTTCAAGGCATCAGAATTCTTTTCTAATACGAAAATTATCGAGAACTCATCCCAGGTTACGTGATAATCACGAAAGACATTGAAAGTGAGTTCCTTACTCTTTTGCAGTTACATGCAGTATTAGACAATAATACCCGTAAACGGATAGAAGGATTGAAAAAAGAATTACAACTTTCCCTCGGTATCCAAATACAGAAACTTTTCTATGACACCTTTTGTGGGCAAAAATAGTGCAAAGCGATAAAGCAATCACCAATAATTTATATGGGATATGTTTCAGCCAATTCAAGCACATCTTGCTAACAAATCAATATAAATCATGGATGTTCACAGATATACTTTAGAGCGATGGTTTAAGGTCTTCCATTAAAGCTCATTGGGGTTAAGAGAACTTTCGTGATGAGGGGATACGTATATGAAGGTAAGTCAACTATAGAATTACTATTGGCATGTAATCATTATTACCATGTTTAATGGCACACGTTTTTGGCATCGAAAAATAGTTGGCTACCATCTGAGTTCAAAAAATGAACGTGATCAAACAACAGCACTTTAGAGTTTTTTTTTCCATCATGTAACTTGATATTGTTTTCTCGGGTGATTGCAATTTGCCACCCGTAATTGCTCTCCTCGATGAAATAGCACACGGATGTCATTGTCACTTCGCGAGTTCTTGATGGATATTGGCGGTTTACACATGAAATCCATTTACGTTATTTGTCCAACGATTTTCACAAGATTGAAAAGAAAACACATGCTTAATACGGCAACCCCCTTTTTTTAGATGCGCTAATATCTCTAGCATCGATTGCTGCCACTGACTGATATGTTAATGTCATGTCCTTTGATCAATGTTACCAATTTAGATGATGACAAGTTGTGTCTCTTGCTGATCGTAGCCAATTTGATTTCCGAAATCTGAATGTAAACGTCATAAATTACTATTTAGATGATTTTGAATTAGATTAGTGACACAAATGTAATTTGTAGTATCAAAATGACTAATATTTTAGTAAAGAAAATAGTGAGGATTCAAGTCACAATTAATCTATTGCTATGAGGTAGATTTCCCTAGATTTTAACCACGTATCAGAAAAATCTAATGTTTCTCGGTGTTATGAGATATTTCTAAATCAATTTTAAACATAAACTTGAAAAAAGAAAACAAACTTGGTAACACGGCCTTTTCTTCTGAATCTTCGTTCAAGGAGAGAACTGTTGCATATACGGTTTTCAGGCTTGCTGAACCACCATAGCCATCGAAGTTGGAGAAAAGTTCTATTTTTTTTCATATGTGTATGTGTATATGTGTTTGTTGGTGTGTTTATTTACATAGATGTGTGTGTTACAGCACTCATGGCAATGTACTTCTCTCTACAGAATAGAAATTTGGCAGCAATATACTACAAAACCCCTACAATTTTTTTTTTTAATTTTTTGAAAAATACGCCATTTCAACTTTCTAGGGTCTTTCTTTTGACAGGTTTTTTTTTTACATCTACATACTCCCAAATGTGTATTTTTTACCACTCTATTTAAGTTGTTTTCTAGTGGAAAACACCGGTTTTGTCATAAACAAAATTCATTCTGGCCATATCTATTCTATGACGAAGAGGTTTTTACATGACTTCGAAATGATTTCTAATTTCTACACCGTGATAGTTCATTCTTATCGATTCTATAAAGAACGTGTATATGATTCTATTTTGAATTTGATCAGATTGGATATAGAGGAAATACCGAGAATAAAAAAGATCTACCTAATTTTCTCCAAATTTCCTTCTCTTTCATGCATCCTAACCATTGACAAGTCGGTTCAACACACCATTATCCTCATTTTTTTAGTCCAAGAACACTCAAAAAATGTTTCCCGTCCTTTTGAATGACAGAAATGTCCGTTAATGCAGTTCAAGATCTATCTAATAAAAAATCTGATTTTTTTTAGATTGAGGGCAACTCTATTCTCTGTGAGTCGTTTATTTTGCAAAGAATAACGTGCAATGGATTTCTTTGCCGTAGACAAGGGTTTTTATCTTGCAATGGATAACTATTACTCTCGGCCACCTTCGGCAGTTGATGGGTAAATTTATTAACGATATATGAAATGAAGGATGTGTTGAAGGTTTTCTTGTATAATTCTGTCAGCCGTTCAAGAAATCCTCTTTTCTCAGATTGTGGCCTTGTCACCTGAAGGATCTCAGAAATACAGATCCCGAGCTGCATTAACGTCATATGGATGACAGGTATGATCATCTTAGAATGCTGAGGTTAGAATGACCCATATTGGCCCGTCAAAAATGTACCACGTCATTCTCGAGTTTTTCACGGCTACCAGGAAGAAACCATGTTTTGTGGACATGGTTGGGTACCCTCTCTTGGCACAATCATCAGCAGGGTTGTCTTGCAAATCATTACTGATGAGTGGTCAGTTAGATCCTTATTGGGTGACCCGGGCTTTCAACCATTAAAGAATCTGGACCTTGTAAAAGCTAAGATTTTGATGAATATATATATATATATATATATATATATATATATATATATATATATATATATATATATATATATACATAGTATTCATATATGAATATACTTTTGTTGAAATATGATATACACATACATATATAAGTAAATATATAAATATAAAATGAATAAATATAATCTATATGTATATACAAAATATGATTGATCTATATATATATATATATATATATATATATATAAAGTATTTGATATGATATATATATAAATATATGTATATATGAATATATATATTTATATATATATACAAAGAAATGACACATATACACATACACACATATATATATACTTATATTGATAAAAGATATATGTATATATGCATAAATATACATATACATACATACATACATACATACATATATATATATATATATATATATATATATATATATATATATATATATATATATATATACAGACACACACACATGCATATATATTTATGCAGAATATAAGGAATATAGAAAGATATATATCAGAATGGGTGCCATTTAAATTTACTAACATCGTTGCCAAAAAATATATAAGTCTCACCAGAGTGTTGAATAAATAGTGCATTCTAATAGATAAAAATGTACACTATCGTGATATGCATACTTCCAGAACACATAAACCCATGCACATACAAGCGCAGATACACACACGCATAAATGCATACACCCCCCACACACAAATATATGTATATATATATATATATATATATATATATATATATATATATATATAATCTACGAAGTTTTACAGCTTTAAACATTGAAAAACTTATTTTTTGTGTTGTCCCAGTCACTTACTTTCATTCTTTTTTCTGCACTCTTCCTCCCTCCCATATATACTTTCTAATTATCGTATAATGTATGAATTGTCTCTTGTTCTGATCGTCAGTTATTTACCGTGTATCTGTTTTGGGGATTTTAAAAACAAAACTTTTATATTAAGATGACACCCCAGAACTACCTCCCTTTCACACAAAGTACTTTATCCCAAACATTTAGTTTAAAAATTTTTTTTCTATATTAGGTATCATCTACATTGTGTATTGATATTATCTTATAGTACATATATTCAATTTTGAAACAGGACTTACTTACTTAGGTTACCAACAAAACATATCTAAAGATGAGGGATCAGTGAGTATAACAACAGACGTGACTAGGTCACTTTTATTGAGTATATATATATATATATATATATATATATATATATATATGTGAAAAGTTTTGTGTCCTCAATCATAGCATAGAGGGGTTAGCTAAATAGGGATGGTAAAAGCAGGTTCGCATTTTGGCCGATTCCCCCCTGACACAAATTTGACGCCCATTCCTTTATTCATGAAATTTGAATCCGTTTGTTTTTATTACTGGGTTCACACTGTCACTGTTGCTGAATGCCTAATGCCAAACATAGATCTTTCTCAATTTTTTTCTTATTATAACACCCAGCCCCCAACATATATATATATATATATATATATATATATATATATATATATATATATATATATATATATATATATTAAAAACCATGAATGAAATATGATATAATATAATGCAATATCCGATGTATGATTAGTTTATTTCATGTGCTCTTTACATTTAACATCACACATCAATTTGAATTAGAGTAGAGCATAAATTATGATTAAATAAAGGATTTGGTACCAGAATCTTATTCTACTTATATATCTTTATTTTCTTCTTTGGCCACCGTTTGCTTTGTTTCTCTATTTTACGTAATGGAGATAATTTGCTCGTTGGTAAATATAAATCATAAATTAACACGTAATACCATAGGTAATTCTCTTATCAGTATATTGTTGAAACATCAACTCTTTGAGAGGAATATCCTCTGTAAGAGTGTTCTCACTTAAATATACTTTCCAGTGTTGGAGTTCAATTCTACATGACCTTAGTCGTTTGTTTATTCATTCTAAGTTTGATGTGTTTGCACACATCTAAGTTAATTATAGAGAGATGATTGGCTTGCTCTTAAGGTGGCTGGAGGTAAGAAAAAAAAAATAATAATGTTGATGTAAATAGAAATGTTGCTGATACTATTGTTGATGATATCGAGGGGTATAAAGGAACTACGATGGTTAAGTTGTGTATACCTGTATGATGGATGTTAAATTATGTTTTGTTCATAGAAACTGCTGAGCCATGCCGACACTTTGACCCTACTTAATTTTTTCTACCAAATAATTTTCCTTTTTGTTTTCTCTCTGTTCTCTAGACAAAGTAGATGATTTCAAATTTCACATTTAGGTAAAAGTAACGCAGAGTTTCAATGTTCTTGGATATCTATATTCGTTTTAATGCATTACATTTTGTAATCGATGTGATGTTAATATCGTTTAGTCTCCAAAAGTATATTGACAGTGATGTACTGCCTTTGTATTTTTCATTTGCAAATAATTTTATGTGGACGGACGGCTGATCTTAGTTTAAAGGTTGTTTTCGATATTCCCGTATAGTATTTCACTTTGAAAAGTTTCTCTCGGTTTTATATTCCTGCTTGATATACAATATTCGATTTGAGACATGTTTTGCAAAGTGCATCCGTTTATATATAAGATATATATGATGAATATATCGCACACATACAAACACACACACACACACACATATATATACATAATATATATATATATATACATAATATGTATATATATATATATATATATATATATAAAATGTATGTATGATGTATATTTATACAATATATTATATATTTATAGTCTATATAATATATATATTTATAATGTTCGTATGATATATATATATATACATATACTTGTTTACAGTATATCATATATTCATAGTATGCACACACACACACACATATATATATATGTATATATATATATATAGCATATATGGTACAAATCAGGCTAGCAGCATAACATAATATAATAATATATCAATAACATAAAGCCACTTCCAAAATGTAATGGATCTATTTCATAGAGTGCTCGATACATACAACTTTTTACTAATGAAGTCAAGTTGTTCTAGGGTAGAGCTGGAAATAATTAGTAGGATTTTGATTCGCTACACAAAGTAGCTCATATTTCTGACTTGACAAAATGCCGGAATCCAAACAAGCCAAAAATAATGGCGTTTGGCTCTTCGAGAAAAATCGATCTGAGTTCCCATGCATATATGCACACCGCGACTGGAAAGGACAGAGTATGCAGGACTCATGTCAGGATTCAAAATCGAACCTTTATTCTTATCCATTTGTCTAACTGAAAGTACATCAATATTCTTCGTTTGAAGACGAAACAAAATCCTCACTTTTGTAGTGAGAAAGGGAGAGAAAGAGAGAGAGGTGTTATCAGTCCTTCTACTGCCAGCTGCCAGGACCTTGCAGCTTGTAAACCCAACCACACTACTTTTCTTCTGTTCCTACTGGTCTACCCTTTTCTACTGGTTACCAGCTATGTCCATACCGATATCCTTTTTTTTCGGTTAAATTAATTCACACCCACTTCTTGTACCTGATACTTGGACTAAATAGTTATATACCCTTTTCTCTTTTATTTTCCTCCTTTTTTTCCTTCGTTTCTAAACTTGATATATATCTTTCTTACATCTGCTGTTAGAATCCTTATTCACTGCCCTTTTCACTTTCTTTCTCCTTGGGTCGTCTAATTAAGTGAGTGTAAGTGGCTATCTGCGAGGGTTCCAAGCAAGCACCCTTTATCTTATCAATAAATATACTTCACGTGTTTTTAGAATCTGTTTGGCGCCTGAAAAGGGTTACTCTGTGATAATTCTTGTCTTTGACCAAGTATGTAAGTATGGTTTACACATCCCCATATAAAAAGTATCTTTAACAAGAGTGCTAAAAATGAAAAATGAAAAAAATATTTGCGAACAAAAGTAATATATCCAATTAAAAACTTACCATCAGCACTGATATTGAAACACGAGCCAAAAAAAAAAAAAAAGCCCTAGGGCTTTTTTTTTTCAGATTAGGATCAAAAGATCCTTAAATGAATAATTGTTCTCTTGGGTTGGCTTCGAGTTCTCCCCGGATTCGTCTGAAACCCAAACTGTTGACAGAAGATCTAAGGATACCTGACTTTAAACTTTTTTTCTAAACTGGTGTCACCGTTTCATGGTTCACAGTGATCTTTCCATGAGATGCAGGACCATCGACAGCTAGAATCTCCCTGCAGACTATAAAGATTAGCCGACTCAATTCCAGAAATGTATCATACCACATATATTACACCACGTTTGAAAGAAAAAAAGCATTGGTAGTTTCAATTCGCACAACTGGTAACAAAAATACACTCTCTTGCTGGCCTGTATGGGACAATATTACCCTTACTTATCGTCTCCAAATAAAAAAAACTGTGCCCAGAGGTTCGCAAGACCATGTCCAGGGGAAACCTTGGATGAGCAATTCATTGAAAGAGTTGATAGTGTCTGGGAGAACATATTGGGGGTTGGACCTAGAAAAATAAGTTTGCAAACGTTACATGCTTTTCTCTGTCATCGTAATTGTCGGAGACGAATTGCAAAACAGAGGTGGCTATTATGCCTAGAAGGATGACCCCTTTGGAGCTGACATTCGATGTCAGTATCAACCGATCCATGAAAATTATCCTCGGATCCAAACATGGAGAGTAAATGTGGCAATGGGCCAATAGTTTCACAGAGGTCGAATGCATGCTCAAGGCCGGCTAACCATAACCCGATGGATGAAAGACGCTAGGGATAAACCTGACAAAATAATTATGATCAAATCATTCAAAAACCTGCATATCAAATTTACTCAACCGAATCAAGGATGACACGCTGTAGACAGAATCATCATCATCATCATCATCATCATCATCATCATCATCATCATCATCATCATCATCATTCTTTCAACGTCCGTCGTTGGACAGATTAAGGAAACAAAAAAAGAAGAACGGATGACCCTTAAATCTGCTAATGAGGATAAGATGATTAATACAATAATGTTATCCGGTAAAAAACAAAATGAAAAAACAAAAAAACAATTGATGTCCCCTAAATTCTCTTTCTTGTTCTCCTGGCTTGATCACATGGTCAATGCCGACGCTAACACAACAACA
>OY735232.1:36468608-36471108 GCA_963457665.1 Thysanoteuthis rhombus | reverse complement strand
GCCCAGAATGAACTTCCTGTTGCATATATAGTTATGATAGTTTTGCTTTCCCTGAAATGGCAATGCCTGAAAACCTGGTCTTATTTCAGGTCACCTGAAGCCAGGTAAAGGTCTATCATGTTTTGAAGGACCTTGACATTTTTTTCTGGCCAGTTGTGCTATGGAGATTATGGAATTTTTCAGCGTATCCAAGTATTTCTTGGTAGTCTAGGGTCTATTCGGATGGTTTTCAACCACTTAAAATGAACGAAGAGAAAACTTACCTATATAAATGGTGCCTTGATTTCCTTAAAATTACTTTTCCTTTGAGACCTTTCTAACTTTCTGAAAGTGTTCCTTTTACTTGAGAAAACAAAACAACAAAAAACAAAAACAAAAACAAAGCAAAAAAACAGCCAGCCCTCTTTCAGGATCGTCTCCATGTACCTAGTTTAGTTATCTTTAATCTCATTCACTGTTCAAAAATAATCTTTGGGAAAGGAAGAGCCAAAAGTTCCAAGGAGCCAAACTTTGGGAGTAAGGGGATGGACATCATTTATGTTTTGATGTTTCGTCAAATAAAAACAAAAGACACGAAGAACTATTCGCTCGGTCATAGCAGATGCCACGACTCTAGCTTACTGAAAGGGACCTCGGCATCAACCTGGTTGAGATGGATTCATGACTTTCCCAAAGGTATAAGTGTGGAGTGAATATTAACTGTACTATGGCTGTTGGAGATATAGAACGGCTGACTTGAATATCTAGACTTGAGAGGCAACCGCTCACAGAAAAGTACAATTCTGAATTTAAATGTGTCAAAAATACACTAGGAAACCCCACCAATATCCCCCGAGAGAAATCACGGGAATATATGATTTAAATATGAGAGGAAGTATGATTGCCCACGCCCTGAGGGATTATGGCACACCTTGCTAGGTAGACAATCAGTAGATGACACTTGGTATACCGCAGATATATCAGTGGTTGATTTTGTTAAAATGTGTACTTGTCGCTAAACAGTAGCTTTGCCTACACGATTTTAATCGGAGTCCAATTGTGATCGAAGGCGCCAAGAGTTTTAATAGAAGGAACAAAATAAATGGGAAAAAATAATTAAAAGTGTTTTTGCCAACTCATCGACGAATTAAACAGTTCCGTATGAATAACTGTCACAGGAACACGGGAAACATTTGAAGCATGGAAGGTAAATAGAGTTCCAACCGAATAGCAACCAGCAATTATAGCAATCATCTAATGGTCTGTGGCAATTTTTGAAATGAGACTCATATAGATTCAGTTACTGAGCGGTCAGTCTCCTAGAACTGCAGCCAACCAAGGCTTAAGAGACCAGTCTGTCCTGATATTAATCCATTTTCGAGCAAAAAGCCAGCAGAAGAAAACATGTTCATGTCTCCTCAAAGTGATCCATGGGCAGTGGAGATACACAGTCGAAACGGAAATTTGATATCGGTTTGCGGACACATTTTCCATTTTACTAGGACAAATGTTGTCGTAGTAGCTTCCCTTTTTTTAATTATCGGCTGTTGAAATTTGTTGTGGCCAATTTATATGATTTCATGAATGAATAGCAAATTCAAAAACAATAATAAAACGGAAGCTAAAATGACAACATTGGTCAAATCTTGCTCACGTCGGTGTTTGATTTTGTTAAAACGTGCAAATGTTCTGCACAGTCGTGCTAAAGTCCACATAGTTAATTTTGATCTGATGCGTGAAGTGTTTTGATAGACCGAAAAAAACGAGGGAAAAAAACCCACATCAATCAGAACGGAGATTTCAATCAACTCTTAGACGAATCAAACAGTTTCACGTGAGTAGCAGTAAAAACGACATGGGGAACTTTTGAAGCATGAAAGGATAAATTGAGTTCCAGTCGGGTGGCAACTACAATTTATTGCTATCATGTTATGGTCTGCGACAGTTCTGGAAATGATGCACTTATATGTTCCATTGCAGTACTTTCAATCTCATAGACTGGTTGCCAAACAAGATTGACAAGCCCAGTCTTTCGTGGAAATATTGGTAGATGAGATGGATTTATGCCTTTCTGATGAGCATTTGTGTGGAGTTGATAAAAACAACCAGTTTGAACCTGGTCCGCTGATAAATTTCCTGGTTTACTAACCATTAGGCCTAATATTGCCAACTTGGCTGATCTTTTGAATTTCACAGGTCTAGTTGTTCAGTGTTGTCAATTTAGATGATTTTAAAATGAATTCTTGAAATTAAGAGTCAGTTTCAAATTCGATAAATCAATTAATGGCACGTAACACCCGTGATCAAAAGGGCTGGCGGATCTTGGGGGAGAAATATGTCCAACAAGGGGCGTCAAAAAAAAAATGATGATGATGATGATGATGATGATCATAATCATCATCAGCATGAAATTAGCATCAATGGTTTGGCCACCCACACTTCAATGGTTGATTTTCTTGAAAGGTGGAACATGAAGCGTTCCACGGAAACACTGGTTCCGCACACTCAACTTAAAGACCAC
>OY735232.1:36458608-36463608 GCA_963457665.1 Thysanoteuthis rhombus | reverse complement strand
GTGTATACATGTATGTATTGCAGCTCACCTCTCTGTCAGTGTATCTATCGATTCGTACTTTTGTATGAATCTAAGAGTACATGTATATATTCAATCATATAAGAAATATATGCACTAAACGAACTTTTTCAACTATTTGCCGAAGAGATATTCCCGTAATAATCGTTCTCCATCTGTCCGTGGAGTTCGGTAAAATCAGATCCTTGTTTCAACAAATAACAGAATGCACTCTCTCAACATGATCATCGTCCGTTTACTTGGGAAAAAGCTAAACACACTACAAACACGTCCCTTCTAGCACGTCTAGCTCAAAATCTAACCAAATTAGCTTTATGCAATCTTCTTATA
The DNA here is from genome assembly GCA_963457665.1 of Thysanoteuthis rhombus. Taxonomy (NCBI): domain Eukaryota; kingdom Metazoa; phylum Mollusca; class Cephalopoda; order Oegopsida; family Thysanoteuthidae; genus Thysanoteuthis; species Thysanoteuthis major. The sequence goes on along the minus strand of OY735232.1, from coordinate 36,463,260 downwards.
AGAAAGTCAAAGTAACAAGCACGATAGAATGTCTCATTGGTGAATCGTTTTGTAAGTTTCTCGTTTGAATGCCCCGTATACACCTTTTCATGCAAAAGTATATTATCGTGCGTATACGTGTATGTTTTTTTTATTAAAATTTGAGATTTCTTATCGAAATTATATATGTTCATACGCATGTATATACGAACAACTTGGGGAATTTGACCATGGAATACATTACGAACTATAACACATCACTTCTATCGTCTCCTTCTGAGTAGTCTTCATTGGTGGGTAAGGACCGATTTCCCCACATTTCTTGATCTTCTAGTCAGCGTTATATATATATATATATATATATATATATATATATATATATATATATATATATATATATATATATATATATATATATATATATATATATAAATATATAAAGTGTAAGTCACTTTCTTTGGCTCGGCTGAAATCATCATATAAACACAAAACCTGAGATCCCTTTCTTTTGATATATTGAAGGTTAGATGGGATTTTAATTACGGTGTGTATACTCATCTCCCACACATTATGGATAGGAGAGAGAGAGAGAGAGAGAGAGACAGACAGACAGACAGACAGACAGACAGACAGACAGACAGAGAGATGTGTCAGTAAAAAGAATATCAAAATATCATAGACAATAAAATGTTCAGGACAAAGACAGAACGATCGAAATCAAAAATGAAGAAAAAATTAAGCAAACGAAAATCACATTAGTAGAGCAAGGTCGACTTTCATGAACAAGAAAATCCAGTGTCCTAAAAAGAAAGGTATAGGCCACCAATGTATCATGCCAATAGTCACCTATAGAGCTGAATCATTGAACTTAACCAAAAGATTGACTTTCAAACTGAGAACCATGCAACCAACACAGGAGAATCATGCTCAATCTCATATGGAGCGATCGTAATATAGCACAGTTTATTAGAGAAAAAAGGGATCGAGATATCAAAGAAACAGTTAAAACACTCAAATGGCAATGAGCGGGACATTTTGCAAGGATATCAGACAACTGCTGCACATCACAACTTACAATGAGGATCCCATGTGATCATATGCGAAATCGTGGCCGACAGAAGGTGAGATGTCGTCATGGATAAATTCAGAATGTACTAACCCTGCAATGCCCATGATGTAAACGTAAGTCGAATATGTGGGAAGATGTACTTCCAATGACGTACACCTAAAGGCTACAGCGGATGATGAGGATGAAAAGAGTAAATTTCAATTCTGTCTTCCTTCTTACTCTTTCTCTTTTCAAATCTCAGTTGTATTAGCATCAGTTGGGCCTCTCTAACTGTTTTCCTTTCACTACAGCTGCTGGAATTATGATATTTTCATAATTAACGATTAAAATCAATTCTTCCCTTTAGGGAATCCAATAAATTCCTATGATTTCAATATCACAAGACTAGATAATCGCCCTAATGGGTATAATAAATGACTGCCCCCTCCCAATATTACTTGGAGATGGATTAATGGAAATAAGATAGCGTTCAATTGAATTTGTTTTGAAAATGCTGAAGAAACAGGGTACTAATATAAAAAGGGATGTTTGGCTAAAGTGAAAAAAGGGTCGGGATAATGTAAAAAATCGGGGACTAATAGAGAGGTTGATAATAAAGAGGGGGCTCGGACGCAGAGTTAAAAATAGGTGTTGATGCTAAAAATAGTGGGGCTAGTCTCCAAAAAAGGAGTTGATGTAAAGGAAAAAAATGGGGTTTGATGTTGAAAAATAGTTGAAAGTTTAAAAAGAGAGGTATAATGTAAAAAAAGGGTAATGTTAAAAAGGTAGGTTGAATTTTTTTTTTTTGAATGGGCAAATAGTAAAAAGGTGCAATTACAAGTAATGTTGAAAGGAAGGGTTAATGTAAAGAAAGGGGAAGAGTTTTCGGTTTATTTTGAGCCCTTAAAATGAGAGTTAACGTTTCATCTTGATTTTGACATCTGAAAATGAAGAAAATATCCCTCCTTTACGTTTCGACCTGTAGAAGTAGAATGAAAATCACCCCTCAATTTTGAGCCCTGAAAGTGAAGAAAATCTTCCCTTCGGAGAAATTCCTCTTTGATTTAGGACACCTAAAAGTAGGAAAAAATCACCCCTGTAGACCTTGACTCATAAAAGAGAAAAAATCTCTTTTTGGTTTCGACCTTTTCAAGTGGAGAACATTTCTTCCATTCGATTTTGACACCAAACTGTGAAACAGAATCATCCTCCAATTTTGAGTCAAGAAACAAAAACAAAAATTCTTGATTTTAATCTCTGAAAGTGGAGAAAATCTTATCCTCGATTTTGACCCTTGATGTAGGACAAAATCTGCTCCCTCAATTCTCACCACCTAAAGTAAAAGAATATTTCCCACTGATTTTGACCTTACCAAAATTGAAAAAAAATCATCCTTTCGATTTTAACACCTAAAAGTAAGAAAAAATCCATTCGATCCCGACCGGTAAGAGAAAAAAAATCTTCCCCGTGATTTCGACAACTGAAAGTGGAAAATAAAGATCCCCTCAATTTGACCCCTAAAAGTGTAAAAAAATTCCCCACCCATTTTTACCCCCAGAAAGGAGGGAAACAATTTTCTCCTCAATTTCGACTTGTGAAAGCTGAAAAATCTTCCATTCAATCTATATCCCTAAATGTGGCAAAAGATTCCCTCGGATTCCAACCCAAAGAGCTGAAAACCTTCTCTCTGAGTTTTTTTTAATTTCCTTCTTCCTTCCTTTCATCCGTTTTCTTTCTTCTGCTCTCTTTCTTTCTCACTTCCCTGTCCTCTTTTTTCTTGCTCCTTTTTCTCCTCTTCTTGACCTCTGAGTGCAAAAAACTTTCCTTCGAATAAGAGTGTTTGTGTGTGTGTTTGTGTGTGTGTGTGAGAGAGAGAGAGAGAGAGAGAGAGATCCTCCTCCCCAATTTCGCCCCCTACGAAAGAAAAAAAGAAATTCCCCCTTGATTACATATTTTTTTGTTATCCTTGATTTAAAAATTCGCAAGCAATTTGTTATCTAGAGTTATCACTCTCACATTTTATTTTTTCTCAATTATGACACTATAAACAAGGTATTAAACAAACAAAAAAAAAAGAAGCTCCTAGAGCAGATAACATCACCATCGATCAACTCAAAAAAGCTGGTAAGATCATCAACAGAGGAATAGCTTTTCGATTCAACTTATGTCTGAAACAGAGTAAGTCCCAAAAGACTGGAACACAGCAATCATAATGCTTCTACACAAAAAAGGAAACCCCAAAGACCTCAACAACTACAGGCCTATAAGCCTGGTAATCTCCATCTATAAACTTTTAACAAAAATCGTCACCAACCGGATCACTTAAACACTAGATCAGAACCAACCACGCAGGCAGGTAGGATTTAGCAGAAACTACTCGACCATAGACCATATCCATTCAATAAATCAGCTGAAAGAGAGACCAGCAGAATATAAAATGCCACTCGCTGTTGCATTTATGGACTTCAAGAGGGCATTTGACACCGTAGAAATCCTTATGGTCATGAAGGTCATCACTCTACAAGGGCTTTCCCCTGTATACGTCAAAGTACTACAACATACACACAATCATAGCAACTCCTTTCTCAGGCTACATAAGAGCTCTAAACCCTTCCAACTCCGAAAGGAAGTAAGACAAGGTGATACCAGCTTACCCCAACTCTTCACAGCCAGCCTCGAGATGATTTTCCTTAACCTGGACAGGGAGAAAAGAGGAATAAAAAAAGACAGCGAATATCTGAGCAACTTCAGACTTGCACACATCATCCTTTCCGCACAGAACTTACATGACCTCCAACTAATGCTAGATGAACTAAATGACGAAAACAAAAGAGTTGGCCTACACATGAACTTCAGTAAAACAAAAATCATCTGCAACGATGACATTGAGAATAAGGACATATCTGTCAAAATTGAAGATGCAAAACTGGGGAAAGCAAACCACTACTTCTACCTAAGACAACAAATCTCCATGTGACCCAAGAAACAGGAAGATATCAAGCGAAGAATCACCTTAGGATGGCAAGCCTTGGGCAGAGCAAGCTCAACCGTCAAAAACAAGTCGATCCCAATAATCCTAAAAAGAAGGGTATACAACCAATGTATCCTCTCAGTAGTCACTTATGGAATTGAAATATGAAAACTAACCAAGAGACAGACTCGCAAACTGAGAAGCATGCAACGTTCACATGAGAAAATCATACTCAACCTCATATGGAGAGATTACAAGACAACACAGTATATTAGAAAGAAAACAGGACTCAGAGAATCATATTATCTATTAGAAAACTTAAATTGAAATGGGCAGGCCATGTTTCAATGGCAGACAAATAATGGATATCACGACTCACGACATGGATCCCCATATATAACGTGCAAAACCGAGGCCGATAGAATGCAAGTTGAAGTGATGAACTTGACAAATTCAGAAAATATTGGTTCTGCGACGCCCCTGATTGATAAGTGAGCCGAATCCTTGGGAAGGTCTATGTCCAACGACGGATGTTAAATAACTGATAATGATGATGATATATATATATATATATAGTGATAAAAATGACCGTCGGAAAGTGAAGAAAAAAAAATAGAGAGAGGCAGGTGTTGAATCTCAAAATTTTTCATTAAC
>OY735232.1:36433608-36453608 GCA_963457665.1 Thysanoteuthis rhombus | reverse complement strand
ATATCATACTACACTTCTAGTTTATATTATATATATATATATATATATATATATATATATATATATATATATATATATATATATATATGTGTGTGTGTGTGTGTGTGTGTGTGTGTGTATGCGCACGCACGTGTGTGTGTGTGTGTATGCGCACGCACGTGTGTGCGTATTGTGTATGTGAAATGACCCGACAGAATGTAGATGGAAATGAAGATTGGAAGATGGAGAGAAAAACTCGAGAGATAAGTGTCACATCTCAATTTTTTCATAATTCCTTGGGTATAATGTGTACATGTTGACGGGCCAGCTTTTTTTTTTCAGAAAAAACATTTTTTCAGTGGTCCACAGGAGAAAGATCCTCCGTGAAATGCTGCAAATATTTTGATATATTCATTGATAACATTGAGATTCTCCAGAATATGTACGTTTCTACATTCTTCTTCTACTTTATTTCTTTTATTTACGAATAGAAAATGCTAGTGATGTCTCCTAAAAATAAATATTCTGACCAAATCCGATCTTCCATTAATTTTTTTATAACATAACTTCAAATTTTGACGCTACGGTAGTTCAATTATTGACTTCAATGACAAACCTATCCATACATCTATTCATATACCTATCCAACATTTCATATCTATTTATTTTATTCGCTTCGTTTTTTCTTTTCATATCTTCCTTTTGTTCCATCCTTATTCATTTTTCAAACCGTTTATCTCGTTTTACAGAAGCCTTCACCCGTCTCCATCTTTTATGCACCAACTTGCAAGAGCGTGAACGAATGCAGGGACACATTTCGTCATCTTTTCATTTCTCCTTCTGTTTCTCATTTATTTGCTTGACTTTCCACGGATAGTTATTTTTAAGTGTTTCTCTTTATTCTCTGACTTTGATCGTGTCAATATGTCGTATTCTTTTCTTCTGTTTCGCCTCCACGTCTCCAGTTTAAATGATATAACATGAAGAGAATAATAATAATAATAATGATAATAATAATAATAATAATAATAATAATAATAATAATAATGATGACAATAATAATAGTAATAATGATAATAATGATAATAATGATAATGATAATAATATTAATAACAATAATAATGATAACAATAATAATGATGATGATGAGAAGAAGAAGAGAAAGAAGAAAAAGAAGATGGCAAAAAAGAGAAAGTAAAAGTAGAAAGGATAAGAAGGGGTAAAACCTGCAGCAGCAGCAGAAGAAGGAGGAGGAGGAGGAGAAGAAGAACAAGAAGAAGAGGGAGGAGAAGAAGAAGAACAAGAAGAAGAAGAAGAAGAAGAAGAAGAAGAAGGACAAGAGGAACAAAAACAAGAACAAGAACAAGAAAAAGAAGAAGAAACCACATCAAAGGAGAAAAAACACAGAGAGAGAAAAAACGTAAAATAGATATAGAAAGAGCAAAAACAGAGAAAGCGTAAAAAAAGGAACAATAAATACAAAGAAGCTGTCGAATCTAGAGGCCCAAGAAACGTCACAAGGGAAAGGTCTATAGCTGTCAGTTTGACAACTTTCTGAAGCAATTTATTCGACGAAAAAATAAATTATTGCCAACGTTTGCTGCTCCATGTCACAGCAATGACGTAATTCGAGCTGCTCCAGTCTAAAGAAAAATGCTTTCGTATAATCAACAAAGTTCAGGAGAGTTAATAGAGTGGCAATGTCTGACGTCATAGGCGTATTTCCGGCTCCATTCTCTGGTGAAAAATATAGAGAAAAGATGAAGCTTTTCTCTCTCTTCGTCGAATTTTTTCATTATTTCGACAGCAATTCTGCATAGTTTGTAAGTAAAAGTCGGCAAATTTACACTGAATGAAAAGTTTAGATCTTTTTAGTCATACTAATTTTTCATTCGTTTTCCCCTCTACACCATCAAGCAGCCTTTTTTTTCAAATAGGAGTATTTTGTCGATAAAAATCCCCGTATTGATTTATCGTAATGACTATTGTACTACTAATGTTAAAAACAAACAAACAAACTTCGGTCTAAAATTTCGTTGCATGACGATATATACTAGGACATATGTATTGAGATACTTACTTACAGATCTGGAATGACTGTTGAAAAACAAGCGGTGTAATGAGATAGTCAAGTTACCATATCTATCCCAGATAACAAAGATTTCATTTTTTCATAAAATTGAAAAATGAATAGATTGAGATGAAATGTTTGGTTTCCATTTTTGAATTTTTTTCCGATTGTTTTAATAAAAAATCATAAGATATATATATATATATATATATATATATATATATATATATATATATATATATATATTGTGTCATCCACTGACAGCTGTTTCGTTGTATTACAACTCTTCAATGTGGCTATACACTGTCCATTATCTCATTCCTCCCCCTTATGGATGGTGTCAAGACCGAGTGCACCAGCCAAGCTGCAGGGAATATGGCACCCCGGGGCAGCACTGCTCCATTGCACTTAGAGGAGTAGGTCTCAGAGTGGATGCTTTCGAGACAGAGGTTGTTTTAGCTTCTACGGTCGCTTGGCAACCAAAGACACGTCGGCTGGAGCCATCTTTGGACGGCTGGTTCCCATTCTTCCCACGTTAAGCCTTGACCTTGTGTCACATTTTGCTGTTGTGGGACAGCGAATAAACACTCCATCCAGTACCACGAGTACTTAATATGTATGGTTCAGATCAGCTTAACAACATAGCATGATATAATAATATAAAGCAAAGTATGATAAATGGTGGATTTATTTCATAGGGTGCTCGATACATTCGACTTCATACAATGAAAGTTGAGTTGTGTTAGAGTAGAGCTGGAAATGAATAATAGAATTATATATATATATATATATATATATATATATATATATATATATATATATATATATATATATATGCGTGTGTGTGTGTGCATACATACATACAAACATACATACATACATATGTATAAGTTAATTATGAACAAAACAAGAATACATATTCAGTTAATAACATAGCATTTGTACAGGAAAAAAAATAGGCATAGTTTTTTTTGTGTGGTGGATTTCATTTGTCTTATTTCTATCCTTCAAAGAAGAAAAAACTTCCCTTCCTTCCAGTTCCTAAAGACAGAAAAAAATCATTCAAAATGACCAATATCTTCCCTCAAAAGATAGTAGAAAATGACTTTTCTCTCCATATAAATAAATGTTCCCCTGAAAAGATAATTAATTTCTCACATACCTTTTTTATGAAACAAATCTTTTAATTACAAAGACTGAATATTTTCTTGTAATCTGCTCATCTTTCAAATTCATGGGGAAAAGTCATCGTGTTCTGGGCTGAACGTGCAAATAAACTATCAAGTCACACTGTTGTTTTTTTTAATATGCATTAGTAATCGAGATTATATAGTTTAGGGAAATATTTTTCAGATGAAATTTTTTCTACAATTTTCCCGCTTTGGGTCAATTGCGCAATGATTATTACAACCAAATTACCATCAGTAGTAATTTCTGAAATTTTATCGAGGGAAGTCTGTTTGGGTTTATTCAATAGTCCAGAGAGAAAAACTGATGAAAAATTGATAAATTGACTAAATTGTATTGAAACTAAATATTCAGTACTAATTGACCGCCGTATATATGCAAACTGAGTTGTGTCAGAATATACTGATGAGGTCAGCATTTAGCCACTATATCGCAGTGTGTTATTAAATTTATGATGGGGAAATAAGTGAGAAGAGCTTTGATTTCAGCTTAAACTGTTTCTAATTGGACGTTACAACTCACCTTGATTCTCAATGGGTCCCTTTTCAATACGGGAACTGATTTGGGGGCTACGTTCTACTGATGTCTCATCATTCATTTCACTCTGCTATAATTACCCCTTCTCCGGGAAGATATGAATTTATGTCCCTCCCAACGTCATTACTGCAAAGTGAACACACACTGTCTCGACCAGTGTTAGAACCAAGCTCGCTGAGTCCACATGTCACGACATCAATCGCTCAGCACGTCTCAAAATGAAATTTTTTGTAATCGAAATTCCATTCCAGGGACTGTTTCCCAGGATGATTGGAATTCCCCGTCTCAATGAAATTTTTTCTTACGGTTTTCCCCTCGCTATAATTTATTCAGTGAATTTTTCTGTAGTATTAGGAGACCCCTACAATGATGATGATGATGATGATGATGGTATATTGGCATAAAGCTCAGAGGCTTGGATGTTGGGAGGTTAAAGATTCTTAGATTGTGGTAAAAAGGTCGAGTGCTACCTCTATAACGACTGGATATATATATATATATATATATATATATATATATATATATATATATATATATATATATATACTATCACGTTACGCTGAACGCTATTTCCACGAGTCTCCTTTTTATTGTCCAAGTGAAGTGGCGTAAAGGGAAAGCCCTTAAATCGTGAGACACATGTATGTGTTATAAGCTTTAGTTATTCCCTGGATCTAAAAACGATCTCTGATACACAAAGGTCGCCGCAATCATGCTATGAATAACAAACCGGCAGAATGATTTGCAGGGGCACTGAGTTTAATCCTCATCTGATCCCACATTTCTATAACCTTATCCCTTGTACCATTTCGCTGGTGCCGTGAATCTGATATCAACGGGTCCTTTACACCGGTATCCTTAGAAGACACTGAGCTACGCCAAAAAGATAATCGACTCCTACACAAAAATATAATACTTAGTTTTTCGTATTTTCACCTGTGCTATTAAGAGTTTGTTATCGTACGGACCATTGTAGAACAATTTAAGTGCGCGCAGTACTATCAAATTTCACTTACTTTGAGAATGGATTGACTTTCATTACAATCGGATTATTGGCTTAAAAGTGATTAATCTAGTTTATCTAATTAAAAAAATAGCAGTTCAAAAAGGATAACTCGAGGCCTAATAATTTCAGAATAAATTTATCCTTAAAAAATAAGAGGCATTAACAAATAATAATAGAATAAAATTGTATGAATTAGAAGAGACTTCAAACCGATGATAGCTTCTAAATGGATATATACTCTTCAAATTCTTACGAAGTGCAAAACAATGATTTGTGTCCTCAGTATAGATTAATGATCTATAAGAGGGTTTACTCATACTTTTATTGGTTTAACAATTGAGCAGAAGTTTCAAAGACAAATTTAATATTGTTAGTAGAAAAGCAATTTCCGAGGTCATTGGAATTAATTGTTGCTCTAGGGTTTTACGTCATGTTAACTCGACTTCTTTCCTTCACTTTTTTCGCTTCAAGACATTTTCTTTTTTTAATCTGTCTTTGTGTTTTATCGCTGTAGTCTTCTTTTGTCTTTCAGCCTTGCAATTTGAATTCTTTCTTTGATTAACAGTTTTGTGACCTTCCAAATACGGAGTTTCAACAAACACTTTTCTCAACCGATAAAGTCGCATTATTATTGAGATGCTTGGGGGGAAAAATCCAACGTGCGTGTTGTAAGCCGATCCTCGAACTCAGAACACATCCTGGAAAAAAATGGAACTGATTCTATTAAAAAGAAAAAAAAAATCATCGACAAACAGTCACCTTACACTAGTAATATCAAATATAATAGTCTCCTCTCTAATAGAAAGCAACACGTTCCAACAAATACATTTCGTTCGCCGAAAACTGCGTAAAAATAACAAATTTACATTAACTCATATTGGAATAATTTCAAGTGCTCTTCTCCATAATCATCACCAACATCATCATCATCGGCAGCTGCTTTTCAGCGTTTGACATTGGACGAAGAATTTTCGGAAAGTTCACCAGAACTATCAATCATGGGCGTCGCGGAGCCCATGCATTTTTTTTTAATCCCATTTTTTTTTGCCAGTCACGGTTTTATATATGATCATTGTTGATGATTGCACGTAAGATTGAGTCATCAGAAGTTGAGGTGACGGGACATAGAGGAAACTTGAATGTAGAAAATAGAAAGGGAAAGATGGTGTGTATTCTTCGAGAACGAACATTGATTGCTTGTTTTGCTTTTGGCTTAAAAATTGAAAAAGAATGGCGTTAAGCCAACTTTCGGAAAGCGAGGGATACGTGATCAGAATTACTTAAATGAGACATCGTTAATTATCATCTTACTAGTTTTTTTTCCATCTTAATTTCTGTTGCATTTTACTACACTGCTGAGATTCGAACTCACATCCCTAGTCAAATATACAAGATGTGATTGATAATGCGTTATCAAAGAAATCTGAATACATCCACATTTTAAACAACAAGTGTATGGTAATTTAGATTTTTTTTGAAAAGCGGTATATTTAAGATAGGTAAAAGCATTACTTATAACAGCAAAGAAGAAGAAGAAGAAGAAGAAGAAGAAGAAGAAGGAGAAGAAGAAAAAGAACAACAACAACAAAAAAGAAATAGAAGAAGAAATAAAAGGAGAAGACAAACAAGAAGAAGAAGAAGAAATAGAAGGAGAAGAAATACAACAAGAAGGAAAAGAAATAGAAGAAGAAACAGAAAAAGAAACAGAAGAAGAAACAGAAAAAGAAACAGAAGAAGAAACAGAAGAGGAAATAGGAGGAGAAGAAGAAGAAGAAGAAGAAGAAGGAGAAGAAGAAGAAGAGCAACAACAACAACAAAATATGAACAAGAAAAGCGAGAAGAACAAGAAAAAGGATGATAATAATAATAATAAGCCCTAATCGTAAATTATATAATATAACTGATGACACTGCTTCCTACGTAAGAGAACAGTTCTTTCACTGCCCTCAGGAAGAGCTCAACCCAATGACTCCGATCCCAGGGGTATAATACCATCCAACCTTCCTATTCTATACGCAGCTGCAGGATCGGAACGGTTCGCAACACTATGCTTAAATTCTTCAATAATCTGAGCGAAGGTTTTATCTCAGTGTCTCCATAAAGGCGGGCAACCTTGGCTTCAGCAACAAAGGAATTGGAGATTCAGTGTTTAACTATGGGTTTATCGATATTCAAGCCGTAGGCAAGTTAGGGAAATATTTGTTACAACAGATGGGGAGGGGAACGGAAGAGAGGCATTACCATTTCAAAGTGTGTAAATGGAACTTTGAAAATGATTATAGATATCTTTGCCATACCGGATATTTAAAGAGAATAGCCTGGCTTCGTTTAACTACCAGTCGGGTTCAAATGAACTGTTTCCATAGAGAAACAAGTTCTGTGCTTGAGGTGTTTTTTTTTTTCGTTGTAGGAAAATCATCAGCAAAGAATATTTCAAGGAAAGAAAAAAGTGGAGATTGAAGTACTTTTTCTGTGTTTTTCTTCTCTTTTTCTCAGATCTTCTTTTTTTGAACGATGAAAGAGATTTTTAAAACAGGAAGAAATGAGGAAATTAATGTTTCTGTGTCTTTCCCAAAATCTTCTTCGTTAACAATGAAGAAGATTTTAAGGAAAGAAAAAAATGAAGACCCTCGTGTTTCTGTCTTTTTCAGAAAATTTCTTTTTCGAACAATGAAGGTTATCCCTCAAGATGGAAGAAATAAAGGCTTCCGAGCTTCTACGTTTTTTTAAAATTGTATTTTTGAACTGAGAAAGAGATTTTAAAGAAGGGCCAAATGAAGACAGACATGTTTCTATGTTGTTGTTTTTCCCAAATCATCTTCTGAGTCATTAAGGATCTTTTGAAGAAGGAAAAACTGAAGGTTAGACTTTTTATTTCTTTCTTTTTTTCTAGTCCTTTTTGTATGAGATTTTGAGGGAGACAAAATTGAAGGTTGAACTTCTTGTTTCTGAGGTTGTTATTAAAATTATTTGAAAATATACGCGTGCGTGCATGTTTCAAAATTATCTCACGGATGTTTTTTTTATCAATTTCACTCGTTTACCCGTTTTGATAGCAGAGTTATTTTTCGGAGATCGGACTCCCTGCAATAAAGAAATTTGTATTTATAATTCCAAAGATGGTAAGAAAAATTTCCTAACTGGAAGAAAAAAAAAAATGACAGCATTTAAAAAGAAAAGAAATATTCCCCTTCCCAGAAGTTTTACGTTTTAAATGGAAAACAGAATTTAATTGCTTACAAAATGGGTGGTGGTGGAATGCTGTTAACTTGAAAATAAAGCTGAAACAGGTTATTCAATCGATAGAAACTATTTCTTGAATTGTATCTTCTAGCGGCACGCCATGTTTAGGGTGAACAATTAGAGCTTTGGAAAAATAGGGGATCTATGAATCAGTTAATCCCTTGCCTTTCGCTGGATGGTGATCAATAGATGTCTAATTTATGTATATATATATATATATATATATATATATATATATATATATATATAGTTAGCCATACCTGGTTGTAAACTGAAAAATGTCTGTATTATAAGTTATGGTGACATTATTGGTTGGTTGTTTCTCATATACTCGGGACGGCAAATACAGAGACCAATGACTGAAACATTTTTGAAAATTACAATCGTTCATAATGTTGTTTTTTTTCACTCTTTTCTGGTAAGCTCCTTGATGTTGATCTGTTGTTTTGAAGAAAGTAAAACATAACAGGATTTGGATCATGATTCTGGAGGATAAATCCATAATCCAATAATCCGAACTGATGAAATACCGAAAGATAAGAACCCGAAATATTGAAATACCGAAGATATTACCCAGGAAAAAAAAATAAAAAAGGTTATTTGGAACAGTATGATACGGTAAATAACATTTTTACCGGGGGTTTATTTGAGGAATATACAAAAACATATCTATTAATACTATTGCGTTGAAGAGAATATAGTAAGAAAAGAGTTTTGTAAAAAAGTACGATGAATAAAATTGTGCCGTAGAGAATATAATGAAAAAAATCGGTAGTCGACAATCCAATAAGAAACGTGTTTCATAGAAACTTGTGTTATAGAGGTTACAACGAGAAAGGCATCTCGTAGAAAACAAAATTAGAAAATTGCGTTGTATGGAATACAATGAGAAAAGTGTGTTGTAGAGAATTCAATAAGGAAATTGTATTGTAGAGAATACGATCAGAAAGGTGTGATGTAGAGAATATAATACAAAGATGTGTTGTCGAAATGCAATAAATAGATTTCGTCTTAAAGAATATAATTAGACGGTTGTTTTGTTGAGAATGTAATAAAAAGATTGCGTTTTGTCGATTCCAATAAGAAGGGTGTGATGTAGAAAATACAATAAAACGGATTTTTGTCGAGAATTCAATTAGGAAAATGTGTTGTAGAGAATATAAGAAAGCAAGAAAGTGAAAAAAAACAAAAAACACTTCAATAGGTTCTCAACCAAATCACGACCGGTGTACCATCCCCGTTTATACAACCTTTTGTCGGTGGTAATCAAGGTTTTTGAGAAATCCAATACTGGGTTTTCTCTATTTGTAATTTCATCTTTACACGATTATTATCTTTCCAGATAGTGGTTCTCAGGATTTCAGCCATAAAGGATCCGGTTCTTTCGGGATTCCAACATTCGATATTAATCCATTTGGGATCATGGATCTCGGAATCTCGACTCTAAACAGTCTTTGAAGGCAACAAGTTTCATTCAAGAAGGCTGATCAGATTGTTGTGAAAAGAACACTGTGAGCCTTTCTGAGATAATGATATTGATTTTTGTACTTATTTGCTACCTACTAACTATTTTGTTAAAATGCCACGCAAGTTTGGAGCTGAATTTGCTTTTCTAAAGTAACAACAACAACACCAATCTTCATCAAATTCAAAAGAGTAATCGATTCCTTGTTTGTCTTAGTCGTAACCTTAAAGCAAACCGGTATGTAAAATTCGCTTTCCTCAACCGTGATTCAATTTGAAATCACGACCGACTCAACTGGATTGGCGAGTCTCAAATATTCACAAAAATGTATGATACCAACTGATGAGGTGTAATTTCATTCTAACAAATAGATACATTTATTTTATGAACATTCTTCACAGCAATTTGAAATCATGACTATGGATTCGTGGTCAGCTCTCTCATCGACTAAGTCAAAATCACAAGTCTTATATATTTACGAATTCATTTATCTTATGTACAATACAAAAGTTGCATTAATCATCTTCAATTTGAATCGAATTAGGAATGGAGTTTGACCCTGGAGCAGTTCAGCTTGTCTACTTCATTTTCAAGTTGACGGCGTTTATTTCCCATTTCATATGCAATTAAATCGGAGAGTCTGACGGTTGAAACGCAGTAAGTGAAACAATAAATAAGAGTAGTACAAGAAATTAATTAAATGATGAAAACACCCTTCAATCAACAAATCTTAAGAGGTATAAGAATAGTAACGTTATCATTTATTATGAAATAGAGTTTGTACACGATTATTTCACAGGATCATTCCTAAATTGTATCCATACTTTGGTATTTCACTTCTATTATTTTATCGTATTATTTTATTGTATAATTAAAAACTATTGTTAAGAATGAGAATAAGTGGAAAGATTCTTGCCAACGATGTCTAATTCATTTTGGTAAAACGATTGGATTAATGATTAATTATACATGTATATATTTTCCATTTCTGATGATGCATTTCACACCAGTAGCACCGATGGACTAGATTTATTTCATTTTAAATCCGATCTGATGAAATCCAGAATCCCGTACACAAAGTCGTAGTGCGTAACTCATTGGTAGGATTATATATATATATATATATATATATATATATACGTAAATGTATGTATAATGCAATCAATAATCATTTAAAATCTCCAAATGATGGCTTTAAAATCCAAGAAAACTTTTCGACGAAAAACTTGGTTAGGTGAAATACATTAAAAGTTAGAATTAGGTTCAGGTGATATGTAAAACTTGATTTATTAGTTAGTTTATTGTTAGTTTATGCAGGAACACACACATGCTCACCCAACCCCCAATACACACACACACACACGCACATTCATAAACACAAAGTCTAATGGAGACAAACACGAATGAAATCAAGGCATACAAGCACAAAAGCATCAAAACATAACACAAGCTTTTTATATCGATTTTAACATTTATACGTGAAATGCTTCATAAAAATTCACATTCCCCTTCATATATATATATATATATATATATATATATGTGTGTGTGTGTGTAAGTCTGTGAGTGTGTCTGTGAGTGTGTTTGAGTACATTAGGTGCAAAAGTATTCGACGTATTCCATTTCAACATGCTTATATAACATTGAAATTGACAGAATTTCGACCGATGATCGTAAAATATATCATCATCATCATCATCATCATCATCATCATCAGTCTTTTAGCATCCTACGTTGGACATAGACATTCCCCAGAATTTGCCACACTTCCCAATCATGGGCGTTGCGGAGCCAGTACTTCCTGAACTTTTCTAGCTCGTCTCTCCATTTAGTATTCTGCCAGCTTCGTTTGTGCATGTGGTCTCAGGAGATCCATGTCGGGAGTCGTGATGTCCATCGATTGTCTGCCATTCTTGCAACATGCCCAGCCCACCGCCATTTGAGATTTATAATGGATTCTATGATGTCCCTGACTCTTGTCTTTTCTTGGATGTCCTGTGCAGTCTTGTGGTCTCTCCATGTGAGGCCCAGCGTATTCTTCCATGTGCACGTTGCATGGTTCTCAATTTACGGGTCTGTGTCTTGGTTAGGTTCCATGTTTCAGCTCCATAAGTGAATATTGGGAGGATGCATTGGTTATACAACCTTTTCTTTAGGATTAATCAATCATATTTTTGAAGGTTGAGCTAGCTCTGCCAAAGGCTTGCCATCCTAGTGTGATTCTCCGCTTGATTTCTTATTCTTTTGAGGGTCTCATGGAGATTTGTTGTCCTAGGTAGATGTCGTGGTCTACTTCCTCCAGTTGCGTGTCCTCAATTTTGACGTAAGTGTTTATATCCCCGATGTGGTTGTAGCACATGATCTTTGTCTTGCTGGAGTTCATGTGTAGGCCGACTTTCTTGTCCTCTGCAAATCTGAGGTTGCTCAGATACTCACCGTCTATCTTAATTCCTTTACTCTCCCTGTCTAGTCTTCTTCTGAAGATCATCTCGAGGCAGGCTGTAAAGAGTATAGGTGAGCTGATATCACCTTGCCTCACTCATCTCTGGAGCTGAAAGGGGTCCGAGTCTTTGTGTAACCTAATAAGGGAGCTGCCGTGATAGTATATATGTTTCAACACTTCAATATGTACTATATATATATATATATATATATATATATATATATATATATATATGTATATGTGTGTGTGTGTGTATGTGTGCTGAAAAACATATTCGTCTTCATATATATATATATATATATATATATATATATATATATATATATATATATATATATATATATATATATATGTATAGAGTTCAAAGTAAGCAATGCACTCTCGTATAGCTTCAGAAATTAAATTGAAGATTGAAAATAAAAAGAAGACGAAACATTGACCTATTATGCACAAATATCAGAAATCATCGGTCCTAATTCTGAGGATTTTGAATTAGTATAAATATGTAAAGGTACGGCAAAGCATCTATCTTGCGACACTCCCTATTGAGTATGAACTGTAGTTGACGAACTCCAGGTTTCTGTTGCATCAGTAAGCCTCAAATCCGGCCAGGACCAGGACTTTATAAGTTTATAATACCTATAAGTGTTTTTGACCGATGGATTACCCTATTTTCAACATACAGCAGATAATGTACTCGATTAGCTCCTTAATACATAGGAAAATTTATCATTTTGAACAGTCATTTTAACTCATCGCTCATACAGGAAATTGAACCAAGGACCGTCTGAGTTTCGGGTGAGCGTGGTAATCTTTACTTTATCGGAAATCATTTTTAAAAAAAGATATTACACACGCACACACACATACACACACACAATCAAACACTCACAACTACACACATACACAATCGAAAGAAAAGCAAGAGAATACGTACAATTAATCTTGAAATTTCCCTTCATACATATACACATTATGAATGTTTTGAAGCAAAAAATACGTTTTAGTTTGTTTGTAAATGCGAGGAAAAAACATCGATATCTGAAAGAGAAAAAAACCCCGAAAGGCAAACAATCGATTAGAAAAAAAAAGATTTCAAGTCAAAATTGTGCGAAAAACACTTCAAAAACGGTTTCTCTTCAAAGTTGAACGGGTTTCTCTATCATCTGGAAGATTCGATTCCATATTTATAAATTGTTTTCTAAGAGGCATCTAGTAAGTAGAACAAAGATGAATACCAAAAAAAAAAACGTAATAAAAACAAACAATTATGGATAAGTGGAATATTATGACAGAAAAAAAACAAAAACAAAACATGATTTCAAATGTAAAAATAGAGACGTTCATTCGAGTTGAGAAATTTTTCAGTTATAAGCTCCTTTTAACGAGTTTCGAATATGGTTTAAAAATATGCACACTCAAGGATTCAAACACACACACACACTCATAGAGCAAACGCACACACTCAAACATATTCTTATACATGCAGTTGTGCACCCCTATACGATCGGAATGCTTATCACCCCTCACATGTATTAAAACAAAGCCACACTTACATAATTCAACACACAAACGTTGGTGCAGACGCACAAAGGCATGTGCAAGTTGACACATGAATAAATGGGGACACTCATACCAGTGAGCCCATTTCAAACAAATCTATAAGTTCACATATGTATGAATATCATCAGTCTTCTTTGTCGATGCACGAAAGCCTTCCCCTGGATCTGCCACACCAATCTATCACGGTCGTCACGAAGGTCGTCATACTTTCCAATCTAGTTTGTCTCGCCATTTTGTATCCTGCGGGTCTTGGATTTGTATGCGATCCCTGGGAAACCACGTTGTGGGTTGTGAATCCCTATTCTTGTCTATCATTCTTGCAATATAACCAGCCCATTGCTATTTAAACTTTCTAATGGTTTCTATGATATGGCTAATCCTATTTCTTTCTTTAATACACTGTGTTGTTTTGTGATCACTCCATGTGATGTTGAGTATAATTCTCTCATGTGCACGTTTCATATTTCTAAGTTTGAAGGCCAATCTTTTGGTTAAGTTCCCTATTTCGGCTCCATAGGTTACTATCAGGAGGATGGCTCTGGTTGTTTAACTTTCTTTCCAGAATTAAGAGGGATTCTCCTGATCTTGGAAGTTGAACTTGCTCAAAAGTTTGCCAAACTAGAGTGATTCTTCACATGATTTTTTTCTTGATTTTAAGATATCATTGAGATTTGTTTATATCTGAACTGACATTGCAAAAGGACGTATTCAAATACACACACGCATGTAAATATACACTGATAGCACACATACAAAATACCACACAAAATTTGAGTAGGTAAATACACACACTCACACACCGATATATATATATATATATATATATATATATATATATATATATATATGTATATCATTTCGCCATTACATAATATATATATATATATATATATATATATATATATATATATATATATACATATATATATATATATATATATATATATATATATATATATTATGTGAGGGCAAAATGATATACATCTATATACATATATATATATATATATATATATATATATATATATATATATATATATATATATATATATATATATATATTGTAGAATGTGGATTCAAACTAGCTCATGTTTCGGCCCTCTTCAGCAAATCCACATTCTGCTTTTTATTTCTAGCTCTACTCTGAAACAACTTATCTTCAAAAGTAAAAAGTTGTATGTATCAAGCACTCTATAAAATAAATCCATTACATTTCAGAAGTGGCTTTATATTAGTGATATATCATTATATTATGCTATACTGCTAGCCTGATTTATACGACATATACTGTGTGTGTATATATACAGTTATATATATATATATATATATACATATATATATATATATATATATACATATATATATACATATATATATATGTATATACATATATATATATGCATATATATATATATATATATATATATATATATATATATATATATATATATATATATATATATGTGCGCAATGCTTTTCCATTGGAATAGAGCAATTTAAACCAAATAGATATATCACAAAAACTCAGCTTTACTGATTGGCCTGCGGGTCCGAGGCGTAGGTTTCAATCCTGCCTTGTGGTACTGGATGGGATAATGGATTGTCTATAGCCACATGGATGAGTTGTAATACAACGAAATAACTATCTGTGGATGACACAACAATGATATATATATATATATATATATATATATATATATATATATATATATATATATATATATATATATATATGTGTGTGTGTGTGTGTGTGTGTGTGCGTGTGTGTGTGTGTGAATTCCCAAGTGCGTGTGTGCATGTGTGCTCTCCCACGCGTATATTTCTCACTGGTGTTCTAGTTTAAGTGAAGGCAAAGATTTGCTAAGCCCTCACATAAACTATATATATGTATATATATATAAATATATAAGATTATTGGACGGATAAGTTATATCCCACAAAATGATGAAAACCTTTACAAAGACAATGAAGAAAGAGATAGTTCGTGTGAATTTGCATTCGTATGTGGACATTTAGTAAGAAACACACACACACACACACACACACACACACACATATATATGTATATATATATAAATAGATAGAGATGGAAAGAGAGAGCAATAATGGAAAAGATCAATGCTATATGAAGTTTCATGCAGCTACAAACCACACAATGTTCTGAAGATCACATTGATTTCTTTGTCCATATCTTTTTTCATTATCATGGATATTGAATACTTTGCATTCATAAGTAACTCGATCCCGGATGTGATGTAATATATATATATATATATATATATATATATATATATAGAGAGAGAGAGAGGGAGAGTGATTTTATTGAGGCTAAACAACAAGACCCGAGAATTTAATCCGAAACCTACTTTTTTAGACAACAGTAACTGTGGCCGCTTCAGATGTACTTCAAACTTTTCAGTTTTAGCCAATGTTTCAATGATATGTGCATGCACATATACGGACTCAGAATTGCACACAAGTGCACTTTCGCATAAGCGAGTGCAGTATGTGGTACCAACCTACAAAGTACGAGCCAAGATAAAAACGTACACTATTCCAAGCTCGAACTTGGGTACAGACACACGAACGTGTGAATACATAAACACCCGTTAAAATGCATGGGTTCGTATAAACAAATGCTGACATGATTTTACAAGTAAACAAATACACGCACATTGCCAAAATGTACAAGCACGTTAAGACAATCACGTAAATTTAAAACACACACACACACATACACGCACAGACATATATGTATACAAATGTGTGTTTGTGTGTTTGTGTGTGTGTGTATACACCCAGTATACATGGATTCACAAACAAACACACACATAGATAAAAAGAAAGAAAAAAATGAAGAAATAATGAATGAAAGAAAGGAAGAAAGGCAAGATGGATGGTAAAAGCAAGAGAAGCTAAAAAAAAAACCAAAAATATAAATCTCAAAGGAAAAAAATATTAATAAAAAGGGGATTAAAGAAAAAAAAACAATAAACGAAATGTTGACGATTAAGGGGAAAAAGAAAAATACAAAAACGATCAGAAGAAGAGGGTGGAATTCTGTAGGGAAAAATGAAAAATAGAAAAACAGAAGAATAAGGAAAAAAGGAAAAGGAGATATGACTAAGAGAAGATTAACGGAAAGAAAATAGAATAAAAAAAAACAAAAAAAAAGAAGTAAGAAAAAGAGAGAGTGAAATAGGAGTGAATAAAGAAAAAGAACTAAGTGAAATAAAAGACGTTTCAGAGGAAATAACAAAATTATCAAGGAAAGAAAATATTACAGAAAGAAAAACACATAACGAAACAAGACAGAGAAGATATAAATACAATGTAATGAGGAAAAACAATCAACTCAAAGAAAAGAATGAATAACTCGACACCTTTGTTGAAATGGGAAGTTTTGATACAAAACGTAAAATCAACATTCCGACGTATCGTCTGCATTTGTATTCCTTGGGGACCCTTTGTTATAAACATAGAAATTACAAAGATTTGGGGATGAAGTTTTCTGCTACATCCACATCAAATCCATTTGCTTATCAAAACAATTCGCTGGCAATCGTTCTCTGTGGAACTGGCATATGTTTTCGCATCTGTTCCTTCTAAAAATTATGAGAAACAGTTTACAAAGATAATAATTTTATTACATTTTTGGAATTACGTGTAATATTGTAAACCATTATTATCACTTCCGGGCCACTGCCTTACCAAGTTAGCTACGGGAACGCTGTTGGCTCGCTAGAGTCAAAATTCAACGTTTAAACCCATTCTTAACCACAATATCCTGTTCTCGTATCTAAGTTGATTAAACAGTAGGTGTATTAAATCAGGTCTCCCTGTGACAAAAGGAACGTCAGTTCTAGCCTTATTGGTACCTTTGCCTCTATGCATAATCTTTACAGTTAACTCACTGACATAGGATAACGGCCTGACCTACGTTACAATGAAAGAACAACTTGAAATTTAGAATGATAGTAAATAAACAGGAATTTAAGTACTATTTTACGAAGATATACAAAAATATTCTGTTGGTATATTTGAATCGCTGTTTTCTCTTGTCCAGGTTATATTTCCAGCCTTGTTCACTCGAATTTTGAGCCACATTTAAAATTCAGCAAATGAAAGAACATCTGCAGACAGTTGAAGGACATACCAGTCAAAATGTGATTAATGGTCTTATTTACAATGTTCACTCATGCACAATACTCTGGTGACAGACCCTAACACAAAACATTGAGGTGTTCCTGAGAACTGGATGTTTGATCATTGAGACGCACATCATCACTCATCCAATGCGTTAGACAAGGCATATTGTACGCATGGTTAATGAACGACAACCAAAACAGCTTGATCGAAGCGAATGGAAATGTTTTGTTTTTGGATGAAGCAGCATGTTTGAGGGTCGGTAAAATAAGCACACTGAACTGAAAAGAGCTTCTGTGAATATACCAGAGACTATAAAGAAATGGAAGTGTAATGTCTGTGGTCTTACTCTTGGAAAATTGCTCTAAATCGTACATGATTTTGCAGAAACAGACTGATGATAATCTTTCATCTCCCCCCTTCCCGACGATACAACTTTTGTAATACCTGGCAAGGTGTGTGAGACAAGCTCTCAACTAAAGAGGCGTATGAAAGTACAGGGCTGTCTTTTAACAGATTCAGTCTATCCTGCGGGAAGTCTGAATTTGGTCTTTTATGTATGCTTAGGCCCTTGCAGGTCAGCAGCTGTTCTTCAGATCACCTTAGAGCACATTGGCGTAGTGGAATGAAGCAGAGTAACCCGGTAAAATAATGAGACGGCTATCATCTGACAAGATGAACAATATACCATGCATCATGCGTATGAGCTGCACCAATGAGAGCTATATGGCTGAAAGTTATTATAATTAATATTGTGTCAAGAAAATTTTCATTTTTCGACACCCCCTAATAGGTTTATTGAGGAGCTCATTTTGCAATGCAATATTATGCTCAATTGGTTCGTTTGTTCGTGTCCAGCAGCTTTCTCGCTGGGCCTTCGGAATTTTAGACTATTGTGTGATCACTGCCCAACAAAAGCTGCTGAATAGAAAACCTTCAATAGAAACTTTTACATGACTCACGTTTCCTGACAGTATGCCTTGTTTTGGGTGATCAATCAAAAAATGTTGCCTTTTGTTTGCCAATGATGTCTTAATTTTGAAACAATGTGAATGCTGCTTCACACAAACTAAGGGATAAATTTAGCATAAAATTTCATTGCAAATTACCAAAGGCCCCTTTGGTGTTTGTGTAAAATAACACAGAGAGAATGTTGAGATTTTCAGTTTTTTTGGTTCTTTGTTGTAGCGTACTTGATGAATACTTAGCTTAATACAAGACCGTATTATAGTAGGAAACTGAGCACATTTACTGGAAACAGTCTACGATGCTACCTTGCTTACGATTTGTCTATAGCAATTCGGCCGCTTAGGTAAATACGACTTACAACCTCATGTGATAGGGGTACGTAGTGAGGAATAAACTCACCACGGGTCATCTTTTCTTGTGGATGAAAGCATTGAACAAGCATGATTAGTAATAAACCCTGGTCCAGTGGAAGAGCCAGGTGAGAACGAGTTGAGAAAAATTAATGATACGAGTTGTCCTGGGCACTGGAATAAGAATAGTCTATTCACCATTCCTAGGATCGAATGACAAGTTTGGTTAAAAATTCCAAGGAGGTTCCCCCCAACGATTAGCATCTGGAAGTCGGGGGTACGACTTCTGAAACTATAACAACCAAGGAGCGGACATTAGGCTAAATTGGTGTATAAACACATCAGTATTAACGATCTGTGAGGATACTTTGATATTTTTCTACCTCATAGCGAGACACTCTCATATGAACGTAATTAAGATTGTATATATAAAATATTATCGCCTTTACGCCGGCTATGGCATCAGCTATCCCTCCGTGGGCAAGTTTCCTCAATTCTCCGCCATGGCTGTACCAAGGTTTGCAATGAATGAAAATTTGTTTACTGGCGAAAAGCACCTGGAATAAGTGTCACTAACATCATCTATTATAAGTGATGGCTAGGGAGGTATTGGTACAAGTTGAAAGCAGATTTTCTCAATCACTTTTTGAACTCTACCGCTGGGCTGCCAGCAACTCTCAGCCAAATTGCGTATACATCAAACAAGTCCGGACTTGACGTAATTGCATAGCAGAGTTATACAGACATGAAAATATAGTCTGAAAAAAAAGTAAGAGTTAATGACTCAGCTACAAGCGTATGCACATATCTGAGTTTTGTCTATAAAATCATTTCCGATTGGTCTACCATTGCGACAAAAGGTGACTCACAAGTTCTGATCGTTAATAAACGGGTCTGTTTTTACCTGTACGGGTGCAGGTACCGCCTACTTATATAATTGAGTTTGAACGATAGCGGGAAGCTATTAATAGACAAGCAGGATGCGTAGGGCATTCATGTGTGCTACCAATTACTGTATTGGCTGGACGATCAGCTGGGAC
>OY735232.1:36366108-36428608 GCA_963457665.1 Thysanoteuthis rhombus | reverse complement strand
TCAACAACCGATTTATACAATTACCCAGAGTAAAATCTCATAACAAGTTGCCTCCGGCTGATGCCATCAAGAGACACAAAACAACCATAATGCAAGCATTTCAAACTGAATTTTTGAAAATCTTGAGATTGAATAATCAGCAACAGATTCTCCAATATACAGTTAAAAATAAATTAGAAATCATTTCAAGACAGATTGTTCATACAGTTAAATCTCAATAGTAGTATAAAATGTAAATCTCTTCAAATCTCTTACATGGAATCATTGTTATTGGGAATATATATATATATATATATATATATATATATATATATATATATATATATATATATAGTAATTTTGCCACACAAACACATTTATGTTTTAGCATTAATTTGGCCTCTTCAAGCGAATGATTATGTTTGCTTCAGATTCTCGTTTAGGGAATTCGGGGGAATTCATATGGGTGTAGCTGGGATGAGAGGTGTTTTCCTTTTTTTTTGTTATTTTGTTTGGTAAATTTGTAGAATGTGTGTTCTAATGGTTATTGATGCATGTCAAGGGGTATGATCTGGGTGTTGGAACTATCTGTAAGTGGATGCTGGGCTAAGTGTTCTATGGAAATGTCTTAATTTTTACCTTGGAATCAGATTTAATATCTATACTACGGTCCCTTATGACCACAGTGGTTGTATTGATAGGATAAGTAAGATAGGGCCTTCAATATGAATACAAAAACTTTTTGCTTTGCGCAAAAAGATATGTTTCAAATTATTCTGAGGGGAAATAACATCAGTATTTTGTACTCAACGGAATGCCGTGATGTTATTTGCCCTAGTCAGTCAAAAACACAAATTCGAGAATCTCTCAAATAATGAAGCGCTTGATACGACCTTTTGGGTTTTTGAATTTTAGAGATTTTTGTTTCAAATTGTGGTAAACGATCTTTTTGCGACCACCGTGACACTCAAAAAATAGACACAGCTAAATTCTCTCATCCAGATTTAGACAACGAAATGAGTACGTCATTCTCTTAAGCATTGAATATCCCTCGTCTCAACAATCTATGATTTACGACATCCATCTGATAAAAGCTATGTATATGTACCAGCGCCATTATACTGAGCTTGAACTTGAGCGTAACTTCTGACGGGTAAGTACCTATCTCACGCACGAAAAAGGCCACTAAGCCCATAATTTATATAATATATACATGTTTTTTAAAGTCCTAGTATAATTCGAAAAAAACACGGGATCAGCGAGAAGCTAACCGAATCATCATCAGAAACCTCTGCTCCGATCAAAGAATAAGCCCAACTGTACCCAGAACCCTAGCTTAAGTTACTCAATTGAACAACACAACCTCCCATACAAAAACGTTTGAAAATCATATTTCCTTTTCCCACTAGTAATGAGAACCAAAGGGAAGCTACTGAAAGCATAGCGAAAACATTTGTTATGAGTAAGAAGTGCTCTAATCAAATCTTAAGCCTAACACAACCCCTGACCCTAAATTCAAATTATTCAATGATTCACAAAAAAACTCTGCATGAAAACCTTTTTAAAAAAATCACCCTTTTAACACATTAATTTTAAAAATCTGTTTAACTGTCGAACTTGTCAAATAATCTTTAAATTGACAGCCAGAGTTGAATTTCTGTTTCCAATGTCGAAAGTAATTCACTATTACTGGTATGTACATGTTTGACCTCGGGGATTACACCTACCTGTTCGGATTTCTGGTTTTGAGGTGGTACCGACCCTAACGGGGCAGACCAAGTACTTACCGACATGTGCTCATGAACGAAGACTAGTCTGCTCTATTCTTTTTTCTTCGTCCAATCCACGCGTAGAAAAATTGAAGCAACACGTATATTTTACAATGTGACATCATTAGTGATATGTGGCAACAGGCCAAAGTGATTTAAATTATACCATTCAACGTTTGAAGAAACTTGGTTTAGTTCATACTTCAATATTTTGTTTATAATATTTCTTGATCGAAAAGGCGGGAAAAATAAACAACTTCACATGTTAAAGCATGTACATTTCTTTTCAACATTCCAATTGCTTATTATTTTGTTTTGAAATTTCCATTGTATACGCTACATGATTTTCAATAACACGCACACAATCTTTTCATTTGATTATTTTAAGATAAATAGAAAGTGATTTTTTCCATCACCATCTCACTAGTCATCTGTCAACTCTTCAATTCTTCACCCCTTCCTGAGGGGTACTATGGTACATTAATCTCTGTGTAAAATCTTTTTAAAATTACACCTTCTTTGCTTCTAATCGCTTCCAGTCGCTTCTTGTATTGTACTGGGACAGAGATTCGCAACTGAAAGCTGGATGACTCATATGTCGTTCTGACTTAATGTCAAAAGGTATTTGATTGACTGACGGACAAATGACATCAAACAAATCATATGAAAAAAAAAGAGATTCTTATCTTTTAAATATCTCGATAATTAATCTGTTATGCCTGGAAGGTAAAGCGTAAGGCAAAATAGATATGAGATTTCTTTTCACCTGCTTTTTTCACCTGCTTTTTTCACCTGCAGGCTCTCATAAAGCCCGATATTGCAAAATAAGGTCATAATCTGTGGTTCAGTGATAATATATCGATCAATCAAGACATGATTTGCTACAATTTATGAATGTTCAGAATGTAAGAAAATAATAGACAGGTTTGGATGATTAATCGAAGTGAAACCACCGTGTGGCCACATTCTTTTAACAGCATGCCGTTTGGAGCAATCAATTACAGGAAGAAAAATAGATGATCAATGAAGCTATTTCTCTTGCTGTTACAAAACGAAAGACAACGGTGCTGGAAAAAAACTATGTGATCAATTTAGCTAAAACTTTCATAGCAAATCGGATCCCTCACTAAAATTCCAATTAGGGGGATTGAAAAGAAGTATTCGATTTTGATTGAAGTTTCTGTCTTTTGTATGTTTGTTGCATTTCATTGAAGTTCGTTCGGAGACTAACTTTCTTGCTTTCTTCATTCAGATTCTCTAGCATCAGGTTCTCAGAAAAAAAACGATGTCATCTGCAAATATAAAGTTGTTTTTTGTGTTTTTGCTGTCGATTTAGATTGCCTTATTTTCCCAATATAGATTTTGATCATCTTGAGGAGAGCTGTTAAGAGTTTAGGTGAGATGATGTCTCCTTGCCGTACCTCATTTTCCATCAGAAAAGTCTTTTAGGCAGCCTGATGAAGGAACTGCTTTGTCACTTGGTACGTCAAAATATACGGAATATACACCTTGAGATAATCAATGACCTTGGAATGGAACACCTTCATGAAGACGGCAGATGCATTACTGAGAGTCATTTTATATTCTGCTGCATTCTCTTTAGTTGATTTAGTATTTCCTTCTGAAGCCAGCTTTCTCCCATGGTCTGTTTTCATCTCATGCTTTCATCAATTTGGGACCACTACATCTACCTAGAGCAACGAATCCTCAAAAGAAGGAAAAAATAAATAAACTAATAATGACTCTGACAAGCTTCCGGTATGATGAGCCTTCAAGTACTATAAGATCACGCAAGTGATGAAAAGAAATACGCAATGCATTTTCTCGATAGTCAAAATATTGAGCCTTTAACTGAGAACCATGCAAAATGCAGAGAATTCAATCATAATAAACATCACACGGAGCGAAATAGCACTGTAGAATGAAAACATGAGTCTGAGATATCATAAAATACATAAGAAAAATGGCGATTGGCTGGTCATTTTGCATGAATGATAAACAACTACTTGACTTCAGAACTCACAACGTTGAACCTGAAGGATCACACGCAAAACCAGGTCCAATAAATCATGCAATGTTCAGAAAGTACTGACCCCCTGACACCATCAAGAGAGGGGTCTGATGAATCTTTAAGAAAGTCTATTTCCAACGACGAACTCTGAGAGGCTGCTGCTGCTGCTGCTGCTGATGATGATGATGATGAAAAAACTTCCTTTCAAACGTAAAAAAAGATTATACATAAATTTCCAGCTTCATTTGATGAGGTTTGTACAACTTGAGAACTTAAGAGGCAAATGTTGACACTTCTGGTTGACGCTAATCAGAAAACAGGAGGGGATATATGGTTTTGCAACCGAAAGAGGTCATTGCTTACTATTTTGAAGAAAATTGAAGGGCTGTAGGATAGGTGTGTGAAGCCCCAAGGAGGATTCTTCCAGAAGATTACGGTGCCATGCCTATGGAGCATGAACGTCTCTACAAATGAACTGCATGAAAACTAAATGTGAGGAAAATATGCATTTTGTATGGCAGTATTTGAAAAGTAATGCCATCAATCTAAATCAAGAGGTATTCACTCTCCTATTTAACAAAGCATTTGGTTACTTTAGGGACAACTTGTATATAGAAGAACTAAGAGGTAGATCTGGATTACTTAGCTTCTGTTCGTTGAAAATAAAAGTACAAATCTTTGATTCATAGACATCAAATGAATTTACCAAAAAAATATTTTTTATCTTCTGAATATCATCTATCTTGAATGAACCTAAAGCCATTCTTTCTTGCTTATTTATGATCAATCATAGGCGCGAAAATGAGATTTGAAGTTTAGAAATTTGAAAATTACGAGAAGAGTATTCTAAGAAATTCAACTGCAAAAGAAAAATGCCTTTTCCTTCATGAAAATCCACTCTATTTCACTAAGATAAGTGGACACTTTGAAAACAAACTACATTGCCATGTCTCAGAGTTATCTCCCCTTTTACATTCCTGCTCATCATATCTGGAGATATATGGTAATTTTGAGGGAACTCTGTACATATAGGTGTACGCAAAGGTGGATGACTCACATATCTTGACCGAGAAAACAGATGTGATTTATTGACAGATGACATCAAATAAATCATTACAAAAACAATTCTTATCTTTTGAATTTCTTCTTGATTAAACCGTTATGCCTGAGAAGTGAAAGACTAAAGGCAAAATACTTTAAACGTTTCTTTCACCTGCTTTTTTTCTCACCTGAAGCCTCTGATAAAATCGAATGATTACACAATAAAGTCATAATCTAAGGTTTCGATGATGAGAGATATCGATTTATTACTGCTTTCAATTTGTCACGGATTATAAAATTTCTCGAGGAAAGTGTAGAAAACAATACAGTTATCGCCCACAATCTGGAAATACAGCTTCCCCATGGAACATTCTTAAACCGTGTACGGCAATCATAGCGGAAACGAACAAAATCACCCTCAAGGGGGCGCTCAGTCGAGCTAAATGAGGCGATAAAATGTCACGTATAAATGGATATTTTCCAAAAATCGGTGATCTTTTGTTTTATGACGATAAAGTAAGATATTAGAGAAGGTTACTGACTGACTGATTAGATGTGGGCATTTATTTGGCTTTCGGCTATATATAATGTAGCGTGGGACGATTGATTTAGAAAATGACCAGAAGTGGGGCGATTGGAAATCTAAGATAGATGAAGAGTGAGGGTGCACGCTGTTTAAAAGATTACACTCTTTTCAGCAGTGCAAATCAGTGGTGCCAACTTATATTCATTTCATTTTTGTATGATATGCATCAGATGATAAAAAAAGTATAGCACAACGAAGTACAATCATCCAAAGATCTACTGTTTAATACACTGTTCAGATGACATTTCAAACCTTATGTCACCTACAAATTTAGATTCAAACTGAAAGCAGGTAGAATATGGCTGAATATCCAACTTTGATCTTGCACAAGACCTCCCTGAAGGTAGACTACCATATATATTGAATCACAGATTATTCTGTAGCATCCTTATTATAGAGAAACGACTTGTCAGCATCATTTTAAGGAGAAATTCAACGCAGAAAACTAAATAAACTAAGTTCAGACACATCGAGTCAAACTCACATTGCACAATATATCGGAGAAAAGACAGGAGTCCGAGATATCGGAGAAATTGTAACGAAACTCAAATGACAATGGACTCGATTTCAAGAATGTCAGAGAACCGTTGTACATTACACAACATTGATCCCAAGAGAACATATATGAAACAGTGACCAACAGGCTGAAATTGAGATGGCCTGACAAGCTATATAAATTTGGAAGGTACTGGCTCTGTGATGCCCTTGATAGAAAGGTGTGGCGAATGTTTTGGAAGGCCTAGATCCAAGGATCAACACTAACAGGCTGATTATGAATGGGACGTCCTACAGTAATACTATTCGCAAACTGAGCTATTTTACTAATGATACAAATGGCTGAATGGTGTATAATACTAAAACTTTTTACAAAATAGCTAAAGACATAATATTACAAATGGTACCGGAGATCAGGAATGATATCTGGAACCAGGATATTACTCAAGTATGGCCAATACATGTAACAGAGCTTAAAAAGATGCAGTGCTCCTAAATAGTTTGTGGAATTTCTCCGAATACTCCGAATATGTACATCCATAGTAGATAGAAACCAAAACCAACCAAAGAATGCAAACGTTCATAGTTCCATTCAACCAATATCAAGTTTAAACTGTTACCTGTGGCATAGTCAAGACAATGAAACATATTTTGTTATCATTTCCTGTTTATATTTGGAAATGTGGAATTGATACATGAATCGGAGAAATTTGGTCATGGTTGTTCTTAAGCTTTCAAAAAATCGACTCAAGTTTTCGTCTCCAGGAACAAACAATAAGTGGAAATGCCGTTCCACTACCAAAACATATCAAGCCTGGTCAGTTGACAACATTAGCATGTGACAATATATACGGCTGAGGAAAGTATTAGCGATGGTGGGACATGGAATCACTGTGCAAAAAAAATTATTGCTGACTTCCCTGTCGAGAAAAGAGCTCTGTCGTGAATCCCAAAAAACAAAAAAGAAAAACAAAACTTTGATGTAGAATAGATGGTATTTCCCATTTGAAACACTGGAGAGCATGCAAACCCTCAGTTGCACATACATTTCATACTAATCACATGGTTTTTCCGAAGGATGCATAGGAAAGATATCATATGTGGCTGATAGCTCATTTTCCCTAAAAACAAAAGTCAAGGGAGAATCTTCAAGATGCTTGGGGTGAAAAGTGGAGGGATCAGTCATTATTTGTGTAAGGGATTGAAAGTGAGCGTCGAACCCTTCTTTTAACAGGCCAAAAGAGGAAGGGGTCCCTCCTTTGAGGGATCAAATATGAAATATTATTTCGCCCTTTTCAGTGGTCACAGGTTTTTGGAAACGTCCCTCCTAATCAAAGGGTTGAAAGTGAACACGAACCCCTTCCTTTGAGCCGTCGAAAAAACAAAAACAAGACACTCCTTCCCTTCCGTTAAAGAATCAAACATGAATAGAAACTTTCCAAGGTCTGTGGCTTGAAATTTGTATGGGATATTCCTCTTTTAAGTGGTCAAAAGTGAAGATGAGCGTTTTTCTCCCGCCAATTAGTAAATAATGATTGGTTTCTTTTCTCCTCCATTGAAAAGATCAGAGGTGATCAAAGACTTTATTCCCCTGATAAGGGTCAAAAGTAGTGATCCCTTAAGCTATGCGTACATAAATATCTTAAAGTTTTTCGTGAGGATGTTATTTTATGATATAACTATAAAGCCAACCCATGACATCTTACTTTCTGTCTTATATACATATTTTCTTATCCTATATATTCACTTGAGATTGATTTTTTCAAGTTAAAGGACTCCCCACTTTCAAGGTTTGAAAGGTAAGAAGAGTTTTTTTCATTCCTGTGAAAAATTGAAAGGGAAGATTCTTACCAATTCAAAAAGGTCGAAAATGAAATACGGAATTCGGAGGGGTCAAAATTATGGGAAAAATTGCCACCTTCCAGCGTTTGAAAATGAAAAGAGACTTTTTCTTTGCAGGTACAATGGTAATAGGTGACTTGTCTTTTAGGCGTTGGGTTTGAGTCAAAATAAAAGGAAAATATTTATCCAATGAAGGGCCAGACATGAATGCTGATGGGAAGAAGAGAGGATGGTTGTGCCCCTTGGCTCCCTAAATAAGCTTTAGAAATAGTAGTTTAACAACTACGTTTCTAATGACATCCCACGATAAAAACAACTCTCCCTAAATATTGGAGGCGCCCCTCGTGAGCCAAGCCTTCCAGCTCCCCAAATCTCTAGCTATGCCCACGAGCAAGAGGGCCTTGTTTTTTCATGATCGAAAACCCCAATCTCTTTTTCATACTTACATATTTCACCCAGCATACACGTAGCTAATGGTTACATATTTGACAATTACACAAATTTAGAGATGGGATTTGTTAATCCCTATTTATATTCATTTGTTTTTGTAAATTTAATCAGTATTATTGAGATGTTATATACTTAACTTGCCATCACAATTTGTGTTCAGATTTGAAGTCATGTGAAGAAAATGCCATTGGAAAATAAATATGGTCAGGAAACTTCCTACTTATAACATCAATGGTATTTTTCTTTCGGAAAACATCGAAATCAGAGTAAAAAAAGATCTCAAAACATCTAGATATCCTGGAGATGTTATTAATAAACCCGTCAGAATGAGGCCCCACAAAGGTCAAAAAAAGCATTTTTTTTTCTCGAAACATCACAGGTGTAGTAGAGATCTGATGCCAATTTTCAAGGCTGATGACAAAACAATATGACCAGGATTGCTGGCACACACATAAACACACACACACACGCACACACACACACACACACATGTAAATACAAAGAAAAAAGGGATTGAAACCTTAGCCATCGATGATTGCTTCGGTTGTTCGATAGGAGAAAATAGGATTCGTAAAAAAGAATGTAAGAGTTTGTTCCCTTCAAATCTCGTAGATGCTAAATCGGTTGACATGATAGAGAATTTGAAACGTTGGATATGCCTGACTTATGTCTCCGGATTCCACCTGAAAGCAAAGGATTAAATGATAAGGCTTCATCAATAATAGATAAATAGAGATCAATGAATGAATATGTATATGTTTGGGAACAGGTAATATATATATATATATATATATATATATATATATATATATATATATATATATATATATATACATATATATATATATATATATATGTATATACATATATATATATATATATATGTATATATATACACACACACATATGTGTATATGTATATGCATATATATTTGTAATATATTTGTATATATATATACGTGTATATGTATACTTGTACAAACATATATATATATATATATATATATATATATATATATATATATATATATATATATATATATATATATATATTTATATAGATAGATAGATAGATGGATTGATAGATAGATTGATTGATAGATAGATACGAATAAGTGCGTATAAATATGAGCATCAAAAAACGTTTTCGCATATTCACGTTCTGATGCGCTTAAGAAAAACGAATTGCTTGGATGATGTGCTTCCACACAGAGACACATATACACACATACACACACGTGTGTGTGTGTCTATACATACATATATACAAACACATGCACATGTGTGTGTGTTTATGCATGCATATATACAAACACACACATATATATGTGTGTGTGTCTGTGCAGACGCATACGAAGACACTTGAACACACATACACAAAGATGTATATATATATATATATATAAATATATATATATATATATATATATATATATATATATATATATATATATATATATATATATATATATATATATATATATATATATATATATATATGTATATATACATATATACCATATGTACATATATATGTGTGTAATTATAGTATGGATACATGATTCGACGTACTGATTATAAATTGACTTATATTATATTGAAGCATTTATTTGAAATGATCTCCCAATATTACACAGTGAAAATTATCATTCGGCCTGGACAGCGGGAATTTAATAATTTTTTTCTGACTGATCATATATTTATATGGTAATGACATAATCGTTGTGTTGAAAGAAACAGCGCAAATACAAACCATGACTGGGCAAAATGAGAATTTGGTGTCGGAGCAACTTTTTGGCCGTTTGAATCACAGTTTAGTTCAATGGTGAGAGCAATGAAACATTGGAGCGGCTACCCTATTGGTCGTTTGTTCGATTCCGGAAGCTGCCCCCCTTTCCTTAATTGTTTATTCTATTTACGTTGTCAAGGCCAAATTATATATTCACCGTGTGATAACAGGAGATCATTTCAAATTAGTGTTTCAATTGAATACATCACAATTTTAATCACACACACACACACACACACACACACATATATGCTTGTGTGTATGTTCTCTCGCTATTCAGATTCAAAGTATTTTTGTGAAAACTTTGTAAGCTCAAATAGCGTAATGCAAAAAAGCAGTTACCTTTAACTCTCATTTTTGTAATTTTCTCAATGTTCCAAATCTTCCGAGCCCCTTTTTATGTCTCCCAATTTCAGGCCATTTATAACTTCACGAGCTTCCTGAACAAGATACTCCATCGATGGTTGCAGACACAGTTCAAGTCTATGGCCTCTTGAGGTCTTCCATAAAGTGCAGTGGCATACAGTAAACTTTCATAAGTCGTAGGATACACACACCCATAGACCCTCTCTCACAGACACTTATATATATAAATATATGTGTGTGTGAGTGTGTGTGTGTGTGTGCATTTGCGCTCATGTACACCTGCCTTTGTGTGCATGTGGTTAAACTACATACGACCAGACGTAGACTCACGTGCAGTCTGCAGAGTTCCCCACCGACAAGTAGATCAATACATATTGCCCGTCGGCATTGCCACATAAGTACGTGCTAAACGATTTTCCCTTCGTGGGACACCTTCTTCCCTTGTATCACATTCACATTCGTTTTTGAAGTTTTGCATCAAGTCACTTGTTTTGAAGGAAACAACACGTGCTACCAATGTACGGATTCAGGATGTATTTATCAAATTTGACCCAGTATAGAACTTGGCTGTATCTCAAGAACATACAGCGACCATATCAAGCATATTGTGAATGGCTTCTGACACATGCACGCAAATCAATGAATGTTATCGAAAATATTTGGGGGTTTGACTGTCTCTAGATATTGTTGACAAGAATTGTACAGAGTAGCTACAACTAGCTAAAATAACGATTCAGGGAACCGAAGAACTAAAAGCTTCTGAGCTAATATGAATAGATAAAAATATTTGGTTAGCAGCGCTATAACACAAAGACGTTTGCATGTATAAAAATTTGATAGCACCCTGCGCCATTTTTGGTGGCTACGGGTGTTCAATAAGTCCACAAATTATAGGGAGAGAATGAGCTTAAAGCATGGATTTAAAATCGATCTGAAGAGATTTTCAAGAGAGTCTGTTTAGTAAATCATGTTCAAACGTTATTTCTTTCTATGTGCATTTGAATATGTCTTCATGAATTTTGTTTTTGTCTCGAAGTTGATCATTGGATATTGTGTCTAGTTGGAGATGACCCAAAAGCCGTAAGAAAAATATCAAATAAGTGAGCAGATACTCTCAGTATACTGAAGCTCCGGGCGTGACACCAATGAAAGAGCTTATTTTCTGTGTGACATTTGCAATTAGAATAACCAACCCTGTACATTGTTCATGTCTTGTGCAGACATTTTTGCTGTGGGGTGGGGCCAACGTATCGACTATGGCATTTTTGCCCCTCCACATTACTTATTAAGTTCCCCCCAAAATTAACACCATCGACAAGATTGAAGTAAATGTGGCGAGTCAGTTGATAATGATCTCAAAGAGAGGACCTTACTTATAATTTCGGAGAGCAAAAAAGACGCTGTCATCAGCACATTGGATCCCTAAGTGTGAAGAACCATTTCCCTAAGTATGCTGTTTTGTACATAACATAAATGGCAAAGTTTTCCCGGGTAGCACTCGTACAAATCTAAGTGATTATAAGTTTTTGTTCTCTATCGTTTGCTATTTCACATGAAAGTTCTCAAGCGTACATTTCCTCAAAAATCTGTGAATACACCAGTAAAAAATCATGAAATCGCCCAAAACAAAATCAATATTGAGATTGTGTATGCGACCTCTATATTTTATTAGGTTAGTGTGGATTACTATTTACACTCATCTGTTGAGTTAGATATTGTATTTAGAGGATTATCTCTCTTATATCATTTTATTATAGCTATATTCGAATTACTGTTCAGTCAGTTTTCTAGTTTTACATCAATTTCATTTTCAATTTCGAAGATTTTTACAAAGATTCTCAGTAATTCTAATAACTGCATATTTTTCATAGTGAGGGTCAGTGTTAAGATGAAAAGCTGATCTTTGTTATCGTTATGACGTGGGCTACGAGGTTATTTAAACTCGTTCAGCACTTCGTACACGGTCACAGCACGTCTTCTTCACCAGACTAAAAGATAAATATTTTCTGAATTCAAATGCCGCACAGGAGTTCATTATTGTACGACGATGCATAGACATTTTGAATCGGAGTTTTTGAATCGATTTTTAGAATATCTCAACATTGTTAACGAACTAGGACTTTTTGCAAATTTGACGATTGATTTTTTTCTACAAACTCCATTTGGTTTAATGGCAATATATAATGGGGCAGTTCCTCAGAGATCTTTCAAGAGAGTTAGCTCAACAAATTGTGCTAAATTGTTGGTTCTTTATTTGTCCATTTGAAAATGTTTTTTCAAAAATGCTGTATTTTTTTTATTTCGAAAATTTTTTTTTGCGTTTATTTGTTGTATTGCTTGGGATGCCCATAGAGGTATGATATAATGATAAATGAGTGAATGTACTGTCAGCATTATTCAATGTTACTCAGTTGGATGCGTGATTCAAGTGAGCTTGTGCACTGTTTGACCATTGTGATCAAAATAACCCAGTCTGCTCATTCTGTACGTCTCACATATACCTTTTTCTGGGGAGAGATCATCGGACCATCCATGTTTTTTAGCCCATCTATGTTCCTGATGAAGTTTCCTGTGACCTGTAGCTCTTTCCTTTGGATTTCCACGACACGTATGCTAGTTGCTCGTTAATATAAATGTTTAAATTCTTTTGGGGTTGTACCCTTGCAAATTTAGATGATTTCTACGTTTTTGTTTTCTTCCATTTGTTTTTCTACCCTACTTCTCTTTCTTCTGATATCTAATTTATTCTCTACATATTGCAACTCGGTATTTTTCAATGTAATCCATGAAGCTGCCATTTTAAATAGACAAGTGTGTCACCCGTGGGGGTATCCTATCCATCCTCGTTAGGGGAAAATATTTTGGTGGATTTTTCAATCAAAACTCAATTAATCATCTCATTTGTAGTCACTTTTAGTCTTCCTTACCAAGATAAACAAAATAGTAAAGCCGGAAATACTCTTCTGTTCATACGGGAAAGCTTTTATCAAAGTTTTGAACCTATTCTTAGATTATTTCACCCGAATGAGCAAACTTGAATCTTACACGAAATTCAAAATCGATTTTTTCTACAAAGTTCAGTTGGTTTATGGCCACATATTCTGGGGCGCC
This sequence comes from Thysanoteuthis rhombus, assembly GCA_963457665.1. Taxonomy (NCBI): domain Eukaryota; kingdom Metazoa; phylum Mollusca; class Cephalopoda; order Oegopsida; family Thysanoteuthidae; genus Thysanoteuthis; species Thysanoteuthis major. The sequence goes on along the minus strand of OY735232.1, from coordinate 36,415,169 downwards.
CCCTCCAGATCTTTCCAAAGCACTTCGTCCAGCATGCAGAGAAAAAAGGTCAGAGCGTATTTTGGCCACTGTATAAACATAGAATAGAAAATTCACTGTAAAATTAATTTCAGGTCAACTGACTGAAAATTAGACATCAACAAATTCAGAATTGGATGTTTTTTGATATTTTCTGCATCATGGTTCACGACGCCTGGGCTGGGTTTTCCATTCATAGAGCATGTAAAAACTTGTAAATAAATGAAAAATGAAACATATAGTTAAAAACAAACAATATCACCTTTATAATCCAAATATAGATACAATGGGTCTTAAATGCCTCAGTGAAGCGCAGTTGACGTATATTCAACCTGAAAAATATAAGATAAATTGAAGCAAATATTACAAAGGAAAGAGAAATCAAATATTAGGATACCTTAAAATGACCACTAAATTGAAAAGAAAGGTTCATTGGTGATGAAGAGAAGTTTCTCCTTTTTTTTTTTTAAATTAATTATCTGGGATTTTATTGGCATATTTATAATCAAAATACGGTAAAAACTGACAGGTTTACTGTGTATGATCAAGATCCTTAGAACAAATAATATTACTCTTATTGATCAACACCATTTTCATTGGATTCCAGTGCAGGAATCGATGAATCTTATTGACTTGTAAGAATCACTAGGAATTATGAGTCTGTAAATACTGTTGACAAGACCATTCTTAGGTAGAGTTGCTACAACTGATACAAATCAGAAACATGGAAACAAAAAGGATCTGAATTACATTTTTCTTTCATGAAACTTGTAAAAACCGGTAAATTGGGCAAAATGGAGCCAAAATGAAAAAAAAAATAATTTAAAGAAATCATACAAGAATGAAAAAAGGGGCATAATCCACTATGCTTTAATATACCTTCATAAAACGCAGCTAGCATGTATACAATTAGAAGAATACATCCGAAGAGGGACAGAGAGATTGATGATGATGATGATCATCATCATCATCATCATCATCATCATCATCATCATCATCATCATCATTCTTTTAATCTCCGTCGTTAGACTTGGACATTCTTCCTGATGCGCCACATTTCTCTATCATGGGCGTTGCATAGCAAGTATTTTCTGAATTTGTTTAGTTCATCTCTCCATCTTATTTTTTGACGGCTTTGGTTTCACTTGTGGTCTCTGGGGATCCATGTTGTGAGTCGTGATGTCCATCGGTTGTCTTTCATTCTTGCAACATACCAGACCATTGCCATTTGAGTTTTTCATGATGATACCAAAAAAAAGCCACCGTATCGATATAAAAGGTTCATTGGTAACGTACAAAGTATGTGCATGGGAGAGAGTAGATATGTGCATATATTCAGAAAAAAATCTTGTGAGTTTATATAACAATACTTTTTACTTATTTTTTATTATTCCGTTGATATATCTATAACCCTAATACAGAAAAAATAGTCAGATAATAACTAAATCTGGTCTGACCAGATCCAAAAACATTCTTAGCACAGATAGTATCAATCCATCTTTTTGTTCAGTTACAAATGTGTGCTTAACTATAGTCTGTAATTCAAAAAACATACTAATTCAATATCTCTTATAGAGACATTAATATATTTCATGACGTAACTCACACACCCGTGCATGGGTGAGAGTAGGTTTGACCATATATTAAGAAAAAAATGTTGTGCGTATATATAACTATACTTTTGCCTGTGATACTGAGATCAATAACTCCCATTCCTCACTCGTGACCATCCACTGATCAGCTGGTTAATGTTTAAGCCAATCATTTTCCGACCCCCGGACTTGATAGACTATCTTGCCACGTATGAGTTAAGTGAGAAAGTCATCGCCATAACCAGCCAATCATCTCTACACCCTTCCCGCCATCAACCTTCAAACAACCGATCACAGACATCAATTACCTCCTCCCCACGACCGTTCTGACCGAGAACTGAAGATGATCCACACTTTTTTCCATTAAGAGGTTAAGTGCTGAAATTCACACGTCTGTCATTTTTAACACTCAAACAGGCAAAGTTATATTTTTCCATTTACGGCTCTAAGTTCTTAAGTACACAAATACTCGACTGAATCATTTTTTGATGCTAAGTTCGTGGATTTTTGTCCGATTCGGTTTCACACATCCGCTGGAAGAGAATGTTAAGTGTTAGTCTAATTCTCTCTTTGTCTCTCTCTCTCTCTCCCTCTCACCCCAACACACTCTCTATCAAAAACTGATCGCCGTATATATGTGCTTATAGAGGTCTTTAGGATATTACATTATCAAAAGTTATTTTCTGAATGTTTTTTTAATGTGGCAGTCAGACGCTTTTCTTGGTACACGTTTCAGAACGTTTCGGCCTTGTACTTTCCGGATATTCTTTGTTTTGGGATGTGGTAATTACTTCTCAGGTTGCATACATCGTATTCGACCTGACTCATCATGTCTGTTTTTTTTTTTGTTTTTTTTTTGTTTGTTTGTTTTTTGTTTTGTTTTGTTTTGGAATCTTTTCCTTTTTTTTCAGTCATAATCTCGATGTGCTGCTTTGATGATAGGCCCGAAGCACTATTTATATCGATACCCAGTCTGATGATAGAATCGCCTAAGTATAGTAAGAGGGTAGTTTTTTTCAGACGTAACATGCTTCTTTCACCCTGTCCATTATTTTGAACTCATGCCGTAGGAGTCAGATACGGAAATGCTCCACGTGTTATGACTTCCTATGTTTTTTTTTTAACTATCATTATAAGGATTGAAGTGTTTCACCTTCATAGAGTCTAACCCAGCTGCAACGGAAGTTGCATTCAGAGTTTCTTGTCTCACTTTATTCGAGCTGTCAAGAACAGTGGAAAGCATATATATATGCCTACATTTCAAGGGATTTTCTAGGTTGATCATATTCCGATTTATATGTTTAACCAAACATTCCTTCATTCCTTTGAGCTGTCCCTGCAAAAGCATAACGTCAAATGTTACTGGATATGAAGTTTTAAACTTCAAATTGTGAAATTAGATAAGGATACAAAACATTATTTTCCAATGATCGTCGCATGTTTGGTAAATCATCCTTTTCAAGAAAAAACATCAAAATATATTCAATTTTTATGTAGGTAATGTCAGTAATTCTTAGATTGATTTAATTGCGTTTGTCAGTGATTTAACAATTGTTGCAGCTGTTATGGCTTCGAGTAGCATATTCTTGACGTGTCTATATTTATATGATGGATTAGAGTAACTTTGTTTTCTGAAATATCAAGATCATCCCTTCTCGATATTCCGTTATTATTTTTTCTAAAAAATTCTCATATTACTTGATTTGTTGAATTCTTTAAACAAATGCACTTTAATATCAAATCATACAATTTTTGACTGCTTATGTATTTGATTATTTCTATTAATATTCGGACCATCCTCATCTTGGTTGTTTTTCATACAACGTTTCGGCCGATGAACTCTGCAGCCTTCATCAGGTATCATATGGTAGGTGTGGGGAAGTAACAATCCGAACCTTTTATTTATCCGACGGGGGGTATATTGACCGCACCCCCCTCTTAGCATTAAGTAGTATTATTATTATATTGTCTCACACTTGGATTGAACCTAGAACCATCAGATTACTTTGCAGCAATTTTGTCTGATGCTGTAACCATTACGCTATGTGTCCGACTATTAATAGAAATAATAATAATACCTCATCTCAAAAATTCAGAGATCTACATATGTATTTGATGTTGAACTCTCAGTTCTTTCAATACAATGTGTTTGATCTTTCAATCTGTTCCTGGTATAAAACAAGCGTGGAAACGAAACCAAAGAAGCGCAAGTTATTTTCTTGCGTGAAGATCTTGTGACGGGAGTGATGTCAACTTTCTTTTCAAGTTCACGTCTAATATTCATTCAAAAACATCTTAAAACCCGGAAACTATCCTCCAGATATATATAAAATTCTTGGAAGTTTATCAGTCTTCTGCATTTTTTATTTGTATTATTTCATCAAAATATCACCTTGTTTTCAAACGGATCACTGATTTTATTCATCATCAGTCTTTCTGTCCATCGTTGGACATAGACCCCCTAAAATACTCGCCAGGCTTCTCTATCATAGGCATCACTGTGCTAATACTTTCTGAATTCATCTAGTTTGTCTCTCAAACTTGTATTCTGTCGGCTCCAGTTACGCATATGATCTTTGGGGATCAATGTTGTGAGTTTTGATGTCAATTAGTTGTCTGCCATTCTTGCAACATGGCCAGCCCATTACCATTTGAGTTTTTTCTAATGGATTCTATGATGTCTATGCCTCCTGTTTTTTCCCCCGATATATTGTGCTGTCTTGTGATCTTTCCATGTGAGGCTGATCCTAGTTTTCATGTGCAAGTTGCAAGCTTTTCGGTTCGAAGGTCTGTCTTTTTGCTAAGTTCCATGTTTCAGCTCCATAGGTGACTGTCGAGGGAGTGCGTTACTTGTATACTCGTCTGTTACTTTAAATCACCCAAAGATATTGATAAATTCGATCAAAAATCATCCAAACACCCATTACCCATACCTATACTCAAGTAAAAACATTTAAGTAAAGGTTTATTTTAAAATTGAGTGAGTGATATAAGTTAGCAACATCTAAATTGACAACACTGGGCAAGGGACGTTACTTATATTTTGATATGTCAATCAGTGATAGTAATCGATAGTAGGGATGATGTGTAACCCCTTCCAAGAATGAACACAATATTAGCTAGACAGCGATTTCCATAATCCCTTAAATTTGATGGTATCTATTCTTCTAGGTTCGATATGTAGGTATGATTATACGTTATTTAATAGTAAGGCGGATTGTTTACTTGACATGTGAACGCACATCTGGTTCTTGTATGATTTTTTTTTATAATACGTCTACATAATTCCAAAAAACACACATAATCGTAGTAAAATACCTACCGCTATGCTAAGGCTGTATCTTGGAGCAGAAATCTAAAACACTGTACTATGTTGGAAAACATAACATGAGAATTGCCCGAAGAGAATATTTCAGGCCTTTAACCAAACCTTCCGTTTACAGGTATCTGGAATGGAGTTCAATTTTACTTCATTTACTTTCCTGCCTTCATCTCCTTTTATATGAATGAATTCACGCGTTCTTCTCTTCCTTATGTGTCCAAGTTTCGTTCCTACCACTTCCAATACTCCTTCTCTCTCCCAAACTCCTATCCAACTCCTCTTAGCATCAAACTGGTCGTTTCCACGATGTTTCATTTCAAAGTATGAGAGATAGGCACTCACGCTCGTTTCATAATATACAATGTAAAAAAAAGACAGCATTCAAAAGGAAAATAAGTCTTCAAAAGGAATCCACCACTTTCCTCATCATGTTGTAACGCAAAATTAATTAAAAAAAAAAATTGAGAGATTTTATTCAAATAATTGAAAATACGTAAATAATTTGCAGTAAGTTGATTGGATAATCCACTTGGATGATGTGATCGTTTAAGGGAAGCAACTGATGAGGTTTCTTCCTGATACATTTTCCTGTTTTTAAATGTTGCTCTATTTTACCAATACCCAGTACAAGTAGGACAAACGAATAGACAGACATACACGTTGCTTATCATAATATAGATATTTGGGTTTGTAGAATTTCGACATTTGCATTACTGTCCCAATTCTCTTTCTACTTAAGAACTAAAGTAGCCGTGGCTTATATCGATTTTTGTCTTGGCATAATTGGTCTCAACATCCTAGTTTTCTGTCGTCATTCTTAATAATTTAGTTTCCTCAAAACCTTCCTTTCGGTTGTATTGCTGCGACGATATTTACCATTTCTGTTTATTGCCTGTAAGAACAAATGTAACATTCACAGTTTTTACATCATTTAGCGCTCAATATACGTTCTGTAATAATATAGTGCTTAACTGTGCGGAGTATTTATAACATGACATAAATACAGATACTAGCTTGAAAGTCTTGCAATTATTGCGCTTGTAATCATTTCGAAATATATATTGTTGTTCAGCCACGACAAGGTGGAATGGATTAGTGCTACACATCACATCTGGTAAGTATTTTCTGGGGGTTTCGATTAACCATTAAATGACGGTGTAAGGTACCTGTCATGAGTATTTTGAACAAACAAACACGTCGTTTCTGATCGCTTTCTGTAGGGACTTAAAAACTAGAACATAACACAGGAAGAACTAGATTTTCTTGCAATTAGCATGACAAGGCATGCATTTAGTCATATTTTATGGTTTTGAATGCAAAATTTCTCGAAAACGTTTTGTGCGAAATAAATTGTTAACTGAGAAATAAAATCATGTTCTTTTGTTTTTAATCTTCTAAGATCCTGCACAGAATCGATGAAGAATATTAATTCGAACTCACATTGCTATTTGGAAGTGTTGCAATATTTGGAAGTTAATCTGTTTAAAATCCTGTATGCTACCCTTAATCCAGACCAATAAATAACAGATTCTGTGTTTGTGCAAATAATCATAAGCAATAATTTTAATATAAATGATAATTTATTTATATAAAATGTACTGCTCAAGATTATACCCCATTTACCGCAAAAGCTGGTTTGCAATAGCGCACATATCGAAATGTTTTTGTTGAGTATTGCCCTTTTTGCAGAGAACTTACACGACCTCCAAGTAATGATAGATGAACTAAATGAAGAAAGCAACAAAATTGGCAAACACGTGAACTTCAGGAAGACGAATATCATGTGCAACAACCACATCGGAAATAAAAACACTAAGATCAAAATTGATGACACAGAACTGGAGGGAGTAGATCACTACATCTACCAAGGACAACAAATCTCAATGAGACCTTCAAAAGAAGAAGAAATCAAGCAAAGAATCACACTAGGATGACAAGCCTTTGGTAAAGCAAGTTCAACCTTCAAAAATAAGAAGATCCCATTAATACTAAAAAGAAGGGTGTATAACCAATGCATCCTCCCAATAGTCACTGATGGAGCTGAAACATGAAACCCAACCAAGAGACAGATCCGTAAATTGAGAACCATGCAACGTTCACATGAAATAATTATGCTGGGTCTCACATGGAGAGACCACATGACAGCACAGTACATCCGAGAAAAAGACAAGAGTCAGAGACACCATAGAATCCATTATAAAGCTCAAATGGTGGTGGGCTAGCCATATTACAAGAATAGCAGAAAACTCATGACATGGATCCCCAAAAGATCACATGCACAACCGAGGCCAGCGGAATATTAGATGAATAGACGAGCTAGACAAGTTCAGAAAGTACTGGCTCGGAAACGCCCATGTTAGAGAAGTGTGGTGAATCATGGAAAAGGTCTATGTCCAACGACGGACGCTAAAAGACTGATGGGGATGATAAGACCAGCATCAGAGACAGTTTCATAAATTAGTGTACACTGGTCAATTTGCGTTATCGATTTCGATCTCTGAATATTTGTCCCAAATACGTTTATTGTGCATAAAATTGTTTTGCCGGAGTTCATGTGGAGGAAAACTTCTCTGCTTTTTTTTCATTTAGTCTGGCATTATTTGATAATTTAAGTTTCTTAGCAAAGAGGGCGATGTTGTCAGCAAATCTGATGTTGATTGGGTATACACTGTCTATTCTGATTCCCTTGTGTTCCCAATTTATGTTTCAGAAGGCAGACTGTGGAGAGTTAGGGTAAGCTGGTATCACCACTGTCTCACTGCACTACGTTGAAAGAGCCCGTTGTTTTTATGTAGCCTGATGGGGGGATCACTGAGCCAGTAGATATGTTGCAGCACTCTGACATATAGGGGGTGTACACCTTGCTGTACTATTCTGTCAATATCTTTCAGGTTCTTCGTTGAGATGAAGGCTCCTTAGAGTCAACAAATGTATACCACTATATCTACTTAGGACATCGAATTTCCATGGCATTCTCTAAACAGGAAAAAATAAAGTGAGGAGTTACACTAGGTTGGCAGCTTTCGGTAGAGAAAGCTCGACATTCAAGAAAGCTGAAACATGGAATCTAACCAAAAACTTGACTATCAAACTGAGAATCATGCAATGTGCACATTAGAAAATCATACAACGTGTACATTAGAGAATCATGCCTAATCTTACATGGAGAGATCATAAGACGACACTAAATTATTTAAAAAAACCCAGGAGTCCGAGATATCATAAAATCAATTAAAAAACTTAAATGGCTATGGGCTGGTCATGGTGCAAGAATGGCTGACATCTGTTGATGTGTATTCTAAAAACTCGTATGCGAAATTGTGGCCGACGGAAAATTACATGCTGCGAAGAGCTAGATGACTTCAGAACGTATTGAATCCAAAATTACCTATGATCGGGAGGTCAGGTGAATCTGGGGAAGGTATAAGTACAACAAGAGACACTAAAAGGCTGTTGCTGACGATGATTGTCACTTATGTATGAGTCCAAACATAAACATATTTATTCATCATGCAGTGAAATACATTGTTATCTAATGATAGTTCACCTGCCCCTGGAAGTAAGTACCGGAAGAGATGATATATACATCCCTTATCCTATTTAGGTTGAGCAACGACATCATATACATCAAAATAATGAGAATGTTCCTGACTTGAAGCCCAGCAGCAAACGTCACGACATTCCTCAGAATATATCATCAACTCGATGTTTGTCTTTTTCTTATAACGTTATATTTTTTCAGGAACGTATTTAGAGCGTTAACCGTTTTCATAACTGCAATTAAGATTAATTCTGCATCAGGGGCAGGCAACCTACGGTTTGATGGCTACATTTGGTTTTCAAAGATATTTGTACAAGCCTACAAGTAAACGTTGGGATATTCAACAACTGTGGTCACCAGAGAGGGTGAAGGGTTCTGGCCATTTTCTTCAAATATGTGTGCATGTATTTATCTGTTTCTTTTTATGTGTTTCTTTGTTCCAACGCTCTTGGCCATACTTTTTTGCCCATATTGTTAAACATTGGCATCAGTCTTTCACTAGACTCTCTCAAAATATTTTTAATCCTTGAAAAAAGAAATGATCTTTGGTGGGCCCTGTTTCGGTAGGTTAATTTGTTCGTGTGTACTTCTGCTCTTGGTCACACCGTTTTGTGCAAAGACCTGAAAATTGACATCAGTTTCCCATCAGATCCTCTCTGGAGTTGTTTTTTTCTCGTAAAATAATGGAATATTTTTTTAGCTTTTTGGGGTCTTATTCTGGGGGTTATAAATAGCATCTAGATTCCTCAAGAACGGAATGCTTCTAGATTTTCATTTTCCTTTATTTAAATGCTTTCCAGTCGAAAACATCAGTGATTTCATAAATGGATTTTATTCCGACCATATTTTTCATCCTTGATACCTTTTTTTATTTAATTCGAATTAACGCTACGGTGGTTCAGGTATTGACTTGGATGAAAAATCAATTTAGAAAAAAAATGTTTTCACAGATTCAGTGTATCTTTCCATTAGATTTAAGAGAGGCGTCGATTTAAACGAATAATGACGAAATTGAGTTATTTGATCACTAGTTAATTACTTAATTACTTAATTACACAAGTGATTAAGCACGACTGATTGGGTATAATGAGTTTATTCAATTGAATCAAAATATAACTAGATGCATTTAAGTTGATAATTCCCATATTTCAAGTTGTTTTATCTTGGCTACCGTCATATGTTTGACGTTTGATCAAGTCTGTAGGGACGGATTCTTTTTCTAGGCTTATCTTCTGGCAATATCACCGTATAGATATTTCCTTGCTCTTTTTATTTACCTGTTGAACAAACGGAACATCATTAACTCAGCGCTCTAAATATATTTCTGAATATGCAACACTTAAAAAATAGCACTATACGACTTTATTTATAACCGCAGAAATAGCATGTCAACAAAATCTCTTTGCCTTGACGCTGCGTTCTCAGCTTGGGCAATTATCACCAAAATATGACAATTGATATAATTGTTGAGCTTAAACATGATGGGATGGATTAGTGCTGTGTATCTCATATTATCAGTCCGTTCAGAACCTGTCAACATCTTACTTTAGTTAGCAAGTAAGTCTTCCTCGCTAAGAAGAGCACGATGAATAGATAAAAAAAATGCTGATACTAGGGGGATATGATAGCTAACTAGAAATAGTTATATGCCACGTGTACGAGCCGAAACAATGGAGCTAGAAGGATGAAAATTCTAGCATCTATTCCTTGTCTGAAAAAATATTTTGAACAGGAAGTCCCCCCCCCCCGATTTTGTATTATTTTATCCTAATAAATCATGGGATAAGTTGAATAAGGGATAGATGCCAGGATTATCCGGTATAATCTACCTGCGTAAAATGCTGATAATATTGCCTCAGTAAACAGGGGATGGGTAACATTCATTGATTGCCCCTCTTCACGATTGTTTAATTGATCAACCCAAACTTGCTGCTAAAAGACGTTAGTCACATAGTGGTTCTGTAGGGTGACAAACGAGACCTATATTTTCTCATTATTTATATAGGAAATTCAACCAATTCTTTTACGTGGAGTGATTGGAAGTAAACACTAGAGTGAATCAACGTTAATCGAGATCGCACTAACCGAGGTAATGGCTGTAATTTAGTTCCTTATTAAGCTCCTATCTGACTTTGACGTAACCTGAATATTCATCAGTTCTGCCTATTGCCTCTCTGAACAAATGGAACATTTATATTCTTCCCACAATTTCAGCATCTTGTATCTGTTCGTTATGGTATTATTTGTGCTTTTAGTGAGTCTTACTTTGTTTCCTTTATTGTGTTTTTTACTGCCTTCAGCAACCTTTCATTATTCGAATTGATGTCAAAGGGAAAACCGTTGTAGTGGAACCTATTTATTTATTACAATCAATCATGGTTCCATTATTTGTAAGATCCAGCGGCGAAACATCTGTATCAATAAATTCTGTGTTTAATATAAGTCCATGACCCTGGTGAATACATTGCTTTTTTATTTATATATTTATTTTTTTGCTTTTCATTTCCTTTTTATGTACTGTTCTGGAGGCTATGATATACATATTCATTCAGGGACAATTGCTCTCGGCGACCAATCCTGAGATGAAGTGGTTGGGGGTTGGAATTCTCGTATGAGCTTTTTGATTCACCTACCAAATTGTTCTGTTAGTGTATTCATATATTGATCAAAAGGTCGTGAAGAAATCGTTACATATGTTCCCGGCATTCCTCTTTGGAAATCATCATCATTACGACCAGCATTATGAGCAGCAGCTATTCAACATCTGCTTTTGGACGCACATCTCTGAAATTCTCCAGATTTCTGTATCGAAGGTGTAACAACTTTAATACTTCCTGAATCTATCTGAATCGTCACAACATCCTTCTTCCCAATTGGCCATGTTTTGTATATAATATACGTGGATTCACGCTGTGAGTCGTGGTGTCCAATGGTTGTCTGAAATTCATGGAGCCTCCTCAGTCCCTTGCCAGTTGATTCTTCAACTCAATCCTGCAGTATCTTTGAATCCTGTTTTTCTCTAGTATGACGTTCAGATTTGTGATCATCCATCTGACACAAAGCGTGATTCTCTCCTGTACACACTGTATGATTTTATTTTGAGGGCTAGTGTTTTTGTTAGGCTCCACATTTCGACTCCATAGGTGACCATCAATGCAACCTATGCTCTGTTATTTTCTACTTCTCTTTCAAATCATCCGTGGAGTGATTGTTGTTTTTCCGTTGTTGTTACAACTTCGTTGTGTTTTTCTCCATCATCTCGTGAAGTACTAAATGCCATTGACTGAATATTCGAAACGCTGCACTGAAATTGTCTGCGGTATCCAAACTGGATAAAGAAAAACAGTTTTTACAATGATCTGAGGCATTGAAACCTGATATCCAGGGAAAGACACTGTCCAAACAAATAAAGTCTGACAAAGCACGGTTTGAGTATTGTCTCTGAGGATGTAAACAGATAAAACTTCAAGTCAAATAAGTACAGGAGCTGCTTGGAAAGTATCAAGCCGTTTTGAATATTTTGTATACTGGACCCACGGCCTCATTAAGAAGTAAAGTACTGTTGAGTGAATTAATGTGGTGTGTGACCAGGGTATTCACAAAGACAGAGATCCCCACTCACTGTACAGCCCAGATTTGACTCTGCAACTCCTGGTTTTTCACCGTTGAAAGTAAGGGGCTCTCTGCCTATGGATGGAATGGAGGAAAACACAATGAGTTGGCAGATCATGATGCTGTTTGAGGATCTTGACGACTGATTCAGAAAGTGGGAAGGACAACAAAACTCCATCGTCATAGACATGTAATGTTTTCGTTATAGTGGCTCAATGGCTTTGTACGTTTGGGATGAAATTCAAAGACAGACATAAGCATGCTGGGATGAGAAAAATAATTTTAGGCAGAGGGAATCTATTATAATAACGTCGGCAAAAGAAGAAATCCATATTTAGCCAATGTAAACAATGAGGAGATGGTATGTCAGATTGTGGATTTTGCTGTTGTTGCAGTCCAAAGAGTAAAATTGAGAGAAAGAACGGAAAATCAGGGAAAAAATATCTGGACCGTCCATGAGAACTCAAGGAATGATTATTGCACGACTTCAAATTTTTAGCATTACGGACTGAAATAAGGTTCAGCAATAACTACGGATTTCAAAAATTAGAACTGCTCTTTTATTGTTTCTTGATTTTTTATTTCCTTTATATTGGCAATAATTGTGTCATCTCGTCTGGACTCGAAATTATTGTGTGTCTATGGGCTTTTGTACGTATCTGCTGGCTATTGTTTGTAGTATAAGATTGTTCATGACAGGTTAATGTGTGTGTGATTTCCTGTTTTCTCCAATGCATTTTGGTAATATTATGAATTAAAACTGACATGAAGTGTTTCTATGTAGTTAAAAATATAATTTATCTTTTCCGGGGTTATCTATCCACTGTCACTGCTCTATTTAGATATTTACCTTGTACATTCCACCTTTTCTTTCTTTCCTTTTCTTCCTATTTCTTTTTTTGTTTTTTCTTTTTTGCATGTTTTTTGCTCATATTTTTGTTTTCCGATTTGAAATTTGAAACTGATTACTCAACAACTGGTCATTGTACGAAGTTGATATGAAACAGATGTATCACTCAGCATGGGGCAGTGCAGTGTCAAGTTTAGATAAAATAAATACAATATCAAAGATTACAGACCCTTATCTAGATTATCTGCAACATCTTAATTTACAACACAGAAGAAGTAATTTGAATACTTTGAAGCCTTAGTTTGGTATGACGGGCAGAAATGTATTTCACAGAACGAAGCAGGATGCTCTGCACACCATAAAATCCAGCCCTTTTCCAAACATAAACTTTTGAAACTGGAACTGCCATATCTTAATAGAGAGGGGAATGACGGAGGAACATCTACTATAATAATACGCCACTAGTATTAGTATATCAATTTTTGTCTGTAACAACTAAAGAGGAAAGAAACTTTGGAGGCAATGAGTTCGTATATCAGGATGCTGAATTAAAATCTTCATTCATTGACTTCTGAAAACGTCTAATTTTTGCAGTTGGTATTGTACAGAATGATGAAGATGATGAAGATGATGATGATGATGATGAGGATGATGATTATCATTGTGAATACAACGATGGCGGGGTGTGATGTTAATAGGTAGGAAAAAAGTAATAATAGATTTTTATAAAAAGAAAATAGATGGTTTTTGAGAAAGAAGGCGCAGTCACTTATACTGATAAAATTTAGATGCGAAGTAGTGACGTTGGCGGCCTCGAATTTCGGCCAATTAGAATTTCAGCCTTTCATGTCTACTCGATGGGATGGGTAATTATTACTTCAATCTATTTGAGACTTACCTTCGTTTTTTTTTTTGTTTTTTTTTTGTATGTTCCCTAATTTTATATAGCGTTCTTTGCTAATATCGGATTTTTTTTTCTTCTTCTTTTTTGGTTTCACAGAATTCTATTATTTTGAATCTTTTTTCCCTCATCCCGTTTTCTTTTTCCCCCACCTTCTATTTAATTTTGTTCAATCAGACATTTTATTCATTTTCATCTTATACCTTTGCAAACGAAGATATATATATATATATATATATATATATATATATATATATATATATATATATATATATATATATATATATCTTCGTTTGCATATATATATATATATATATATATATATATATATACATATGTGTGTGTTTGTGTGTGTGTCTGCGTGTCTTTCTGTTTTATCTTTTTAATTTTTTGGATGTGTTTGTTTTTTCTTCCATTTAATAATTCTTCAATATTCATTCCAACGCTTCTGAAACGTGGACTATGAAACCTGAACTTCATAGAAACCTAGACAGAGGAATGTGTTTTTTTTTATTTTCCTTCTCAGAAGGAAACAGAAATTATCATATAGAGGTAGTGTTGCGAGTGAGGCAGGACTCGAATGCATCCGTTAATGACTACATTCCATTCAAGAAAAACGGGAAAAGTCGTCAAGAAGAGAGAAATAGAATACCTCACAAAAGAAGGCATTCTGTCTTGAAAACCTCGAAGGAGAAGAAGACAAAAAGAAATATATCAATGATGTGAAGGAAATAATAAAAGTGTACGAGAAGTCTCTGGAACAGGTCAATCGATGCAGAGAACCATGATTGTCCGAGTGTGAAATGTTAAAAAGCACAGGAAGAAGAAACAGAAATAACCATATTCTCTTATTCTTTATTCCTTTCATTTATATCTTCCTTCTTCCCTTCTTTTTTTTAATTCTTTTCTCCTTTTTTGAGATTTTATTTTATTCTATAAAATGTCACCTTGCATTTTCCTTCCTCAGATTTTTTTACGAGTGCATTTATGCAGAGCCCACTGACACATCGTCCCTGGGGACAGACTCAAATAAAATCAACAAAAACACTTCGTACAATCAAATTTAACATAGCCATAATCATAAAACCATGCCAAGACAAGAACCCAATCAGCAGAAATCAATAGACATCTGATCAAAAGTAAAATTGATGGCCTTGTGGAAAAAAGTGGAACCATGCATGTTTCTGAGACGGGTTGTGTTCACTCAATACTGAAGCCTTTCAGAAAGTCTTCAATGCATCTCTCCACCTCCAGTCACGAGCAAATATTGCCGAATGAATTGAGTGACGCCACTTCGGATGCTTATTGCTACTAAGGTTAATTGAAATATTACAAAAAAGACCCAGTAGTTGTAAAAAGTCGTCGCTGGAACGACTGAAATGTTGTCAGCTTGAGAACATTAATTACTTACTTTTACAAAGTGTGTTATGTTGCTTATAATCCCTTTATGCATTTTTCAATCCGATACGAATACATAGACTAATACATCTACTACTGAGGAAACAGAAGTAGTGTCACCAACAAAGCATTTACTAGATGATGGTCCTGGTGTCAGGAATGGTTTCGGGGCCAAAGCATCGTTGCAGCTAACTCAGGGCGACACTGTAGTACCTCACGATACCTCCAGGCTCTGTTGATGAAGTCTTTGTCAGAATTTGGAAGCAGATGTACTGCGGCCGAGTTTGTTACTAAACAAAATAAAATGTATGTTAATATATGACTGGTCGCGCAGGTATACACTCTCACAAAATAAGGGTTCTATTCTTTTCTAATTCTATTCGTCCGTTATAATCTTTCCGTCCATCTGTTTGTTCATATATGTCTATCCATCTATCTTTTCACACCTCCGTCTGTTCGTCCTTATCTGTGTCCCTGTATCAGTTTATCGTTCCTTATCTGTCTATTTTTATCTGTCTGTCTATCCATATCTGTCTGCATATACGTCCATATCAATCCGTCCATAAATGTCCGTCTGTTCATAACTGTCTGCACATGTCTATCCATTCGTACATATCTCTATATCCATCTGTCCATACCTGCTTCATCTTCTGTACATGTCTGTCCGTCTGTCTGTTCATATGCTCTGTCCGTCTGCTTGTTCATACTAACGTATCTATTCATATACAAGTTTCCTCGTGTGTGTTTCTGCATATTTTTCACACATTGTTTAGTAGTATAGATTCACAAATTAATGTTCATTTGACACCTGCATAAATTCAGTTTTTCAGATACGATCTCATACTGTATTACTAAAATGAATGAGTGTAGGTAAACCAAAAGTAACCAGTATATCCCTACCGATAGTCACCTCTTGAGATGAAATGTGAAACGTAATCGAAAGATTGAACTTCAAATTGAGAACCATGCAACATACATATGAGAAAACCAGGCTCAACATCACACAGAGAAAAACAAAATAGCAGTTTTATCAGAGGAGAAACAAGAGTCAGGTATATCATTGAATACATTAGAAAACTGCTAGACATCACGACTCAGCGTTGATCCCTGGATATCACATTGTAAATTGCCACTAGCAAAAAAAAAGATAAGGGGAAGGTCCATGTCCAACGACGGATGTTTGAAGAGAGCTGATAAAAAAGCAGTCGAACATTAATAGCAATGATTCTAGGCTGTGTTTTTAACACCCGTGACATCATCTGCATCGAGAAAGTACGAACATCCCACTGCCAACACCATTTTAGCTTTCGTTTATTGGCAAAAAGGTCGATACATGCCCCCTCACACACACGCACTCTAATCAGACAGCTTGGAGCTGATCAATCAACTCTTGAGTTACCAGGAAAAGATTCAACTGTCCATCTTCTTCACTCGTTTGGGGGATCGAACCTGTAACCCCTGCATGCAAGGCAGACGGAATAACCATTACACCATCACAATGGAAAACATTTCAAAACATGAAATATTAATAGGAATGTTCCGGAACTAATTAGCCGGTATTTCTTTATGACAATCGGTCTTCTGCACTCTTATCAAAATAAGAATACTTCTTTGTTTCGCGTTCTTTAGAATCATCCACATTCGTTTATGATATTTTGTTTTCTTAAACCTTTGCTCTTTGTAAACCCAGTAGTATTTTTCCATTCCTGCCACTCCCTGCCACACATTAATTAAATATTTTGATCAAAAAAAATATCCATGCCATTTCTCAACACTACTACTCCTCAAATGTTGATGAAACGTGTAGCAGGAGATGGCAAGGGTTGTGTACGTTTTGGAACTTGTTGTATGAAGAGGTGACAGGGAATGGTAGGGAGTTTGTTTATGATAGAAAACTAGCAGCAATAAAGGGTGGCAGGGATAGCAAGTAACACTCTTTTCAATCCACATAATCCACACCAGACGTGTTTGTTATGACTACATTTCAATGAACATGAATAGATTCTCTATTTCAGGTCTATATTTCTCTAAAGAATGTAAAGAAATATTTGGTGGTATCATTCTCTTTCAATAACCTCTTTGTGAACACTGTCCAAATCATTTTTGATATAATGGTCGTTGGCTTTACCAGGGTTCAAATGCTACGTATTTATATAAAGCAAAGGTAATGAACTTTGAAAAGAGGCTACGGAGACAGAAAACACAAATGAATGTTTGGTAGTTTAAAAGGAGTTTGGTAAAAGTGAAAGCAGGAATAGAAAATTAGCGTGTTTAATCCTGAGGGCTGAAAGAAGAGAGAGAGAGAGAGAGAGAGAGAGAGAGAGAGAGGGGGAGGGGGGACAGGCCCATTGAAAACTTCATTTATAGATACATGGAATAGAAAAATATATGTGTTTGGACGGAAATTGAGTTACCAATTTGATTTTATCGCTACATGATAGATTGAACCCAGAGAGAGAGAGAGAGAGAGAGAGAGAGAGAGAGAAAGAGAGAGAGAGAGAGAGAGAGAGGGGGGGCACAGGCTGGAGGAAGAGAACGTTAGTTAGTAAACTAAGAGAATAAGATGATTTTTACAAATAATGTTTGTATATGATTTAGAAAATGTTTATATCTGACTGAGATAATAATACTGATGGGTAACGAAGATAGAATGAAAAATGAGTGATTGAAACGGTAAAGGGTGAGAGAATAGCTGAGCTGCAAGAGATAGACGGTGTTACTCGTCTTCGCCCATGGAATTCACAATATAAATAGAAGTGCAAGACCTGAACAACTGCTTTTATTTCTTCACGGCTGTAGGCCATCTGCACTTTTATCGAAATGGAAAGATGTCTGTGATCATAATTCCAACATAATCGCTCATCTTCGTAACTTCAACCTACGCTCTTTCTCAACCAACATAATTCAACCCATAAGTATTGTAGTCTGGTCTTCGCAAATGCTGTGAATGACACAAATTAACAGAGGGTATTAGCAGAAAAGGTTAAAAGATTCTGAACGATTTGAAGATGAACACATTAATAATTGATGCAAGCATAGCATCATCAAACCTTTTAGCGTCTATCGATGGACATAAATCTTTCCCGAGATTCACGAAACTTCTCCATCATGAACCTCTGTTATCAGTTACATTATCTCATTTTCCGCCAGCCACAGTTTTGCATATGATCTTTGCTGCGAGCCATGATGCCAATCGATTGTCTGACATTCGTGCAACATAATTAGCCCATTGTAAATCAGTTTTCCAATGGATTCTATTATTCTCAACTAATGAGATGTTCCTGTTCTTAGAAAATATTATTGTGCATTCACAAAAGAAAATGAATGATTCATACTGAAATACGATGCAAAATCAGCTGAAAAGTGATCCAAAGTTTATATTGCAATATATGTCATCTAAATGAAGTTTGTGACATCCAATGTTTCCGGTGAGGAATATTTATCATGGGGTCAAAAACACAGGACCTTAACTCTATTGCTATGTAAGTGCAAATGATTTCATTTACGATACATCACCTGTTTTAAAATCCAATAAAATATTTGTGTTTTAATGAGATAACTTTTTTTATGAAATAAAATCAAATCTATATTTAACATTGAATTTGTTAAAAAAATATCTACCATCGTTATTCTGGAGTCTAAGCAGCTTCTACCCATTTTTACTGTAAGACTTTATAGTTCACTACTTCAATGTTCTTTATAGTGTGAATGATTGCATACGTCTTACAAATTCTATCAGCAGTCTCAATCAAAAGTGACTGAATTTATCCGGCTCGAAGAGTCCATTTATATTCGATAGGAGATATTTTCATCAGCAAAATGTAGAAATATCTTACTCATATTACAAGTACAACGGGCTGAGAATCAAACAGAAAAAGTAATACTTTCCATTATATAGATAAATCATGCTCTGGCTTCGAACGGTGAAATTAAAGTCATTTGGTCAATATATTGGATGAACTGCATAAATACTTAATGATTCAAAGTTTGCATTTTGGCTGCTGAACGTTTTTTCTGCATGGTCAAACTCCATTCCTAATTCTATTCTGATTGAAAAATGATTCCTGCAATATATATATATATATATATATATATATATATATATATATATATATATATATATATATATATATCAGAATGAAATGAGTACTCATCCCACAAACCATGCATATAAGAAGATGGCACAAAATGCAATGGTGAGATCACGAGACACCACATCGTATTTGAAATCAAATCAATGAATCATAAAAACAATGATAAAACTCAAATAGAAATAGAAATAGAAATGGGTTGCTCATATTTCAAGATTGTAAGACAGCTGCTCTCTATCACGAGTCATAACATTGATCCCCATGCAAAATTGTGATCAGCATAAAAATATTTGGTCCCACAACGCCCATGATAGAGAGATCTAGCCTATCTTCAGGGAGATTTATGGCCAACAACAGATGCTAAATGGTGGCAGCTGCAGATAATTTCGCTGCAACACACAGTATGATAACTGATATATATATATATATATATATATATATATATATATATATATATATATATATATATATATATATATATATATATATATATATAAGCAACTACAAAAATACTTTGGAATGCTAGGAATACATGGTGGCAGCTGAACTTCCAGATGAATTTGTTCAACCATAACAATTAATGATCTTTCAGGTCATTTTCGACTTATAAATTGTTGGAAGATGTAATCAACGGAACACACTGGCAACAGGCAGCAAGTTGTTGAACAAGGATTATGGAAGATTAGTGTACGAACAATTGATATAATTTACTGCCTTCAAACGCGATTTAGTTACAAATCCGGCCTGTGCTGACACGACCTTTGTTCAAGCCCGATTTAATTTAACCTCAGCATTTCAACTTAAGTCGCCGTATATTTATCAAATCTTTTCAATGATCCGATTTGACAGACTGATAAGAAAAGCCGAGTTGAGTTACGTTTGAAGTCGACTTTCGCTGCCACGAGAGGATTTTACAGTCTATGTTCTTGTGGGTTTCCTAATCAACTTGTACAACTGAAAGCGTTTATAACCTCTGCCTGAATGGTTTGTGAACATAATGTATTTCAGCTGAAGGTTTCTCTAAGAGGTTGAGTTTAATGACTATCCCCACTTTTGTTATTTTCAATGTCAATTAACATCCTTTTAGAAAAAGAAAAGAGTGAAGGAGATCTTTAAAAAATGCTTGAGGAAGAATATCCAATTAACAATAATAGGGTTTCTGATATCAGTAACTGTCAACAAAATCAGTCACCATAAATGTCAACCTGGGTTGCTCAAGTGTGTGGACTGGTTCGACTGGTCAGTTGGCCGGCTGGCAGGCTGTGTATATGTTACGCAGGTTGAACTAATGAAGATAAAGTGCTAGCAATTTATACATACACCATTGATTTTGTTTAGAAACATTTTTCTTTGTTTTCTTGTAAATTTTCCTCCCCTAGGATTTTATTAGTGGGGATCAATTTGCAATGTTCGTTATTGCAGAATTGATCCTTCAGTATGTGTCCGGTAGCATTTTCGCTTTTTTTATTGATCATAAAAAAAAGGGTAAATACCTCAATTATTGATCATCACTTTTTCCGATGACTAAATCCATATCCCACCATACAGACTGCTGCCAAAAGACGTTAGTGAAGTGATAGTTTTTATCGAGTGACTAATTTAGTTTTTGTTTGTTCGTGTCGACTTTTGTTTATTCCTGTCGACTTCTTTTGGGGCATAAGACTAAAACCACTCTGCGATAGTTTCAGTAGCGAATACGTTATACGGTGGGGACCTGCTAGCCGAATGACCAAATCTCCTCCTTTACCTTGGCTTGGGACCAGCTATGTTAACCGTCCAGCTACCATTATTTCTTCTGTCAGGGTGACCTCCTTACAGATGGTCAATACCTTTACAGTGCTAGCAGGGCCAATGTTTCCTTGTATGATATTTTTGAAGATACGCTCTCTACACACGTGTATTTGACGTAGATCAGATTCGATTTTTTCGGTTTTCTAAAGCTTAAAACGACCTGTTGAAATTCAAAGTTGGCTATTCACATATTCACTGCAACTGAGTTAATTCTATTGAACCGTTCATCGATTATGTGTTTGAGGTGGGAGACTTTTTCTCATTGGCTATTTACCTAATATTTGACTTTCACCATTTAGTTGATTATCATAATCATTGAAAGAAGATCATGGCTCCCAATAAGTTTCAAACATGAAGAATGAATGTGATTCTGATGAAATGCTTGTAAAACAAAATATGTAATTCACCATGTTACTAGTTGTTATCGTCAAACTCCAGTACAATGTTGTGAGTTGATTTTGTTTTGCTATCGTGACAGCAAAAACAACAAGAACAATCTTCATCGGAATTAAGGGTGGAAAGCGATATTTAGAATTCAAAAAAATACCATCCTGCAATATGAACACACGACAAACTGATTGCCTCCGGGCTGTTTTATTGACTCAGCTGATTTGGATAATAACAGAAATCTACCATACAGTTACACAGGGGCTCATTCCATACATTTTCACAAAATGACATATATTTCATATTTTTTTTATTTGATGGATATACAATTAAAAAGATGCGGTAATCATCTTCTGACGAGATGAAATTGAAAATGGACCTAGAGTTTGCAGCAGCCAGATTTCCGATATTTCAAGAAGTTGAACGTGAAGAATTAGTAATAAGGATCACATTAATCTTCCAAGTGGAAAGGATCTGTGAATAACTCTTAGAGATCATGACAGTCTATTTAGTTTGTTCCCGTTAGTCCCAATGAATGCTGTTCCATTTCTTCGAATTCTTCGTTTTTGACCTCCTCAGCCGATCTTTCGCACGTTCTAAACCCTGAAAACAGCTCCCACTGAAAACATTCATAGGGAACTTTTTCTTTACATCTACCAACGGAAGTTCTTCACGGATCCCCATAAAATCTTATGATGGGAGAATTTCTTGAATTTTGGGACGGAAAACAAATGATCAAGAGATATTTGTTAATTTTCATTCTCTATGTCTTATGCATTCAGTCGTGTTCCCAACATTTTTTTTCCGAATGATCTCAATTAATCTTGGTGGAATTTTGAAAAATGATTTGAGGGGATAAGGTTAATATTTAAAATAGTTAAAATTCAGGGTTGATACTTAATTCTTCATCTGAATGGGAAATATTTGTTCATATACCAAGAAGAAGTCAACAATAGTAAGAAAAATAATGAAAATTGAAAATCTCTTTATCATAGCTATATATTTGATTTTCATTCAGTTTTCAGTAAAAGTATGGCGTTTACAGATTTATCTGAGAGGTTGGGTTGCCTGATTATTGATTTTCGCTCTTTAGCTCATTTCAATATCCAGCAACCGTTCATCCTAGTGAAATGAGGGATTGTCAAACCGTCAATATCACTCAGAATGAAATCAGTGAATTAAATTTTGACTCCAGCTAGAAAAAATCATCATGATCATCATCATTGTCGCCACTAGACATAAACATTCCCTGAGATTTGCCACATCTCTCTATCGTGGGCCTTTCAGAGCCAGCATTTTCTGAAATTATTTACTTCGTCACGTGTTCTTTTTTTTGGCTGGCCCCAGTTTGGCATATGATGTCTGGGGATCCATGTCATGAGTTGTGATGTCCAGTGGTTGTTTGTCATCATTGCTACGTGATCAGCCCATTGCCATACTTTCGGAGGTTTCCATGATATCTCTGGCTGTTGCTTTTTTAAAAATATATACTCCTCAGTCCAAAGCATGATTCTTAATTGTATGTGTTGCATAGTTCCAATGTCCACTAACATTCATTTCTAATGAGGTGAGGAGTGACTGAACAATTACTGGCACTATGAATCGAATTGATGAATTGAGTTCAAATCGCAACTAGAACCATTTATATCTATTTTGGATCAGATAAAGTATGAAACGGTCTTTTCTTAACTTCCTTGTAAATTGTATAGTAGAATGGAGTCTCTAGTTATGGTGAGCAACCAGTCTAGGACACGGACAAATATGATTTCATGATAGCTGTGACAACCCATAGCACTGGTGTTCGAGCATGGAAGTAGGTAGATCTTTGTTTATTACAGGATGAGGGGCAACTGCTCACCTAAAATTGGGGAAACAGAGTAATTTCTTTTGTAAGTCGGTGCAATTTGGACAGAACAAGTCCTTGGCGTCCCCTTTACGCGGAAAGTCCTGTACGCTCATTGATCATTTGTAATTCTTACAGCCGGTCACCAAACTTCCAAAAACCTTGTTTTGAATAAATTTTCCTTAAGTTTCAGAATTTGGAGGATTTTCCAATCCAAATTGTTCTCATTACAATGAATTGAATGAAAAATTCAACTTATTTTCTTTAAGAAATAAGGCATATAATATATATAATACATAAGATATAAAAAAGATATATAAAATAATACACTATATAATGTATATATGTTATACATAATTATGATACATACAAACACACACACACGCGCACATATGTATGTCCATATATATATATATATATATATATATATATATATATATATATATATATATATATATAGAGAGAGAGAGAGAGAGAGAGAGAGAGAGAGAGAGAGAAGGAGAGGGGGGAGAGGTTACCTAGACTTATCAATGAGTAAGTTTTGGAATATAAATCCCGAAAGAGCTATGGTAAGATATATCATACAAATAGATATGCAACAAAAAATGAAGGCAGGCATGGAGACATACTTATATAATTTATTGAGAAATAGATATACGATCTGAAAGAATGGTTAAAAATTGCGTTATATTATATTGAAACAGACTTTGATGCCCCGTTATTACTAGCCAAACGTATCATTTAACCTTTGACAACGTATATAAAATAAACAATTAAACGGAATTAAACTTGCAAAAACCAGACGATCCCAAAAATCTAAAAAAAAAAAATGTATAACCATGCATTCTCCCAATAGTCACTTATGGAGCTGAAACATGGAAACTAACCAAGAGACAGACTCGCAAACTGAGAAGCATGCAACGTGTGTTTGAGGGGATCATGCTCAACTACATAGAGAGACCACAAGACATCATTGTATATCAGGGAAAAAACATCATAGAAAACTATTAGAAACTATTAGAAAACTTAAATGGCAATGAGCAGGCCATGTTGCGAGAATGACTGACAACCGATGGAAATCGCAACTCACAACATAGATCCCAAGAGATCAAATGCGAAATCGAGGTGAAACTAAAATTTTGGTAGTGCAGGAGTTTTGATCCCTTTGTGGCCCCACTACTTGGGATATATTGTACGATATCAGTAGATACGCAGTGAGTGATTTATTTTAAAGTATCTGGGGAACTCTCACCTGGGGTCTCGGGAACGTTTCACAGTGGCACCCAACACCCCTCTATGTCTCTGTTTTCACGTTTTTTGAGCCCTCAAGGAGGGTGACTTCTCCATTGACCTCCTATCAATTTTGACCCTTTGAAGCGAAAAACAGCATCCGTACCTCTTTAAACCCTCCAAGTCCACCTCCAATTTTGATCCCTTTTGATAGGTTAAAAAAAAAAGCCTATTGTTAGGAAAAAAGTATTTGCTAACTTATTTTTTTCGAGGCAGTAGGGGGGCATTTTACATCATTCGAAGATGTGTATATGAATATATGAAATAAGAAAGTATTGATATTGAGCAGAAAGTGAGGTTCTATTCTGGTATCATAGTTACATTGAAAATAGAACTCCGCATTGAAAAGCCTTAAGATGTTTCATCCGTTTCTGCTGGGTAAAATAATTTGGCTCGAGAAAAAAAAACAAATAACAAAAAAAACAAAAAACAAAAACAAAAAAAAACAATAAAACTTTCAGATATGTAGAAAAAAAGATATTCTTCACTTCAGTTCACCTTTTGAGAGAAAAAGCTTTCCTGAACCGCTGACCACCTAAAGGGAAAAATAAAGGTTACTTTCAATTCTGACCTCTTAAAAAAGGATTTCTTCGAATTTTCCCCCCGGCAGAAGTTGGACTGGCCCGTTTTCACTTTTGATCCTTTAATGGGGAGCATCAATTAATACTGACCCTTGACACCTCAAAAGGGGAAAAGGTTTCCAACTTTTTAATTCTAACCTTGAAGAAAAAAGACTTTCACATTTGACCCCTAAAAATAGGGGAGTAGTCTCCCCTTTTGTTTTGACCACTCAGAGAAAGCAAAAGGCTCTTTTCGGTCAGAAAACATTGTTTGGACTGCTCGTAATTTTTTTTCATGATAGACAAAGACTCAGCCCGCATATAAAAAGATATATAAAATGATATATTATATAATGTGTATATGTAACAGATAATAATGACACACACACGCACACACACACACACTCAAACACACACACATACACACACACACACACACACACACACACACACATATATATATATATATATATATATATATATATATATATCGCGGATGAAGTGAAAATTTAGTGCTCAAACACATTTTAAAATGAAGTAGCGTTAATATGCCGACATCGGTTAAATATCTATTAACAGACAGACCTTAATATCCCAAGTACAAATACAAAATATATCCTCCGTGTATCTTAATCTTCCCGTTATTACCATGGACGATATCATTATTTTATAGTTCTTGCTACTTTGGAGAACAACCAAATCACCATAATCATCTTAAATAGAGGAACTGACCAAACCCATAATAATCAAATTGACTACTATGTAGGTAAAGTGAACACAAAGAGTTGGAAATAAATTCAAGTGGGAATGAAATACTCTAAGAAATGAAACCTACCACGGAAAACTGATGGTAACGAAAATGCTTACACCATAACTTCCTATTTTATCACTACCAACAAGCACACCATCCCAACTATAAAACATAAGTGATAACAAACCACTATACAACAGATAAAAGAAAAGATATTTTAATAAAATTAAAGGTAGATCATACAAGATAGAAAAGTACACCCCTCCCAAAATGTCCTTAATAGGAATAAAAAGAAAACGAATTTTTCGTCTGAAGAAGCATGTACAGGGCAGAAACATGGACGTATTTGTTTAGTGAAGCCTTACATTATCCTATTTCAAGTTTATATATCACATTGGTGTTCAATATTGAATGCATCGAGCAGTTTATGAAATAAACCAATCATACATCGGATATTGTATTTTGATTCCTGATTTGTTATATATATATATATATATATATATATATATGTATATATATATATATGTGTATATATATGTGTATATATATATATATATATATATGTATATATATATATATATATATATATATATATATATATATATATATATAAGCAATAAGTATTTTATCAGACAATAATTACATAGACACTTTTAGTAGGAACTCTTTTTTGAACGACTTTTTAGGCGGTGAAGATTTGCTGAACGGCCCCAACATTGAATGTCGATAAACAATAGAGAAAAGGCCATGCATCAGCTCTGTTGACTGGGCGAAAAAGCCAAACGGTAAACGGTAGTACAAATCACAGCTACGTATCCCATCTTGTCTTCTTTATATACTATCCATACATTCACTTATATCATGAAAAATGGATATTTAATCCAACAAAATAATTATAAAGTTGATATATATATATATATATATATATATATATATATATATATATATATATATATATATATATATATATACATATATATATATATATATAGTAAGAGAGACAGAGAGAGACAGAAAGAGAACTCCATCTTTGTGTATTCTGAACAACTGTACACATAATAACAGTTTCAAATCAATTCAAGCAAGACAGCAAAGGAGAGGGTATCTGAAATTGTCGTCCCCGTTTGTTCGAGAAAATATCTTCACTTGTTACCGGAAAGTATCAAGCACTTTGAATATCTGAAGGAACTTACTGTGCATGCATGAAAAGACACTCCCCCGTAGGGTTATTCTGTCAGCACTGATATTCCATTCACTGAGACTTTACACTGTTCATCTGTCGTATTTACAATGGCTGATCCTACTTGTTCGTCTAATAACGTGCAAGACATCGCATAATTCAGGTCTAATGCCCCTGCAGTTCAATTGTAGCTTACTGCGCTTCATGTCGATTTCAAACGTGATTTTAAACTGGATACGAGATAAAAAAAAAAGAATATAAGAAGACAGCAGATGGTGATCCCAAAAGAAAAAAACTTTGTAGATTGCTTTAGAAAGTTGAAAAGGATGTGGGAATGAATAATCGAAGTCACAAGGGGAGTACTTTAGAGGGACTCACATGACTTTGCCGTAGATTGGCTATATTTTGTAAATATCAATTGGCTGGATATCTTTGGGACGGGCATTAACTTCATCCAAACTCTTTACACTTTCATTGAGATGATCTTACGAAACCTCAACGGAATCAGAACTGATGACGATTGTCTAAGCAGACTCTGATTTGCAGACAACATCGCCCTTCTTGCAGAGAACTTCCACAACCCCCAACCAATGATAGATGAACTTGATAAAGACAGCAAAAAAGTGGCTTGCACTTGAGCTCCGGAAAAACAAAGATCCTTTTTATTAAACACGTTGAAAATGAACACATTGGGCAAAAGTAAAATTGCAAAAATGGAGAAAAAAGACTATTACATCTATTTAGGACAACGTTCTCCTTGGAATCTCAAAAGAAGAGAAAAAATAATCATAGGATCACTCCATCTTGGCAAGAACGGTATACAATCAATGCATTCTCCTAATAGTCACCAATGGAACTGAAACAAATTTAAACGAGAAACTGATCCTCAAAGTAAGAAGCATGCAACGTGCACATAGAAGAATCATACTCAACCTCACATTGTTGGATTACAAGACAGTACAATATATTAGGGAAAAAAAGTAGAAAACTCCAGTGACAATATACTGGCAATGTTGCAAGCATGGCAGACAACCAAAGGACATCTCGACGCTCAACATTCATCACCAGCGATCAAATGCGAAACTGACGCCGGCAGAATACAAGATTGAGAGACGAACTAGACAAATTCAGAAAGTAATGCCTCCACTATGCCCATGATAAAGAGATCTGGCGGACAATAAAAGATTGATGATGTATATATATATATACATATATATATATATATATATATATATATATATATATATATATATATATATATATATATATATATATACAATCAATCTTTTATCGTCTTTTGTGAGACATTTACCTTCCCCGAGATTCGACATATATATTTACTGTTAAACTTCAACAGGATTCAGTTGGGAGGCACTAAATAACGGAAAATTTTCACTCCAACTCTCCTTTCTAAAAATACACCATCAGTATCGACTTATATTGGCAGGTCATCAGAGGTCATATTATCCGATGAATCTCTCGTGGAACAGAATGGATTCCGACAATTGATAAGGTCAGAGAAGTGTAAGCGATAAAAAAACAAAAACAAACAAAAAAATACATTGTTTTTGACTGGCTTCTACATTTCAAACATCGATGATATAGTAAGATAAATTCATGTCTTATCAGCTACGCTTCAATTTTGACATCATGACGCCATTTGTTCGAATTCCCGCCTTTCCAGCTTTAACACTGCTTATGCATTGTTTCTTATTTAATTGATTAAATTCTACCGAATTAGTTTGGAAGTGGAATAAAAATTGAGCATCTTTCAGCTGATTATGCTGTTCTCAATGAATATCTCTGACATTTTGTAGGAGTGTAGGCAATGAGTTAAACAAGAATTTCTTACATTTTTGGATTGGCCCAGGAATCTTTCAATTACAATATGAGTACCCTTTTTTTTTTCATATATCCATGTATTTGCTCATGTTTGCCAACAATATCTACTAAAACGTCCAATGACATACAATGATACTTTGTAAAAGGGTGGATAGTGACCAAGCATGAATTAGACACGAATTCGGGGGGATCCAGGTATTTTTCTTTTCTTATATAATCCACATATTATGAAGAAGTAAATATTGACTCAGAATTCGGTAAAATCAAAGGCAACTGTGACTTTCCCGTTTCAGCCTACGCTGCAGAAGTACAGTAGCAAGTGCTGATGACGAATAGGAATTCAAATAAGAAGAAATCAATGGTTCCTACCCTAACACAGACATCGACCCCTTATAATACTAACGCCAAAGCCCTAACCCTAAAAACACTAACCCTCAAGCTGGAGCAGCGGCCATCTTTATGTGGGAAAGGAAACAATAATCGTGAAAAGAGCCTAAACAGTAGTCTGAAATATGGGAACCCAATCACAGACACCAGAAATATGATCTCTTTGAGGATATTTTAGTTTCGTGAGAGGTCCTTAGACGTTACTAATTCATATGAGCATCAAGTTGAACTTTTTGAGAATCATTAAGGACGCTTGAAGCGCTGTCCACTTGGTTTCTAACTTCTAAAAATACGTTATCAATATCGACTTATATTGGCAGGTCATCAGAGGTCACATTATCCTATGAATCCACCAATATATAAGATGATATCCGAGTATTGATAAGGTCAGAACAGGTTATGCCATCTGAATATCTATTCTTCATTGGCTTCTATGTTTCCAGAATCGGAGATACAACAAGATAAATCAAATTAAATTATCAGTGACACATCCCTTTTGACACAAATCGTTCAAGGTTTGCCTTTCTCTAACTTCAACACTGTATATTCATTGTTTACCATTCAACAATTCCTCCTTGTTTTTTTTTATGCGATCACTTAGATATAATTCTTCACTGTGTCAGTTGTTAAATGTCCCTCATGTCAATAATATGCGTGTCAGTGGAGAGTTTAATAAAACTACGGATGCATACAGTGTGTACAGCGATAGAAAGTTATCTGTGATAACATTCATACTGTTGTTTAGTTTTGATGACCAAATAATTTGATGATTTCAATTCTAAACGAAAACTACTGTATTCTACCCTGACATTTCAGTATAAACTGGAAATTAATGAAAACATGTTATGCACATGATATTCGTATTTTCTAATATTGAGATGTATACGGCTAAGTTGATTTCTGTTTTTTTCTGGATCAGCAGTTAACTTTATATATCAACAGTGTCTCATATGAAAATCGGTTCCCATTTGACCATAAGTTGAGCATTTTTGAGCCTGATCAAATCATAGATTGGTGACCAATTTGCAACCTTTTGCCAGAATAAGCAAAACTTTTTTATTAAATGAGTTATATAGAAAATGCTACGCATCTGGTCGCCAAGAACAAGTTATGTGAACCCAATTAAAACTCAAATTTGAGACCATCTGTTCTAAACAACTACGGGCTTTGTGTCTGACAGAGCAAAAATAAATCCTCAACAACAGGTCAAACATATCTAAAAAATTAGAGATTTTTAGTGTCACACGGTTATTTAGTGTAACACAGTTAGGCCATTTTATTGCAAAAGCCGAGGTTATTGTATTTGGAAAATTATTTTAGGCAGAGGGAATACGATCAGTGTTTGGCAACATCAATGGCTTACAACAAGATCTTGACTTATCCAGAATAAGTAAAAGGTTTCACGAAAGTAACTTATCAGTCATTCCGTCTGAATTCTTTTCGAATCATACGAAAACTTTTGAAAATGTTAAATGACAATGATTGAAAATTATGTTATTCGAATTCTGTCAAGTTCAAATTAGCTTTTCGGTAAACCCTTAGTTTAACGGACTAATAGGGTCAGATGGTTACCCGTTAATTGTGGATATCCGTTGAAAAGAAGGGGAAACGTGATGTTCAACCTTTTTTTACTCTTTTGATGTTCGAGTTTGAATATCTTAATGCAAAACAACATCAAAACCGTTTAGATACAGTATTTTTCAGTAGTAAAACAAAATTTGTTGGATATTTGGATTGTTTGCTATGACACAAATACGTCCCTTTTTTTATAATACCACAAATGCATTGTCAGGGGTATTTTGTATAAGTACCCATTTGATCGAAGGAATATTTTGCAGCTTATGTATCTAGCTCGCTAGCTTGCTAGTTTGCTCTAACAATCTGCAATCCACTCATTTTTATTTTTATTTTTCTCTCACTAGTTTATTTGTGAGTTTTTTGAAGTACAACAACTGATAGTAAAACACAGTGCCACATTGAAGACTTGGACAAGTTCTGATATTTTGGATTTTCAGTAAAAAAAAAGTTTTGGTAAAAAAAAAGATAATTATCTGAAATATAAAAATTCTGTACTGAAATCGGATAATATCCGGATTTTGTTGAAGGAAACCCTAAACATATCTGAGCCTCACTGATGTATTTTTACACTGATATTCGATATCTCGAACAATTCATTATATGTAAATGAAACAGAAATGTATAAATCTAATTATAAAATATCCAAGTTGGCAATGCCAAAATCGAATTTCTGTGCACTTCTGCAATGCATTTGTTGACTTTTTTTTTAAATGGATAGTCACTTTTTAAACACCCTATACATTTCTTTTCCTCTTTTTCCTATCCAAATACTTTTCCTGTTTTTTTTTCCTTAGAGCACAGGTGCAATCTGTAGACACCAGATAAATTGCCACGCTTATCTTGTAGAGGACCACTCTTCGGTCTGATATCCAAATAGTTAGTTTCTAAATCTAATGCTGGATGTTTTGTAGATGTGAATCGATCGGTGTCTAGTTGACAATTAGGTATCACTGGATTATTCAATTTACTTCCCTGAATTTGGCCTCCGAACCGAGACCAACTTCTTAATGGAAATTAACAAACAACAAAGCAAGTCATTCCATTCCAGACAGCTTTTGGATTTAAAAAAAGTAATATATTATTGAACCTTCTGTTTTGTTTTTTTTTTTTCATTTGATATCATCGTAATTTTAACTAACCGATTCTTGTATTTGTTTCCTTATTTTCTTTGGTCACAAAAAGTAATTAGAAATAACTTCTGGTTAGTTGTACCGTAACTCAGTTAATGATCAAGCGACGACCTGCGTCTTCTATCCCTGTTTTCATTATGTGTCCTGACCTGTTGCTCTCAGAACTAATCTTTTTCTCACTCTGCATTTTACAAATGCGAGCTTTGGAACCTATGGTACAACTAGACACTCCATCCAATAAAAGTGGTGACGTCAAAGTACACGGAGTATTTAAAAAAAAACAAAAAAAAAACAGCCCCCGTTGTATTCTCCCGAATAGTGATTCCCCAACATACACGTGAACACAAACAAATAAAATCACTGCCTAGTGTTTTAACTCCTCCACTGCAGCTTCCAGTAACAGAAAATACGATCCAACGAGGTAAGAACGTCCTCCACCCAGTGCTGCACTGAATCGAATTCGTATCCCCAGCTAATTATGCTGTCGTGATAAATACTGTCAGATTGGTGTTCATGTGTATCAAAGGCAATATTCAATATGCTACAAGATGAATTTTAGCGTGGTGTAGGAGAGAACATTGAATCACTTGGCTTCATTCAGAGCGCTATGTCCATATGAGTACGAAAAAAGATGTGTGACTTTGTATCAGTCACAACTCTAACGCTAATGATATCTGACATTGATATCCAACCCTGTCAGTGATATTAAGGGTATTAAGAGGCTTCACAGTGAAGTGATGAAAATCATGAATATAGACAAACGATAAAAAAAATCCCTCTTTTTCTTCTGTTCTTGAAATTGTACAACTTTTGATTCTTTTTCGATAGTCCATCGAAACATAACATCAATAATTTTGAAGTACGGAAGCCTAAAAACAAAAAAATAGGATTACATTTTCTCTTTTGTTGCCAAAATGCCTGATCTGCTAAGCTATTCCAAACTATGAACACGGTAACCACAATCCCTACCACTGAATCTAACCCTAACTATCTACCCTGGGGTAAGTAACGAAATGTTCTCATGAATTACCTCATAAAAATAATTTTGATCTTGTGAAAACTAACTTAAAATCCCCCAAATGCCCAATATTGATTATTCTTTCTCATTTCAAACTTTCAACAACATTAGCCTTTTAGAAAAAAATAATTGGAAATCCAAAACCTTCATTAATCTGGGACCCATCATAAAATATCTGAGATTAGGCGTTTCGTTTGAAATATTTTAATTCTCCAACTTTTTGCTTTTGCAATTCGGCTAAAAATTTGAGTTTCCAGCCGGTGAGAGAAAGAAAATGTTATCGTGTAAAGTCTTTTGTACATTAAACTTATATATTATGGACGACAGCTCTTGGTGAGGAGTACAAAAAAAAAACAAACTTCATAATCATTTCACTGTTGATGAATCATTCGGGTGAGACATCAATAGAATCGACATTTAGTCATGGTGTTTATTAATATTTGATAGCTAGGTGCAACCAATTATATTTTGAAAAGCGAGACATGAAAAAAACAGATTGATACATTGAAGGCCGAAGAGAGAATGTCAAATCTTTTACTCATTCGTTTTGGCCTCCGAGCAAAGGAACATACATCTTCTATGAATAAATGGATGAATGAAAGGCCTGGCTTTGCTAACTTGGGGAGATTCTCAATTATTGTAGGATACGAAGACGGTTAGTGCTACGTATGTGAAATAACCCTCTTGCCTGCATGATTGCATTTTACGGTGAAGTTCGATATCTGCACACTGCATTCAGAATGCTTTTTGTCATTTTGGGAACTTCCAGGTGGTAGTAAGGTACATTAGTCAAAGAGTCGCTGCTGGGCGTTGATCGCATCAAACGAATGTATATAAAAAAGGTTGGATAGTAATTGAAGACGTCACGTGTTGGTTACACACACTAATCAGAATGCTTTAAAATGCTATCAGATATTGTCGGGTACTGTTGGGCGGTTATCATGTACACTGGACTGAGAATACTTATCAAAGCCAATGAGACTGTGCTTATCAGTTGTCTGGATCTCGTTACACACTGGGGATTATGAAAGTTTTCAAAGTCTGTCGAGTGGCCCTGAGTTTTGTCGAATGTCAAATATGTCCATCGGACTCAGACTGTTCATAAGAGTAGAGAGACAGAGATAAGAGTCGTTGGGTTGTATTGACAAAAGCTTTAAAGAACTAGCAGAAGTAGTTGTGGATTGATGGGCGGTAATTAGGTACATTGTATTCAGAATGCCAAATAAAAACTTTCAGACAGTGATAGGAGTTGTTGGGTTGTATTCAGGATGGTTTAAAGTCTTTGTAGAGGTGTTGGGGACTTGTTGGGTGACAATTGAGTACATTGTATTCAGAATGTCAGATAAAAACTTTCAGACAGTGATAGGAATTGTCAGGCTGCAGTTACACAATCTTTATTATGAATGACGCTGGAAGTCTGTCAGACGACCCGGACCTTTGTCAGATGGTTATTGTGTACATTGGATTCGTCAGGCGCCAAGTGTATTTCACACAAAGTATTCTAAATGGTGTAATAGACTATCAGATGTTAAAGTGCGTAGTAAGGCAGTAATTTGATCAATCAGCAAAACGCTTTATGAAGTCTCTATCCAGTATGTTACAAAAAGCAATTGAATTTTGCCAGGAAATGCTGTGCGTTTATACGGAACATCGGTCTCAAAATGCTTATCAAAGGTTTTCAAACAGTGAAATGTGTTGTCTGAATTTAGTTACACGCTAATTATAAAATGCTATCAAATGTTGCCAGGAAATGAAGTGCGTTAATGAGTAACCTCGGTTTCACATTGCTTATCAAAGGTTTTTAAACAGCGCAGTGTGATTCCCGGTCTTAGTTACATGCTGATTATAAAATGCTTTCAGATCTGTTTGAAGGCCCCGAGTTTTGCTAGATAGAAATAGAATTCAACGGACTCAGGATCTGTAGAGAAGCAGTTGGACACCGGTGGGATTTGTCGGGTGGTATTCATGGTAAGTGATTTAAAAGGCTATCGGGTGTTGCCAGGCGTTGTTTTGTTCTGCCTGATTTTAAACAATCGATTATAAATGCCTTCAAAGTAAATTACACGTCCTCGAATTTTGCCAGGTTGTAATTGAGCTGGGTATAATAAAAAGCAGTCAGAAAGTAATGGGAGAGGGCGGGCGGTAGTTACACACATTGTATCCTTGAGGGCAATGTTTGACGTTAATTAGGAAAATCTAACCCAGGCTGCCAATGAAATCCTGTCAGATATGGCTGTTGATTGTTGAGAAGTGGTTTAACACTGATTATAATTGATTTTTAAGTCTGTCAGACGGTCCAGAGTATCGGAGTGTATTGGATCCAGAATACTTACAAAAGCTGCCAGGCAGTGATAAGAAGTGCTGGGCGGTAGATACACAGACCGTATTTGGAATGCTTTTGAAGGCTATCAGATGTAGTTCAGGGGCATATTGACAGCTGTCAGGCAGTGCTGAGATTTTTCGGACTGTGGTCACACACAACAGATTATGAATGATTTTGGACCATCCTGATCTTGGTTGGGTCGTAATTGATGATATGCTGTAAAGGCAGTCGGATTGTGATAGAAGATGGTTAAACTCTCAATTCTGAATGCTTTATAAGGCTATTGGATGTTCACTGCCGGGGTTGGGCAGAAATTAAACTCATCGGACATGATTACTATTAGAAATAGTAGTCGGGCCACAGCTACATAATGAGTGGTCATTAGATACATAGGACTCAGAATGATTATTCAAGTCTGCAGACGGTGCTGGGAATAGTCGAGCTCTGGTTACACATCGTGCATGTTATTCTGAATGATTTGAAAGGCTACACAATGTTGTCGGTGCTTGTTTGGTGTGCCCACCTCAGTCCATCAGACGGTTCCGATCTTCGTTGGATGGCAATTGATTACTTCAAACTTTGATTGCATATGAAAGTCTTTAGACAGCCGTACAAGGCCTGTCAAATAGACTGTGATGAACTATTCTGGGATTTGAATCACTTTCAGATGCTCCCAATTTGGTCGGGTTGTAAATTCATTTTATCTGACTATCCGACTGAGAATGCTAAAAATTGTCGGATGATAGTTACGCTAACGGTAATCAGAATGTCTTTTAAAAGACATTGAATGTTGCAGGGCGCTGTTTGGCCTTAAATAAGTACATTGGAACCCAAATACTTATTAGAGGGAATCAAAAAGAGTTAAGACCCACAGAATGTTTTAAAAAGCATTTGGACGTTTTCGGTCGTTGTTGGGAAGTATTATCCTAATTAGTTTCAATATCTATCATAATGTCTTGATCTTTGAAAAAGTAGTTGGACAATGCTGGGAGTTATGCGCATTATTTAAAGATGTTTGAATGCCTGGAATGAGGGTCATAAGATAACAAACAGAATATACAAGCGAGTAACTATGTAGAATGAAAAATCCCAAAACTAACACCGTGAGAGGTGAAACAAACCATCAAACAAACGGGAAAAAGGTACAGCCCCTTGACCAAACATCACCATCAACCTACTCAAAAAAGCCGGTCAAGTCATCACCAGGACACAAACCATCTTATCCAGCCCAACGCAGCGTACACATGACAGAAATATGCTCAACATTATGTGAAGATATTGCAAAACAACGCATTATATTGGAGAAAAACAGGAATCAGAGGAATCATAAAATCCAGTCGAAAACTCATATGGCAATGGAATGGTCCTGTTGCAAGAATATCTGACGACTGACAGATCCTCAGAGATCATATGTAGAGCTGTAATCGAGAAAAATGTAAAATGCTGTGACGAAAAAGGCAAGTTGAGAGAGTATTAGCTCTGCAACGCCATTGATAAAAAGAAGCCTGGCAAATCCTGTGAAAAAGTCTTTGTCCAACGACGGATGATAATTAATTTGTTACATCGGTTTAATAATGCTTATTAAAAGCTATCTGATTAAGTTGAAGTTCGTTAGGATGTGTTTATACACCTCAAATCATAAATGAGTTTCTGGTTGTAGATTAGGGCGATTAGTTGCATTGTTCTCTGAATGTTTGCGCTGTCAAACAGTGCTGAGAATCGTCGAGCGGTCGTTGCAAAGTCTATCATATTTGTTAGGTCGCAGTTGAGAGCATCAGATTCGGGATGCTCATATAATTGATCATATTGTGATGGGAGTTGTCAAGTGCTGTTGGATAGCAATCAGTTACATCTTATGATAATTACTTATACTGTGCCAGCATTTTTCAGGTGGTCATTACGCATAATAATCAGAATGCTTCAAAATGCTATCGTATTTTGCCAGGTATTGTTGGGCTATCATTAAGTACATTGGATCCAGAATGCTTATTAAAGGCTACCAGATGATTTTGGGTGTTGATAAATGCTTTCAAGATCAATCAATGGGTGCTTATCTCAGTCGCATGGTTCTTGAGTATATCTAAACAAAGAAAGCAAAAAAGTTGGCCTACACATGAACTTCAATAAAACGAAAATCATGTGCAATAATCATGTTGAGAATAAGAACATAACTGTCAAGATAGAAAATGCAAAACTCGGCAAGGTTGACCACTACATCTACCTTGGACAATGAATCCCCATGAGACCCTCAAAAGAGGAGGAAATCAAGCGAAGAATCACTTTGGCATGGCAACTTTCAAGAACCAGATGATCCCAATAATCCTAAAAAGATGAGTATACAACCAATGCATTCTCCCGATAGTCACTTGTGGAGCTGAAACATGGAACCTAACCAAGAGACAAGCCAGCAAACTGAGAAGTATGCAACGTGCGCATGAGAGAATCATGCTCAACCTTACGTGGAGAGATCACAAAACAGCATAGTATATAAGGAAGGAAACGGGTATTCATGACATCATAGAAACTATTAAAAAACTCCAATGGCAATGAGCAGGCCATGTTACAAGAATGATAGACAACCGATGGACATCACGTCTTACAACACGGATCCCCAGAGATCACATAAGAAACCTAGGCCGACAGAACACAAGATGGAGGGATGAACTTGAATGATTCAGGAAATACTGGATCCGCTATGCCAATGATAGAAGGTTGTGGCAAATCGTGGGGAAAGTCTATGTCCAACGACGAACATTAAAAGACTGATGATGATGATGACGATGATGACGATGATGATGATGATGATGATGATGATGATGAACCAGCCGGACAGTGATTGGGGTGTCTGCCTGGAGTTACTCACCATGTTATAAAGCTTTCAAAGTGAATCTTTGTCGATTATTTATCTGACAGCATTGGGAGTTGCCAGTTATGCACAGCATTCAGAATGCTTTTAAAGTCTACCAAGCGTTTCCGGGTACTGGTGAATTCAGTCAGTATTATGAGTCGTTGAGTCGGAGATATTCAGCGGATTTTACGTGTTTTTAATACTTCAATGCTGTCAGACAGTCTTGACATTTCTTATGAGGTAAATTGGATTCAGAATGCTCATGATGCACTTGGACAATGGTGTGAGATGTCAGGCATTTTTACTTAAGCTGTTCTAAATGTTGAGTTGTAATTAGGTACATGAGATATGGAGTACTGTCGTACAGTGTCGATAATTTCATAATATGCTAGGAACTCCTGATCTTTGTTGGGTCTCAATTGAGTATGTCAGACGCAGAATGCTTACAATGCAGTCAGACAGTGATGGTTGTTGTTAGACCGTGATTACTCCCCTCAGATTATTAATCTTTTCAGTGTCTCTCAGACAGTTTTGAATTTTGTTGTGCTGTGATTAAGAATATCAGTCTCCGAATTCTTATGAAAGTATGCCAGATATAATTGAGAGTTGCTGAGAGTTACATACGATTATAAATGCTTTTAAAGTCAGTCGAAGGGTTTCAGCTAATGTAATATGATGGACTTGGAATACTTATAAATGCAGTTTGACCGTGATGACAATCATCGGGTTATGTTCATTGCAAAATATTTTGGAAGGATACCTGACGTTGCCAGGTGTTGTTGGGTGGTTATTAGCTAAACCTGATTCAAAATGCCTATAAAACACTGTCAGACAGCGATGACATTTTCGAAATTCTGGTTAAACACCTCGAATTATAAA
Source organism: Thysanoteuthis rhombus (assembly GCA_963457665.1). NCBI lineage: Eukaryota > Metazoa > Mollusca > Cephalopoda > Oegopsida > Thysanoteuthidae > Thysanoteuthis > Thysanoteuthis major. Next base: position 36,376,037 of record OY735232.1, on the reverse strand, counting down.
TTATACATTATGATTTGAAAGGCTATTAGATCATGCCTGGCCTTGTTGGCTGGTAATTAGGTACAACGGACCAGGAATGCTTAATAAAGGCCGTCATGTTTTGAAGTTGTAAGGCTGTGGTCAAACTCCCAAAACACTATCCATCTTTGAAAAATGCTTTCAAAATCAGAATGCTCATAGTGTACAATAGACTCTTTATGCTGACAAAACAGTCTGACAGTAGTGGTAATTATGGGGCAGTTGTTATGCTCACTATGTAGAATGCTTTCAGAAGCTTCAGGGGGTTGTTGGATATTAATCTGATAAATCAGTGGTATTAGATGCTTTCAGACAGTCTTTGGGCTATAGTCATACACCTTGACTTATTAAAGACACTACTATGAGTTGTTGCGCAGTACTAACGCACACATGTTTTGAAATACTATTTTATGTTGTCAGGCGTAGTTGTGCAGCAATTAGATAAATCAGATTCTGAATACTGACCGTTGTCAGGTCCTAATCATACCTCGATCAGCAAATACTTTCGAAGTCTATCAGATAGACCCAATCTTCGTCAGGTACTAATGATGTACAATTGGATAAACAATGCTCGTGGAGTATTCTGACATTAATGGAAGACATTTGGTTGCGGTTATCCATCTTTTTCAGAATGTTTTAAAAGGTTATGGGATGTTTGGTGGTTATGATGTACATCGGACATAAAGGCTGTCAGTGTTGAGGGTTTCTGGTCTGTGGTTTCACCCAACATTCCTGGTATTTGTCAGATGAATTTCTCGAACTCAGAATGTTTATAAAAGCAGTCAGGAAAGAGATAGAAATAGCTGATTATTGTTTGGCGGTAATTTTGTTCATCTGACTCTGAACTCTCATCGAAAACAGTGATAGGAGTCATTCAGGCTATGGTTACACTCATCATTTAGGATGATAGAAAAAGCTATCTGACTTGAAACGCTTACTAAAGATCCACAGACAGTCTTGAAAACTGTCGGGCTTTGGTTGCACGAATTATTATGAATTATAAATGCTGACAGGCGGTCCTGTGCTTTATTGGGTGATAATTGAATACTTCGGACTTAGAGAGCAATTAGACATTTATTTGAGTTGTTGGGCGATAGTTAATGCACACTATTCAGTACGCTTCAAAAAGCTATCGGGTGTTTAATGGTGATTACGTAAATTGGACTCGGAATGCTCATACAGTTAGCACTGACAGACTTCGAATTATAAATGCTTACAAAAACTGTAAAACTCCCATCAGCTATTTAAATGATCAGATTTCATGTAAATCTTCTTATTGATCAGTGATGGGAGTAGTCGTATGCTGTCAGACAGGAGCTTTTCAGTAGGTTAAGATTTGTCTGGCTACTGTTACGCGGCACGGATTATCGATGCTTTTAAAGTCTGTTAGACGGCTTTAAGCTCTCTCAGATGTTAGGTGTATCTGGCCCAGTGTACTTCCAAAACAATCGAATAGAGATGTGAGTTGTCGGGCAGTAGTTATGGATGATGGATTACGTATGTTAAACTCAAAATAATTATAGAAGCTGTAGGCCAGTGAAGTGAGTCGTCTTCCAGTAGTTATGGGTATTTATGGATGTTATTTAGTTACTTTATCCTTTGATAAAGGACGCCAGACAGTGTTGAGGGTTGTAAGACTTTGGTTACACATCTTTAATGCTTCAATATCTGACCTGAAATTTACCAGGTAGTGATTCAGTAATCAGACTTATTGGGTGGTAATTACGTAACACTATTATGCTTTCGGATAGTGTTTTGTGACCGGGCCTGAAATAATCAAACACTGAAAGCTATCCGGCTGTTGTTCCTCAAAGCGGATCGTGAATTCTCTAAAAGTCTGTTGAAAATAGTTGGGCGTTAGAAGACAATTATCGCGTCCTTTAGACTGAAAGGCAGTCGGTCAGTGTTTGGATTCGTCATTAGGTAATCACCAAGAACGTAGTTTTTCATTTTGATACTTCTGTTTCATGAATGTCTTTGTGATTTTGACCTACCCTCGTACATAAAAATCTAAAGAGGCCATGATATATATATATATATATATATATATATATATATATATATATATATATATATATATATATATATATATATATATATATATCCATATATATATATATATATATATATATATATATATATATATATATCCATATATATATATATATATATATATATATATATATATATATATATATATATATATATACATATATATATATATATATATATATATATATATATATATATATATATATATATATATATATTTATATATATATATAATCAGTTTACCATAAAAGTGTATTTAAATTCCACTCCCTTATCTATTCTTTTTTTCTTTTTTTTCTTTGCAGGTAATACAGTCTATTAATTCATTTTTAAAATTCAATTTACTTACCCGCGTAAATATTTATTTCATCTGTGCCGTTCTCATGAGAGATGAAAAAAATCCTTACGTCTGCAGAAATTGAGAGTGTCTTATGAAGTTTATAAAGTGGGTTAGTGTTTATTTTCTCCCCTTCCTTCTTTCCAAATTCCCCCCTTTCTTTCTATCATTCTTCTTTTTCTTCCCTTCCTCGTTCTTTATTCTTTCTTATCTGATCTCCTCCTGCTCTCTTTTCTTTCACTGTTCTTTTCATCTTCCTTTTTCTCCCTTCCGAGATGTCTTCTTCCTTATTCTCCTTACTTTCTCTCCCTTTCTTTTCTTTGTATTTTTCATTCATTCCTTCACCCTGCCTTTTTTTCTTCCCTTTCCTTTCTCCTCCATATACCCTCCCTCCTGCATTTTTTCTTCCCCTTTCCCTCCCTTTGGTCTTTTCCCCGTCTTTCTTTACTTTCATTTTCATTGCTATATCTCCTTTTTTCTACTGCTTTTCTTTCATCCACTCTTTTTCTTTCCTTCTTCTTTCGTTTTCCATTCTTTTCTTTCCCTTTTTTCTGTCATTACTTATTTCTATTCTGTTTCCTTCCTTTCGATTCCTCTCTTCCTCGGTTCCTTCTTTCCTTTCCTTCTGACTCGTTTTTATTCATTCATTAAAAAAAAATCGTGCCATTTTTTCAGTTGCCAACAGTTTTCATTTGGTAAATAAGACATAATCTTGTCACTTTCAATAGCATTCAAACAAAGTTTTGCACTTGTCAGTGTTTCTCAGATACGTCAGCACTTATAACCAATCAAAATCGTCGAGGATATCGAAGTTTAGGATTTGGATAAAAAAAGGGGGAAAACTATGAGACTTTATTTAAAATTAATTTTGTCTCTCATGACTATTGATAGGGATATATGTCGAGGTGTGCAACGACTGACTGGGCTGATGGTTGCAACTGAAACGATAAGAATAACAGATCCAGTAGGAAAGCGTAATGGAGAAAAACAAGTCTGATAGTTTAATGAGAAAAGAGAGAGAGAGAAAGACAGATAGACAGACAGACAGACAGAGACAGAGAGACAGTGACAGAGATACAGAGAGACACAGAGAGACACAGAGAGACACACAGAGAGAGATACATGTTATTTGATGAAAGGGTAGGCTAGAAGATGAGGACTAGGACCAAGCATTCTGCAAGTTTTGAATATATTTGCTAATTTTTTTTATCTATACGGCTATTATATGCTATTAGGTTTTTCGCGTAGGATTTTGTTTTCAGATGTGTCCACTCAGCCCTATTGAACGCTTTGAGTTGGTTGATCAGTCCCAGTTATGTCATTCAACAGAATTAGAAATCGAAAAGGTGTCATGCCATCAAATGTTTCTCGTCATTAAAAGAACATTATTGTCAGCTGTTAATGATGTCATGGTAGAAAAGAAAGGACCACTTTTGTAAAAGACAGAAAATGACCCCCAAACGCTGAAAATGGCTCCAAAACACCAAAAATGTACCCACAAGCCTTGAATAGCCATTCATGATTTTTTTCTGAAAAGAATACAATATTTCCATATCGCAATGTTACAGCAGAAGGATCAATTGAAACGAAAAAGCGTTTTTCTTCCTCTTCCTTCATCCCTCTTCCTACTACTCCTAACAGAGATGGTGAATGCATCTTTGAACTTGTGGTTCTTTTTCGACGAACACATGGCTCATTTGAAACGGTGACTTTTTCGATCCATCATCTGATGAAAATATGTGATTTTTGTAAAATGTTCAGTTTAAGTGGTTACAAACCCCGTGGAAGAACCAATTATAGTTTCCGTATTATTGAACTTTACATTACCAACAGGTATGTTTTGTCACACCATAGGAACGGTCATTTGACCAACATATTTTGCAGTATGGAGGAGGTCGATTAGAAAAAAATTGAAAAAGTTTGTGAATGAACATTTCATCTCTTGTTTTTTGTTGCATGGGAATCACAAAAAGAAGGTGTCTTTTCTATAGACAAGCGCAAATACTAACAAACACAAACTAAGAAAGCAAATTAACATGAAATTACATTCCAAATTTAACTCTCCCCAAAACTAAGCTCGATGCATACACAAATATCTAGCCTGTCAGTCCTACAAAAAACTGAAGTGAATAATTCGGACAGTTTGGATGACACATTTGGTTTGAAACATGATAATTTATAAAACTGTTATGTGGATATGGATGACGCTGCAGTATGTCACTTCTCTAACCTTGAATTCAATCTAATGAATATGTGCTATGTGCCACTGTCATGGAACATTTCACAAAGTTTATGAAAGTTCAATAAGAACAAGGAAATTGCCATAGTTTGAAAAGAGAGGGACTTATAACCAATGCATCTCCCGATAGTCACCTACAGAGATGAAACATGGAACCAAATGAAAATACTAATTTACACAACGTGAACCAGGCAACGTGCTCATGCGAAAATCATGCCCAGCATTACAATGAGAGATAACAAATCAGCTCAATATATTAAAAAAAAAAACAACAGGAATCATGGACATAGAATCCATTAGAAAACTCAAATGCTGATTGGCAAGTCATGTTGCAAGGATGTCAGACAATCACTAGACATCACGATTCCAGACAGGGATCCCTAGATACCATATGTGAAACTGTAGCTGGCAAAATATAAGATAGTCTGACGGACTAGACGATTTAAGAAAGAAAACTCAGGAACCTATATTGGCAGTTTTGATGGTAGCTTTGGTTGACTGTTTCTTATCAGCATCGTTCTGTCCTAGTTGGATACTGTACATAAAATTAGCAACATTATGTCTTAGTTTGCAATCGTACTCGGTAATAAAGCAGCTTGTGATTTGAAATTGTACTTTGAAATTAACAGCAGAATGTCCTCATTTGGAATCATGTAAGGAAATTAGATGCATTATCTTCTAATTTGAAATCGTACTTGAAAATTAACTGCCTTATAACCTAATTTAGAATCGTCCTGAAATATCGAAAGTTAAGCTTCACGTGTAACTGAGATGAAATCAACTCAGATATTTTGTCAATTTTATCCGATTTAAACCCATTCTAAAATCAGTAACACATTGCTCAATAAAAAAAAAACAAGAAGAAAAAACTAATCCTTGGAGCACATTTCAGTTGTTGAACCAGTGGCACTAATTATATAAAATTTACATCAGAAGACAATGTCTCGAGACGATCGGAAAGAAATAATTGTACTGCCATCAGCCATTCAAATCATACATAACAAAATCTATAAATTCAGAAAAAGAATCCAGAAGAAAAATTCATGGGGAATCCTTTTCATACCATTTAAAAGCAAAATCTGACACGTTTGCAATGAGAATCTCTGCTCAGTTTATGGCATTCTACATTCAGAGGAAGGACACAAGGCGAATGGAAAAAAAGCTGGAGGCTATTACAATGGATTAATTAGGCATAAAATAGAAAATAGAGAAATAGAAAAACAATTGTTAAAATTTTGTTAAGATCGAAAAAATGAATTGTAGCTTTTTATTAAAAAAACATCGTTCACTACTGCAAGAAATAAATTATGAATGAAAAAAATATTCAAATTGGTCTCTAAGTGTGTGAATGTATACATACACACACATGAGTGGACACACCAATACATGTAAGTGTACACAAATATGTGAATTTCTCTTTCTCCTCCTCTCTGACACACACACACACACACACACACACACACACACACACACAATGACTGCCAGCATAATTTTTAGTCATGACAATATAACTTTCCAATCCGGAAGCTTTGACCTCAAGGGGCATATTTTCAGCTGACTCACTTCCGGCTTAAATTTAAGTGGACCCAACATCCCATTGCTAGTCAAAACAAACGGAGGCGTTAAAAATTTATACACGTGAGTAAATGATATTTCCCATCAAGTTATTTTGAACAAAAGAAGCCAAGCAGTGTTGCCAACTAAAAAACTACTTTTACCACCAAATTGACATCGGGGAGGCGTAAAAAAAACGCCAATAAGCTTTGAAAAGAGTCTGATAGTCTCTCTATGGTCATTTGACTTGATAGACTAAATTTGCCTGATATGGTTGAAAATAGCTACCAATCGTGGATAATAGCCCTAAATGTCGACTCTCCACACTGTCAAAAGCAAAAATCACTAGATTGCTCTGTAACTGACCATGCCTCACGAGATTTAAAAAATAAGTTTCATGCGATGTATGGAAGGGATTACGTCGTCTTGGATTTACCTTCATGATAAATTACATTAACATTTATGGACTTACCAACTATATGGACTACCTTTCTCTTGGGTTAATGACCAATGAAATTCTTAGTTATTTATTATAATGCAAAGTCTCCCGTTTCTGTCTCTCGTGGATGGAAGAAATGTATATTTCCATAGCTGCACAGAGTAACTTTTTTCCAGTCTTAGTATCGGTTCATTTTGACGTAATTTTGTATACAACATTATTTTTTCCATACACTATCTCACATTACAGAAATGAATTATTTCACCACAGGAACAAAAGCCTTTAAAGTAATTGTTTTTAATTATAATTTAGTCGAAATTCCAGTTCAGAAAATCATTTACATTTGTCCCCAGTCAAAGTTTTATTCGAAACACTTTGATGAAGAACATTATCTTCTAAACAAGAATCTGTCCTTCTTAGAACCAAGCTGAAAACCAAACAAAATGTATTGTACAAAAAGGAGTATTGAAATTGACGTTTCAACGTTTATTTTTTTTTAAAAGTTGTTGAAAGCTGACATGGATTTATTTGAATATATCATTCTTTTTTAATTACTTATATTTTTTTGTTCAGAAGATATGCTTATATTCCCATGTTTTTTCCACATCATTCGATGGAAGATAATATATTCGTTATATCGCTGATTCCTTATTTCAGGCTAGCAATCAAGTGTTGATTCCTTATTTCAGTCCAGCGACCAAGTGTTGATTCCTTATTTGAATCAAGCGATCCAGTGTTGATCGCTTATTTGAGTCGAGCGATCAATTGTTGATTCTTTATTTCAGTCCATCGATCAAGTGTTGATTCTTTTTTCATTCAAGCAATCAAGTGTTGATTCCTTATTTGAGTCGAGCAATCATGTGTTGACTCCTCATTTGAATTTAATGATCAATTATTGATTTCTTATTTCAGTCCATCTATCAAGTGTCAATTTTCTATCAAAAGAATACAGCCCATAGCATGGCAAACTCCATACGGCATGAAGTCATTATAATCTATGAATAATGAAATCCATGCAGTATAAAAAAAATCAGATTTTCGGGAAACAAAGTTTCATTTTGCATCTCCATATTTGTCTTGGTATTGTAACCAGTTTTTGTAGCTATTCAAAAAGGTAAAACTTTGAATTTTTAGATTATTATAACAATCTTTTCAATGCTTACAGCAAGGGATTCAGGCAATTAAAAAAATACTTTCTGCATCTATATGGCAGTAACAAGCGTACAAGGAACGCATCTTCTTGAAGCAATTTATTCCATACGAAATTATCTCATATGATTGCATTGATTTAGAGGATGTAAAAACAGGGAAATGCCGGGTATTTCTCCTAGTATGTGCGTGTGCATGCATATATATATATATATATATATATATATATATATATATATATATATATATATATATATATGTGTGTGTGTGTGTGTGTGTGTGTGTGTGCACATCAATATGAATATATGCATAAATGTATATGTATATGTATGTGTATATATGTGTGTATATTTTACGTAATATCATACCCCATGAGTGCTAACACTAGGTATTGGAAAGAAAAAGGAAGCAGCAAATATTGATCCATGCATGTAAATATACGTATACATATAAATAGTGAGACGCAAACATGGAGGACTCCGTATATTTCAACATTTATTTACTCGAAAGTGTTCAATGTTTCTACACAGAGCCTAAGAATTGCATTCATAATGAGATTGATATATATATATATATATATATATATAGAGAGAGAGAGAGAGAGAGAGAGAGAAAGAGAGCGAGAGAGAGATATATGCAAAGTCCCAAATATCTGTTTTCACTCCAAATTCTCATCTAGATCATCATTGGTCTGTGCAGCTTCAATTATTTCTTTCAACTTGTTTTTGAAATGGTCTCTGTCATCACACGATTAATCACTTGGCTTAAACAACGTAAAAAAGAATGAACATTAAGAAATGGGGCTGCTGGATGAAATCTTACCTGCATAAATAGGGTAGCTGCTTTGACGTAACTCAATGGTAAGGGCAACGATTCGTTGAATGGGCTGACATAATATATATATATATGTGTGTTTGTGTGTGTGTTTGTATTGTGGATGTGGAGTGATCCGACTGAATTTTGACGGAAATGACAACTGGGATATGAAGGGAAATATAATAAGAGGTATGTATGACACCCGTGTCTTTTTTTAAAACTATTCTTGGGGTATGTTTCAATGCATTTCGACGGGAGCCAACCATCTTTTCCAAGGAAATATTTGCAGCATTTCACAGAAAATTATGCTGTTTGCATGTTTTGCTGCTGAAGAGAGAAATTAGTATATCTTATGTTGTTTACTTGTTTAATTAGATCGAGATGGAACGTGTTTGTATCTGTGTGGATGAGAAAAAATTTTGTTTGAAATCAGATCGGTCTGTGAGAGACGGGGTCAAGGGGTGTCATTTCCTGTCTCTGAATTGTTAATAGTTAACAAATATAAATATTAACTGAAAATCATGTACAAACATTTTTCAGACATAATTGAATCGAATTCACACCGTTCATCTCCAGATTAGAACAACTGAAATGAATAGCTAATTAAAAATATATAAATATCAACTGAAAAGCATGCATTTCAGACGTAATTGAATCAAATTTATACTGTTTAGTACAAGAATCGTACAACTAAAATAAATGGTTCATTTATAACAAATAAATCAGCTAAAAATCTTGTATTAACATCGTTCAGACATAGATCTAGCTAATTTTTTTCACGATAATAAAGTTAAAATCAAATCAACTGGCATTGTTTAATAATGTCGATCTAACCTTGAAGTCGTTTACAAAGCAAAAATAATTTTCAAAACTGAGGTTTATCAGAGTCTACACTATTTAGAGAAGGATTTCCGTCATGATCATGTGTTGTAACGTTATTTCGTTTAGAGATAAATAGATTATTTATTCTTCTCGTAAATTTGCCGAATCACGATTGCTTGTTATTTATTTCTGACAAACTATTTCACTTGATCCATTCCTATAATAAATTTGTTTCCATTCACGTTTGAACAATATTTGAGAGGAAGGCAGCAGAATACACAATGTCACGCGCTGTATCACAATTCAACTTCAAAAAGGTCTCAGACTAAGAGTCTTCCAACAGTCACTGATACAATCCCTGTACAAGGTGTTAGCCCTGTATATGTCAGAGTATTGCAACCATTGCAGCAGTTCTTTCATCAGTTCCTTTCAACACCCCAAACTGGCAAGACAAGATGGTACCAGCTCACCCAAACTCTCCAGGGCCTGGCACCAGATGATCT
>OY735232.1:36356108-36361108 GCA_963457665.1 Thysanoteuthis rhombus | reverse complement strand
TTCATTAAAAAAACATGTGTTTCTTCGTACCTAAAATGGATCCAATTTTCCTCTTTGCAGTTCTGCAGTGTCACAGTTGAATCCTTAGTTGATCCATGATTGAGCCCTCATCCAAAAACCTTTGGATTTCCTTTCACTTCATGATGAGGTACCAACGATGTCCCCTGAGCTGCACGCACAAAAGTCCTGTGGTTGTTCAACTGAAATATTCCTTGTCTGCCAGGTATACATAAACACGTGTGTGTGTGCGTGTAAGACAAGCATATATATATATATATATATATATATATATATATATATATATATATATATATATATATATATATATATATATAAATAATACATGTGGTATAGATCAGGCTTGAGGTATAACATAATATAGTAATATATTAATAATATGAAGCAACATCTGATATGTAATGGATTCATTTCATAGATTGCTCGATATATATTCAACTTTATACCATGGGAGTTAAGTTGTTTTAGAGGAAAGCTGCAAATAAATTCTACTATATATATATATATATATATATATATATATATATATATATATATATATATATATATATATATATATATATAAATATATATATATGGCAGACAATACAAGTGAAAATGCATTTGTGTACAGAAAAATGTGTTTAAAAATAAGAGAAAGAAAGACGGAAATAAAAGTGTTGCTAATACGGAAATGGTTGAGAAATTGAAAGATGACCAAACAATGAACACAGCGGTGTACTTCTCGAATAGCAGCAGGGGGTATGGAGAGAAAAAGTAGAACCGAACGCTGACCTCATTATCACACGGCAATGACTGACTGAAGAGGTGAGGGAAGCACGAATCGTTTGTTCAAAAATTAATTAATTTCAAATTTCTTTTTTTCCGTTGCTCATCCGAAATACCTGTTGATGACGAGGGCCACAAGGACGTAGAAAAAAAAAGAGGAGTTCCTATCCATTTCATGCCTTTACAAGATTTGTAGGCTTTTATTTGTTTGGATGATCAGAAGATCAGGTCACGAGATGGGGAGATAGATTTGTGTCACTATATATATATATATATATATATATATATATATATATATATATATATATATAAATATATATATATATTTATATATATATATATATATATATATATATATATATATATATATATAAATATATATATATGTATATATATATGTATATATATATATATGTATATATATATATATATATATATATATATATATATATATATATATATATATATATATATATATCCCTTCGTAGCTGAAGGAAATTCGAACATACTGTTTAGTCGTATGGTAATAAATCTCATAAGATCAACGTCTTTTGCCTGCATACTATGTAAAGTGGGAAGGAGTAATCATTTCGAAGTTGATTGAAAAAGTGTGATCAATGAATATTACCTTTCTTGCCTCTTATCGGGTAGTAATCACTAGAAAAGCGATCAGTTTTGCAAAAACATACCATCGCAAACGAACACCAGCTAACTAAAAAATCTATTAAGGGATTAGATTTTCATAAAAACGAATGATACATATACAGAGACGTGTATATTGATATTTTCAGCCTTCTATCTCCATTAGTGCCTGTGGGTGTGGTGCATGTATAGCAAGCAAGCCACACCAACTTGGAAATATAAATGGAAAAAACCTTTGTTAACAGTTTTGGTTGACAGGTCCTATTTAGCATGGATTTATATGAGAATCTCAATATGAGTTGGTATGAATATGTACAGGTGTCCAAGGAATATATTATATATATATATATATATATATATATATATATATATATATATATATATATATATATATATATATATATATATATATATGTGTGTGTGTGTGTGTGTGTGTGTGTGTGTATACACACACACACACACACACTTTGGATGCCTGTACATATAAGTGTTTGTGTGTGTGTGAGTAAAATAAAGAAAAGTCTCTCTTTATACATATATGTGTCTCTGCGTTTGTATGTTAAAGAGGATTATCTATCTATCTATCTATCTCTCTCTATATATATATGCACGCATACATACATTTATGTATGTATGTATATATATATATAGATGGTACATATATATTCTAGATGATGGCAATTGATTTATCTAACATGACTCTGTCACTAATGTAGGTTTGAGTGTTGTATGTGAGCCAGAGTTTCTAATAAATGCTTCATACCTGTTTTTTTTCTCTCGATCGTAGCTAATCCACGTTTGTTCGTAATCTTCCATCGCTATTTCTGTGTATTTGTAGAGATTCCACGGTGTCATCTCGTTAGCAGAACGCCGCTTCCAGTCTTCGAGCTGAGCAGATAGAGAGAAATCCAATCAGAATGTCTTGAATATTAATTTCTGAAAGCTCCAGTTTGTTCCTGTTTTTTTTTCAACCATTCCTGCAAAGGAGCCACGCAAAAATGGAACAAGAGTAAATGGAAGACGGCGGTAGAAGAATTGGAAAAAATTGGGGAAACATGAAGGAGAGCAAGACGAAAAAGCACAGCAAGAAGGAGACAACAAAGGAAGAGGAGAAATGAAGAAAGGCAACAACAAAGAATGAGAGAAATAAAAAAAAACGAGAAAGAAATAACTAGGAGAATGACAGAAAGAAAAAATGAAGAAAAAAAAAAAATTGAATGGAGAGTGTATAGAAAAAGATGAAAAATAATTGAAAAGGGGGAGGAGTAGAAATGATACGAGAAGCTAAAGATTAAATGAGAGAAAACAAACTAAAAGAAAAAAAGCGAAAGAAGAATGAGAAATATGAGAGAAAGAAGATGATAGTTGTGCAAGCAGTAATAGAGAGGTAGGAACGACGTTTGTGAATAAAATACATTAACTCATGCACACACCATCACACACACACAGACACACACACACACACAGACACACACACACACACAAATACACACACATGTATACGTATATTCGCGTGTATGTGTGTGTGAAGAAAATGCATTAACTCGTACACACACGATCACATACATACACAAACGCACATATATATATGTTGGTGAGTATGTGTGTGTATTTGTGTATGTGTGTGATCGTGTGTATGAGTTGATGCATTTTTTCACACACACATATACACACAAACATACACATACACAATAATATATGTTTGTGTGTATGTGTGTGGTCGTGAGTGCATGAGTTGATGTATTTTATTCACTTCACGTGTCTACAAAAACATTTGAAATGGAAGCAGGAAAAAATGAGTGTAGCTTCGCACCCAAAAAATCTGAGGAAAAAGTTGTCCGTCATCAAGAATATAGAATAGACAAGAAAAACAAACAAACAAACAAACAAAAAACAAAACTTTCAGATGTGTTCATGAAAACAAATAAAATTTGCGAACAGAAAAGCCGTGATGAATAGAAGAAATTCTGAAGCGGATATATCATGAGAGGTAAAACGGATTATTACAAATAGAATGGGTGAAAGATGAAGACGACGATGACTGAGATGGAAGTATAAATTTTAGGAGATGACAAGGAACAAGCTTGGCTGCGCTAGGGTCAAACTCTTTCGCTTCATTGAGATCTAAAAGTTTAACAAAACAGAATTCATATTTCGGTACGATATTATTCCAAAACAGCAAGTCTCATGTCAACCAAATCATAATTAGTTCCTGTGAATAAGATTCGAAAACTGGAGCAAAACCAATGATCTGATTAAGGCATTAAAAGTGGGAGTGGATTAGTCATCAGTTCTTGCATGCATCACTGTATCACCGTGTGTGATTGACTTTAATATTTTCTTATTCATTGTCATTGTCATTGTTGTAAAATACGAAAATAGAATAAAAAATCAAATAGGAGTTTAGCAAAAGAAAATATCTACTCAGCCTGGTAGTTAATACGCTACTCATCCCGAAAGTAATAAAAGAAGAAAGCGAGAGCGAGCTTACTCAGTGAAAGCAGAGAAGAAAGAAAGGAAAAAGAAGAAAGAAAGAGCAAAAAAAAAAAAAAAAAGAAGGAGCCTATCAAACCTGATGGGTAATCCGACGCTGAGAAAGGTGCCTTCAATCTTTACTGGTTTCAAGTCATAAGCCTCCGATTAGTATTTCAGGGGGAATGATGATAAAAGTGTGACTTATTTGTGATTATAAATGATACAATTGTTTCGTTATTGACTGCTTAAATAGAATTTCAGGTAGCAGCTTGGTAATTTTAGCCAAAAAGAAAAACGAATATCAATATTCTTTTCATCATTATTATTATTATTATTATTATCATCATCATCATCATCATCATTATTATTATTATTATTATTATTATTATTATTATTGTTGTTGTTGTTATTATTATCTTCTACTGATTTTTTCTTAATTGCTGTCGCTTTTTATCTCAACAAAACTATTACAAAGGTAAATTGCAGCAAAAATTAACAATGATGAAGCAAAACAAATAATAAATAAATAATTCTTTTTTCTAAACAAAAAGCCTATTGTTGGTTTTTGGATACTTACAGAAAATCCTGTACGTAATTGCGTGTGATTTACTTTGAAATTGGGACTAATTTGCATGTAAGTAATCCTATTTTGAATAGGTAAACCCGAACGAAGTTTAAATGAGATTGAGTATGCTTTTAAATGTCTTCAAAAATGAGAGGAAGACAAGAAGAGCAGTGGTTATAAGAAATCAAGAAATAGATATAAATATGAATGCTAAAAAATGAAAAAGAAGAAATAATGTCAGACCTCATTAAGCCTTAAAAAGATCAATACTTCAGAAGGTTGGGGCATCGAAAACAAAAACCCATAAACAAGAAAAAGTCCTCGGGATCGTTGCCACGGTGCAGAGACCTTTTCTTTGATTTGATGTCATTTGTAGAGCAACCATTAGCCTAGTAAGCTTTTTTTTTCTATCTCCCTTTCTTCATTGCTTTCTAGACCAATGCTGGATTAACTACTGAGCGGAGTGGACGTTTTAATTTTTCTTTTATGGAACACCTACCGTTGAGTTCTAACTTTATTTTTGTATGTAACA
>OY735232.1:36313608-36351108 GCA_963457665.1 Thysanoteuthis rhombus | reverse complement strand
ATATGGGCACCAATAAAACAAATATTTGTATTTCTTTTGTAGATCCTTCTCCAAAACAAAACAATAAAATGATGATCGATTTTCGGTATCAATATTTTTTTCCATAGATTTACAACTCTCAAACATTTTGAGTCACTCTATGTTGATGTTAAAAAAAGTGTCTGTTTTTTTGTTGGCAATACAACAAACTTGAACATCAATAATATGCAATTTCGCTTTAGATCTTGGATACTTTTTGCTCGATTATTCATCTTTGTTTATATTGTTGTTTATTTCAACGAAGTCAGATAATGTAAGGAAATATAACACTCATTTTTGGTTGCGTGCACTGCCTTAAAAGAAAATACTTAAGGAGAAAAAGTCGATCACTGATGACGTGTGAATTTGCTTCGTTGATTGTTACGAATAAGTTATTAAATCGATTCATGAAAAAATGACTGTAAAAGATGAGAAGCTTTGGTTCCAAGAATTCTTTTTGTTCAGTTTACTTGGTATCATTGCTTACTTCCAGATAGTCACAGAGTTTAAAGGAAAGAGACTTTAATTTCTGTAGCATCTACAGGATTAAAAGAAAATTACTCAACTTCAATGAGTCACTCACCCAAAACATGTGTGAATCCATTTCGCTCGTATGATTATGGGTACTTAATTAAAAAAAAAAGCAACGCCGATCGAAATGCTTTAATAATGGTCTGTAATCTGAATATTAGGTTGTTGCTTTCCTTGCATCATATGAATAATGTTGTAAGTGAAAAAAATACTCATGTCAATTTACTCTTCGTAAATTCAATGTAAATAGTGAAACAATTCGTTATTATTGGAGGCTTTTGAGTCTTTAACAGCAATGATCTCACCCGAGATGTACTATTTTGACTCGTTTTTGACAACTCCCTGGGGAGATACAATTGCAGTTAGGGACACGAAATGGGTACATGATGCTGCTCAAACTGCTGATTACTCTGACAGGGCATCTGGAGTGACCGCTGCTACAATGCGATGGCTCATTGATGTTTTAATGCAGCTAAGTCTAGATATAGGGGTATGTGTGATAAACATTGGGAAAACCCAAACCCGTTATCAAAGAATAAAATGTCATTTGTCTTTGTGATTCTTGTTCGAAACAAAATGTTAAAATGGTGATTGATTTTTGGTGTAAAGATTTACTTTGCAAATAAGTGAGAAGAATTGATTTTGATTTACAAATCCCTGAGATCATAAGCCACTTTAGTAGATATTGAAAAACCGTCCGTTTTTCTTGGCAATTCACCAACTTTGATAACAATCTCCAATTCCTTTCATAAGTTTTTGCTTCGGCTCTTGGGTGTTTTTGGCTAGATTGTTGTTATCGTTGTTTATATTGTTCTCTTCTTTAAGGACTGTTAGGGACTCAAGACTGCTAACAATGTCGATAGAACATTTCAACTGGATAGTTCAATGTTTGTTTCATACGTTATGATCTTGATATAAAACACGTTTTCAAAGAAAAATTTAGCTTCCTTCAGGGGATCTTCATTCAAAACAAAACGATAAAATTATGATGTGTTTTGAAACAAAATTCTTTTCCCAGAAATGAATGACAACACTTGATACATAATTCCCTCGGATTTTCACACATTCTATCTAACGATGAAAAAAATGTGTTTGTTTTTTTTGTACGTGTGTGTTTTGTTCTCATGGTGTCACTCTCCTCCATCCAAAACATGCTACCTTTCCTGGTTACCTAGCATTTTGGGGATGTTTTGTACTAATACTATTAATTATTAATCATGATTCTCCCATATTATCGATCGTAAGGGCATAAACCCAGAATTGAAATTGAAAACATATTGACAATCATGAGCATATACCCGAATGGAAAATATATCTCAATTGGAAAATATCACTGAATCTGCCCTTAGATTTACTCAACTTTTTTCCTAAGTTACCTGTCATCAGACGAAATTTTATTGCAATTCATGAAATAATTTCGGAGAAATGGTGTTGACAGACGGATTTCTTATAAGTTGAAGGATTACCAAAGAATGTAGAAAACCTTTTGGCCCGCCACCGGTGACATCATCATCATCATCATCATCATCATCATCATCATCATCATCATCATCATCATCATCATCATCATAATAATAATAATAATAATAATAATAATAATAATAATAATAATAATAATAATAATGATGATAATGATGATGATGATGATGATGATGATGATGATAATAATAATAATAATAATAATAAATCACTTGCCTACCACTTATGTGGAAAATCCTGACCGGGCAAATAGCAGAGAAAATATACATGTCAATGGATAGAAGGGGGCTACTACCAGAAGAACAGAAAGGGTGTAGGATAGGAACCAAAGGGGCAAACGATTTACTCTACATAGACCAGATGATCTTAGAAGAAGTAAGGAAAAGGAGAAAAAATATCGCAATGGGATGGATAGATTACAAAAAGGCATACGATATGATTCCACATAGCTGGATACTCGAATGCCTTAGAAAGTTCAAAATTAGCGAACCGGTGGTTAAATTCATTGGTAATTCAATGGAAGACTGGAAAGTAGATTTGACAGCCGCAGGGGACAAACTAGCCGAGGTAGGGATAAAAAGGGGAATCTTCCAAGGAGACTCGTTGTCCCCGCTATTATTTGTTCTAACAATGATACCGCTTAACAGAATCCTGAAAAACAGCAAAGGATACCACTTCTCTAAAACAAAAGGAAAGGTCAACCACTTAATGTACATGGACGATATTAAATTGTTTGCAAAAAACAGGGGAGAGCTTGAGACTCTGTTCAACGAAGTAAGGGAATATAGTGAGGACATAGGAATGGAGTTTGGGATAGAAAAATGCGCAATCATGGTGATGCATAAAGGAAGGCTTTCAATGACTGAGGGAATTGAACTTCCGGACAACAACAAGATTAGGGCATTGACTGCACAAGACCAATACAAGTACCTAGGTGTCCTTGAATGTGACACGATAAAACGGGAAGAGATGAAGGAGAAAATAAAGAGAGAATACCTCAGAAGGATAAGGAAAATATTACAAACCAAATTAAATAGCAGAAATCTAATAAAAGGAATGAACACCTGGGCTGTGTCAGTAGTTAGGTATACAGGACCATTCCTAGGATGGACAAAGGAAGAGCTCCAATCAATGGATAGGCGAACAAGGAAACTTATGACGATGCATAAAGCATTACACCCTAGGGATGATACAGATAGACTATACGTTAAGAGAAAAGAAGGTGGTAGGGGGCTCATCAGCATAGAAGATTGTGTCCAGAGAGCTAAAGTAGTCCTAGAAAGATATGTTCAAACAAATAGTGAAGAAATCATAAAGAGCGCGAGGGATAGTGCAACAAACAATAAAGTAGAAAACAATGGAACAGTACAGCAAACTAGAAAAGAAAAGTGGGAAGGGAAAAAGTTGTACGGCGAGTTTAAAAGACAGATAAAAGATATAGCAGACGAGAAATCATGGACGTGGTTACGAAAGGGAAACCTTAGGAGAGAAACAGAATCGCTCATCATGGCAGCCCAAAACAAAAGCATAAGGACAAACTACATAAAAGCAAAAATCGACAGAACACAGACAAACAGCAAATGCCGCATGTGCGGTGAAAGAGATGAGACAGTAGACCACATAACTAGTGAATGTAGTCAACTCGCCCAGAAGGAGTATAAGCATAGACACGATAGAGTAGCAACGATGATACACTTGGAACTAAGTAAACAAATGGGATTCAACCATGGGGAAAAGTGGTATCAGCACAAGCCAGAGGCAGTTTTGGAGAATGACAACCACAAACTCCTGTGGGACTTTGACATCCAAACTGACCACCTCATCCAGGCGAGAAGGCCAGACTTAGTAATAGTAGACAAAAAAAGGAAGGCCTGCCAAATAGTACACGTTGCTGTACCTGCAAACCATAGAGTAAAGAAGAAGGAGGGTGAAAAAAAGGGAAAAATACCAGGATCTAGCAAGGGAGTTAAAGAAAATGTGGAACATGAAAACAAGGGTAGTACCGGTCATAGTGGGAGCTCTAGGAACTGTCCCCAAAACGCCGAGGGAGAGACTGGAGGAGATCGGGATTAGGGGAAGGATAGAGACCGTACAGACCACAGCACTACTGGGAACTGCACGGATACTGAGGAAGGTGCTAGAGATATAAGGACTGCAACGAATCGTAGCTCTGTCATGATATGCGAAAGAGAGAGGAGACGTTAGCTGAAGACCTGAGGAGACTTATTGTCACTCAGCCTTCAGCGATAACCACTGGGCAACTGGTGTGAAACTGTAAATCACAGAATTACTGTGACCTATGAGTACTAGGAGAGGAGGGCTGGAGACGTGAGGAGACTTGCTGTCACTCAAACTCCAGCGGTTACCACCATGCAACTGGTGTGAGATTCCAAATAATAATAATAATAATAATAATAATAATAATAATAATAATAATAATAATAATAATAATAATAATAATAATGATAACTAACCGAATGTTTTACATTTGTTTTGCTGAATTGTATCAATTAAAGTTGTAGATCCAGAAAAAAATGAAGCCAATTGAAACGATGTAATCATAATGACAGTCCTCTGTCACATGAAATGTTGTTTTGCTCACTTCATGGATGATATTGCACATAGTAGAAGATTTACTTCTGTAATTGTACCTTTTTATACATTTGATGTAAATTGAGATATTATTTGGTATCGTCAGAGGCTTTGAGCTTTTAACGACAATGATGTCTACCCAGAATGCTAGACTATTTTGAAGTCATATTTGGAAATAGTCAAATTTCTCGGGTGAATACAATTGCTGTTAGGCACTCAAAAGGAGGAAACAATGCAAATAAAATTGCTGACAACGTAAAGAGATCATTTGGAGAGAACACTTCTATAATCCTAAGTGTCCAGTCTTCGTCCAACATGTTCAGGTCTGAAATAAAGGAACCAAATGTGCACATTGGATTGAAGCCTGAACCTGTTTCAAAAGAAGGAAGTTTGCTTTTTGGAAATCCTCATTCCAAACAAGATGATACAACGATGATGGAATTTTGATATCAAGATTCTCTCTCCAGGAATAAGTGATAAAAATTGATAAACGAATCCCCAGGATCTCAAGACACTCTATCAAGATGTTAAAAATCCATCTGTCTTTTTTTTTGTTGGCAGTATAACAAAATTGAACATCAATGATATGAAATTTTGCTTCAGATCTCATATTCATTTGGCTCTAATATTCTAACGTTGCTTATATCGTTGTTTATTTCTAGGAAGTTAGATAATCAAAAGAAATACGACTCTCGTATCTGTTGCATGTACAGTCTTAAACAAAAATACTGAACAAGAATGAATTTATGACAAATGACGTGCAAACTTGCTTTGCTGATTGTGTTCTGTTGGTATAGAAATATCTAAGCTGTTTGGTACAGTATAATGATGAAGATACGTTTTTCATATAGCATGAGAAATAAAGTAACAAAGGGAATTTTAATATTCAGCGATGCTTACTTTCATCATCATCAGCTGTGAAAGAAGCAACAGCCTTTAAATGTCCATCGTCGGACGATCCCAATATCTGCCAGATCTTTCCATCGCAGGTGTCAAAACATTTTCTGCCAGCAGCGATTTTGCAGGTGGTGCCCGAGATTTCATGTTATGGTTCATGATATTCAACTGTTGTCCGATATTTTTGGAATACGGCTTGCTTATTTTCACTAGAGTTCTCTTATCGATTCAATGGTATTTCTAATTCCTGCTTTATCTTCAATATACTGTGCTGTCTTGCGATCTCTCCTTGTCATGTTGAGCATGGTTATTTCATTTGTGTATTGAACAGTTCTCTGTTTGACTACTATCCTTTTTTCAGGTTTCAGCTCCATTGGTGACTATCGGGAGGACACATTCAATATAGACACTCCCTTTCAAAACTAATTTTATCGGTTTGTTTTTGGATTTTGAGTTTGGTCTACTGAAAGCTTACCAACCTAGAGTGATATTTCATTTGATTTCTTCTTCTTTCGAGGATTTTGTTGTCCCGGTTAATTATTGTGGTCCACTTTAACTTTGTGTATTTTATTTTGATCATGGTCCTCAACTTGTTATTCGTAAGTGTCAATTGTTTTCCTGAGGTTCACGTATTTAATGGCATACAAGAGCCCATTTATCTCTTAATACCTCCTCTGGCTGACCCATCCGAAACTATTCCTCAACCGACCGTTCATTTTCACATTCCTTTTTCGAACATTTTTAGTTTGCATTGAATAGAACTTTCTGCAAAATATTTAAAATATAAGCAAAATAAAATAAGGCAAAACAATAAAAAAAAAGTCTTTCGAACGCAACGTGCAAATAAACAAAAATGAAAATATAATACTGAGAATGTATTTCCAAGGATTCATCTCTTCATCATTCATTTTTTTTCCCCCAATTCCTCTTCAAGTTATGTCTAGTACAGCTAGACAGTTCTTTGATACTACGTACTCTGCGACCCGGACACACCGTCAGTGATGAACCTGGGGTCATCAGATGTTCCTGGTGTTGACACTAGACGTCCTCACCAGGGTGACCCAGCGGGGAATCACCAAGAATCGCCGTGCCTTGGTAGCTCATTACGCCACTTCACCCCCTCTTTAACCAGAGCCAATGGGAAGACTTTTCAGGAATTTCAAAGATCTGTTTACTCTTCTTGTATGTAACCCACCCATCAGCAAGGGTCTTAGGAGCCGGTAAAAAGTTTGGACTACTAAGTCTTTGAGGCCCATTCAAACAGGGCCACAGGGGACTTAACTCTTTCCTCCGACTCTAAGACACCGGTACCTTGTATTTTACTGTGAATGCTTCTCATACTGTTTTTACCAATCACTGCAGAAAAAAATAAGCTATCACATATGACATCGTAATCTCCCGTTCATTTTTAAAGCATGAAATATAAATTCAGAAAGAAGTAGCGATAAAGTCAGTGGACAACAATGAGTGAAGCCGAGTCACTGCCTGCTTATGCCTAGTTCCCAACAAACCAACTCCGAAATACGATAATCATAGATGATAGAATGAATATCATATTCTTGTCAAGTCATTATATACGGGAGAGTAAACGAATGCATATCTATCTATCTATCTATCTATCTATCTATCTATCTATCTATCTATCTATCTATCTATCTATCTATCTATCTATCCATCTATCTAATCACATATTTATCCGTCTATCAATGTCAATCTATCTATATATCTATCTATCTATCTACTTATCAAAGACTATCTATAACTATCTATCCATCTATTCCTTGGACTGTTCATATCTATTGGTCTATCGCACACACACAATATACACAGACGCAGACACATACACATACAGACACACAAACAACACACACACGCACGAAAAACATCACACACACACACACACACACACACACACACATATATATATATATATATATATATATATATATATATATATATATATATATATATATATATATATATATATACAGAGAGAGAGAGTGTGCAAGAACGATACTTAGTAAGAGAGAAAGAATGTGAGAACGGAAAAGAGATGGCGATGATTAGACCTTACTTTTGCAATATTTCTGATGTTTTTTCTTTGTTATAGAATGATTTTGTTTTTTCCTCCCCAGTCGAAATGTATTTTTTGTACTCCGTTGACACTGCAAATAGGTTTTCCATTGAGCCACTGAATAAACCGATGGTATCAAGTCTGTGTCAGTCAGCTACACAAATGTGTGAACTGTGATAGCAAACAATTTAACAGTTTACTTATTAGATTAACTAATGTTTCAATCTTGAACGGGGGTGTTTGTTCTATTTCCAAATGAACTCATTTAATAAATTTTGGAGCATAAACCTACTTTTACACAACTGCATATATATGTGTGTAAATATATATATATATATATATATATATATATATATATATATACATATATATATATATATATATATATATATATATAAATATATATATATATATATATATATATATATATATATATATATATATATAAGTAAGGATGTTGCAATTTTATGAAATCATTTTCTCAGAAAGTAACTCATTTCAGTGGGAAAATCCATTGTTTTATACATACCTATATGTCCAATTTCAAAATGAACTCATCAAATTGACTCCAAAAAAACTGCACACATACATACATACATACATACATACATACATACATACATATGTTTGCTGCAATAGTTTCCAGCATTTTTAGAATGGTGTCTCACTCAGATCTCTTAATAAAACCATCATTCACTCATCAACATATTTTCTATGATTTCCCTTAAACTTATGTTACCCTTTCGTCTAAATCCTAAATTCCATCACACAATATCTGCCCTGGTTATGATTCGATGAAATTCTGATTGGGTCTTTTGATGCATTAAACTAGCAGGCATTGCTGATAATACCATTTTTCGAGAATATGGTACATCTTGAATTTTTCTTATCCCAGTTATATTGTCGCCCACACTGCCTGCAAAGGCAGCAAATGCATTTTTCCTCTCATTTGAACTTGAGATTAGGGTGTACGTGGGAAGAAGTCATGACGGACTTTTTAACTGTACATTCCGGGAACAAGATCTGTCAGATACCAGAAGGACCATGCAGTAGACCGTGCGCTTGAATTTTACCAGTTTAAATCGAGTTAACTATCTCTTACTCTGGTTGCTAACCAAGGCTAATAAGCCCTGTCAGTCTTACTATTTTTCCCATAGCTGGATTCTTGATGTTAATATTATATATTAGTTCAGACCGAACGCGTACTATCCGCTGATACGATTTCCTGTGCTGCTAACTGTCAACCCATAAAGACTTCACTAGTCTTATCATTTAGCAAAATTACCATTCGTTCGGATGAAGGTATTTTCTGTCCAGGACATTGTACAGGAGACTTGACTGATTCATCGAACTATTTGTACCGTATATTTTTCCAAAGATTCGTCCAATCTATAAGTGTTCATGCTGCATTGATCACATGTTGTGTGTACCGTATCTTCAGAAGTTCTTTGAAGTTATAAGTGTTCATGTTGTCTAGTTCACATGTTGTTTGCGCAGGATCTTTCTTCAAAAATTCCTCCAATTCACAATTGTTGTCTTCCTCGGATTTATTTAGAAACGACTTCAAATTCTTATAATCTAAACGTAGCAAGCCGTTACCAACACACGTTTGCATCTACAGCATTATTACTATTGGCTTCAGGTATTTACTGCCCGGGTTCGAACCCGAGCTAATGGTGCCAGCAAGAAATGCACAATCGTTTTTAAAAGGCAACAAGATAAGATCAATCACACCCATCATCATCATCATTAAAAATCTCAAATGGCGGTGGGCTGGCCATGTTGCAACATTGGCAGACAACCGATGGACATCACGACTCACGGCATAAATCCCCTGAGATCACATCATTAGTCCATTGTTTCTATATGATGGGCGTCGCAAAGCCAGTATTTTCTGAATTTGTCTAATTCATCTCTCCATCTCGTATTCTGTCGAGTCCGACAGAATACGAGATGGTTTTGCATGCAATCTACGGGGATCCTTGTTGTGAGTGGTAATGTCAATCGGTTGTCTTTCTTGCGACATGACCAGCCCATTGCTATTTGAGTTTTCATGATGTCTTGGATTTCTGTTTTCTTCCTGATAAACTGTGCTGTGTTGTGATTGCTCCATGTTAATTTGAGCATGATTTTCCCATGCATACATTGTATGCTTCTCAGTGTGCAGGTCTGTCTCTTCGTTGGTTTCAATATTTCAGCTCCATAAGTGACTATAGGGAGGATGCATCGGTTGTACACTCTTTTTTTAGGATTGATATGATCATCGTGTTCTTTAAGTTTGAGCTTGCTCTACCGAAGGCTAACCACCCTAAAGTGATCCTTCGCTTGATTTCTTCTTTTGTGGTTTCATAGAGATTCGTTGTCCTAGGTAAATGTAGTGGATTGATTTTGAAAAATGAATTATACAACCTTGTGTGACACAAGAGAACGAAAAACAATGCATTTTGATTCAAACATATGGAAACCAGTGATACCAATTTGCTTGAACAGATGCAATAGAGCTTGGTGTATGTACATACAGACCACTGCAGTCTAAAGAATAAATAAAACATTTGAAAATTTCAGATTAGTAATGTTTTTACAAGGATTACGTTAAGCCTCATGATATCTGCGTATTAGAATAATCAGAAGTCTCAAGTAAATTCCTGATGGTAGGGATATAATTTTGCTTCAACTTCGCTGTTTTGGACGCTTTTCATCGTTTCATAATTTCAGTTTGAAACGATTACAACTACAGAACACGGTATCACAAATCTACTCATTTTCTGTGATTATCTTACTTTATTAACA
Source organism: Thysanoteuthis rhombus (assembly GCA_963457665.1). Lineage (NCBI taxonomy): Eukaryota > Metazoa > Mollusca > Cephalopoda > Oegopsida > Thysanoteuthidae > Thysanoteuthis > Thysanoteuthis major. The sequence goes on along the minus strand of OY735232.1, from coordinate 36,340,727 downwards.
TATCATGTTTTTATATGTATATATATACATATATATATATATATATATATATATATATATATGTGTGTGTATGTGTGTATGTGTGTGTGTGTGTGTGTGTGTGTATGTGTCGCCAGTGTATTCATTCATGTGGATTATAATTTGTCCAACAATCTCCCGGTGTAATGATAATTCAGAAGACCTCGTGAAGTGGAGAAGAGATCCCCCACTTTACTTTAATATTTCGACGGTTCATTCTAGATTCCTCTGAAAAAAGTGATGAAAATGCAAGGGAATTTCTGTTATATACAATCCATGTCTTCTTTTGGTTGGGTTTAGCGATTATTAATAGCATTAAGTGGGTACTGAGTGTTTTGGGTAAATCGATGAACCTTACCAATCCCTAAACAAATGAATAATCAAACCCCTCCTTTGAATAAATTTTTTGGCTTTTTAGTGGATTCCCAAGCGGACTAATTAATTACTTTTAGTAAATTTTCAGCTACATTAAGAGATAAAAATGAACATTTCACTCGTACTTCCAGTTGAACAATAAAACTTCTCAACAAAGATGGGATATATCTGTACTCGCAGTTCGACTTACATATTACATTGCCGAGGAGTTCAACATCAAAAGACATTTTGAACAATTAAAAGGTCATTTACGACAAACAATCTGAATATCTACAATTTAAAAGACTCCAATGGCAGAATGTTCGAATGAACCAATGAAGCTCATGCATACATAAAAAACGGGTTCTGAATCGTCATTTTATATAAATGCACACACACACACACACACACATATATATATATATATATATATATATATATATATATATATATATATATATATATATATATATATATATGTGTATATATACTATGTAAAATTTCAATGCTTTAAACACTAAGCATTTCCATTTTCTCTGTTACTCCAGTCGTCTATTTCCCGAAATCTATTGATAGAATTCATATAGATTTTATGTATTTCTTTTTTCAAATATAATTCATAATCATGTGTAATTTCTGTAATGTTTTCCTTGTTGGGTTCGTCTGTTGCTTACTATGTAGCCGTTTCGAAGACTTAGAGAACTAAATAATTATATCAACACAGCACATCAGCATTGTACATTAATACCCCTAACATTTCAGCTATATAGACATGCTTATCTATATAAACGCATACGCCAAGACCCTTACTCCAATGTATGTATATATAATTGTGTCATCCACCGACAGCTGTTTCATTGAATGACAATTCATCAGTTTGGTAATAGACAATCTAATATCCCTTCCGGTACCGCTTGGGTAGTATCGAAAACTCCGCTCCAGACCCAGAGGCAAATGCTCTACCCTTGCCCTAAGTAGCACTTGATGGTCAGAAGAACCGAATTAGCTCGTCTCCCCATCTAATATTCTGCCAGCTTCAGTTGTGCATGTGATCTCGGGGGATCCATTTTTGCAATATGGTCAGCCCATTGCTACTTTAGATTTTTAATGGATTCTGCAATTTCCCTGACTCCTATCTTTTTTCCAGATGTACTGTGCTGTAGTATCTCCATGGAAGGCCCAGCATTATTCTTCCATGTCCACATTGTAAGGTCCTCGATTTGTGGATCTGTCTGTTGGTTAGGTTCCATGTTTCATTTCCTTAAGTGACTACTGGGAGGATATAAGATGATGTCACGTCACCTAACGGTGAATGTATCACTCATCTATGTCAACGCAAATGGAACAAAAAATCAAAGGAAAATGGGACTGCTGCAGAAATCAAACCTAAAACCGATAGGGTAGCTGCTTCAACGTAGTGATGCTCTTACCATGGAGCTAAACAGTTGCTGGTAATGCAAAGGCCGAAATCCCTGTTTCCTTGCCAAATTCTCTTCTCGTTTATTTTCGGTCTCTTGGTGTCTTTCAACGCAACAGTTATGTATTTGGAAATGGATATATATGATGTGACAGAATGATTATAAATTTGAAATGATCCCTCGTCATTACACAGTTAATGTAATACTCGTCTTAGCCATGGTATACGAAATACAATTAAAGAAAACTACGATTGATACATCGACAATGTAGTGACAAGTGATAATCTCCAATAAGTTCCTATTTGATATAACGCAATTTAAAATCACTCAGTCGGATCATATACATACAAATATATTAATACCGATCTCTAAATATATATACATATGTGTGTGTGTGTGTGTGTGTGAGTGTGTGTGTGTGTGTGTGTGTGTGTGTGTGTGTGTGTGAGTGTGTGTGTGTGTGTGTGTTAGAAATGATCGAGTACTCTCATTATATTTATCTATATCATCTACACTGCAGACACAATACTTCTCTTTAGTTTTCTCATTTTATAAATATTTACCTTTAAGATAGAAGTTAGATTCTGTTATCAATACTGCTGTTTTCAATAAGATTTCATTAAAATCAGATACGGAATGCCAAAATCGATCAACTGGAAAACGGAATCAGCAGATGGTTTATGCTTACATCATACTAGTGCCACCCAGTTTTTGCTTTCAAACTATGGGTGAAATAGTAGGATAGATAAATCCTTTTAGCTCTACAAAGCAATACACCTAAGCGGAGACTCTTCTTATCAACATACGTACAGCATAGCAAACATCCTAGCTCACTGAACAACTGAGAAAAAGGCATCAAGCCTAAATTGCGTGCAAAAATCACGAGGACAAGTTTCAATTATTCAGAAGGCTCAACCCATGTGTTCATGTTTGTGGTATCCCTACATTAAACTGACCTTGTACCACATTGATACACAATCCGATCTTCATTTAAAAAACCAATCAACTCAGGTAAGAGGAGTTTCACCCCCTGATCTTCTTACGTGAAAAATAAGCTAAGAATAAGAAATATCCAAGCAGAAAGTTTTTAATTATTTCTTTGAAAGGAGGAACTTGTTTAGTTATATCGTGTTTGAAGAATATATGATCGAAAGATTTTATTTTAAAAACGTTCCTTGGAGTCAGCGTGTTGCATACAGGGGATGTATCTCCTTACAGGCAATTCACTTAATACAGGAGTATGCAAACGATTACTGAACAAAGCAATTGAAAATTCCACTGTTATATCGGAGTGATCATTAGGTTGAGTAAACTTTATCTCACTAGCGCGGAGAAGAGGGTAGTCTTGAGGGGCAAAAATATGGTCTATTTACTGTTCACATCAGCATTTCGTGCTGTGCACTTCATACATATACATATGATAAAATACACGTATTGTATTGTACATAGTACGACAATATAAGTAATTTAGGTTGAAATAACGCCTATATATTCTATTCAATGAAGTGGGGAGTAAGAAAGAGTCAGAAGGGAAGGGCCCGCTCTGTAGATAATCCGTCGCTGATCACAAAACGAAGCAATCAAAACTCCTTTGCTTATGTCAGGAGCTTATTATCTGAGGTCATACAGGATATTAAAGGGGGACATCTAGAGTTGAATTTCGGAACTAAAGGTTGTAAGATGATAATCAAAAATTAAAGTTGTCAGTCTTTCATTAGGCTTCCTTTGTGTTAGGTGCAACGGTGCACACTTGGTTAAAATAAATTTGAATACTTCACTTATATTCTCTAATCAGGATAGGGGGATTATGTTTCTAGACAGGGTCAATAACTTGAGTTTTCTTCAGTTTTCAAGTTGGTTGGCTGATTGGATGGCTGGTTGAGTATAAATAACACGTACAGGCTTGACATTTGAATATTCTCTCCTTAAAATTTCTTGTAAGAATATTTTTTGTTTTTGGAAATCCTTCACTTATACTTAGTGTTGGGATGGGAATCCATTTGCAATGTAATTTTATTCTAAATTTAACCTTATTCTGTGCCCAGTATTGTCCCAGCTTGATTATTGAAAATCAGGACTTTTTCAGTTGTCTCGGGTCAATAGAAACCGATAGAAGTAACGCATTTATTGATCACCCCTTTTTGAAATCTTTCAATTGATCAGCACCAACTCGGCATCTTGCCGAAAGACATTGGACACAGGATTAGATTTAATAGAATATACTTATTCGAATGTCTATCTATTCAAATATCTATGAGAAACTGGAAACAGAGGCCAACATAGTTTTCTTCTGCTTTTTAAAGTTCCTGCCAGATTTGAAACGCTGAGATAATTGAAATATTGCGCTGGAACTGTTTCTATTCAACATTTTCAAGTCAAAAAAAAAAAATATGTTTTGTCTTTGGATAATTACCCCTCAGAATGAATTTTCCGAAGTTTACTATGTAAGTTTATGCTCATTTGGAAGCATGTATGCCTGTTTCTTGAAATTTTTTATTGATCTTACAAAAGGCTAGAAAGGCAACTTTTTTTTTATTGATCCACCCTTTGTCGAATTTTTTGATTGATCACCCGCAACACGGCATGTGAACCAAAGATAAGAAATGATTGGAGCCACTTCAGATACACATCATCTCTAAGCTTTTTTTTGTCCATCGTAAACATGAGTCGAGGCAGGAAAACAGAGGCATTTGGATCCCGGCTTGCAACTCGAGGAAGATGCAACAGTTTGTCTTTTTCACTTTTCGTAAATCACGATCGTTTGTGAGATTTCAACTCATTTATCCTTGACTCTCTCGGACACTTATCTAGCTTCGACATCCTTTGCTACACACCTGCACGTCTCGCTAATTTGCTCCTTGGGAAATGGAAATATACGCAACACCTGTCCAAATGTACCCCCGTTAGACCCTTGCATTCAGTGTTTGACGTTGCAAAGATATAAATTGACAGTTCCCATTTCCCTTGCGTATCTCTTTCCTAGTCTCGTCAGGGTTTCCCGTGACATGCTTGACATTAGGGTCGGATTTAATTGATCCCAATAGGGCCCTGTGCTTGAGAAATTTACTCTAGCTTTGTCAAAAACTATGAACAAGCCTGAGGACTACTGGATTAAACTCCACTCTGACTTATATTCCGAATGAAGATGATTACAGAAACTTTAATTGTATGTATAATACATTTTGAAATTATATATATGTATATGTATATATATATATATATATATATATATATATATATATATATATATATATATATATATATATATATATATATATATACATATACACACGTATTTATCGGTCGATAGAAGGGGCAGCTAATAATCATTTGGTCAATATTTAAAATCACAGGAAGGGAATGTTAATCGTACAAATATAATGAGATTTGGTAGATTGTAAAAATTTGTCAATTCAAACTTGACACTTTAGTTTTTACTTGGCTAAATCAGGTGAGAATTGTTCTTGTTGTTCTTGTTACGGTAGAAAGAATAAGACCACTCAAGGTCTGGACTGGAGTTTGAGAACATTCACTCAGCACCTCATTTCAGGTTTTACAGAATATATAATTTCCTACTAAAATTCTTCGAAAGTCAGTAATGCTTATAATGTTTATATTTTGGAATTTTTTATTGTACATTTTGTTAACTTCTTATTTCTAACATATGTATGTAAAGTGTACAATTTATTTATATCCTTGAGATTCCAGGGTCATGCCAAAAATATCCAGTTGGTTCACGCTATTCTCTATGACGGTCCTGCTTGTCATTGAATAGGTACTGGAGTTTTGAGCTTCAACAGCCAATCGTGGCATCTTTTATGATATTCTACGAATACGGGCTTTTGAAATCGAGTCTCATAAATTAAATAACATATGCTTCACTAACATTTGTAGGTTCGAATTCGTTCATGAACTTTGTAGTAGGAGCCTTGAGATTCTTCACATCCCTCGTACGTAACAGTATGTCATGATATTTACTATTTTGTTCTAACAATTATAAGATAAATATTCTACAATGTTTAACGACGGTGCATGGTGTGTTCATGTACAAAACATATTTTAGTTTTGCTCCAGGAAACTGAGCTGTCGAGTCGATCTTTCCAATACTTGCTTACCATGTCGTTCAATTCATGCCTGACTGACCCCGACAACTGACTAATGTTCCCAAATATTTTCCCAGTCAGTTTAGCCTTAATATGCTCCCATAAGTTTGCTATGGTGCTAAGATCTTTTATACGAGGGAAGTGTTTGGTACATTTTTCTGTCCGGATGTGTACTAAATATATCCAATCACAACATGCTGAGAATATTGGAAGTGCCACTAACACTTTATTAACTGAACACTCCTACGTAGTCATTTTCAAGCAAAAATAATTACATTACAACGAAATTACTTCATACTTTCAAACAGGGTTTTGTCCAAACTCTTATTTATCAAGCCTAGCCTGTTTTTATCAGAATACGATGTCTGTCTGGGAAGTGTCCCGCTATTTTTGAATATCTTTAGAACCGGTTACTAAGCGTGGGTGTCATTTGGTAGCCAGTCGGAGGGGATTTTACAATGCACTGTGAACAGAAACTCTCTCAAAAGGCTACTTGGACTGCATTAGGGTACCATTGAGTTGGCTTGTGTCTTGTGTGACCGTCAGATCCCTCTGCCCTTCTCCCTACGAGTCAGAGTTGGCTCTTTATGACGTTTTACTCTTTTTAGATTTTTTGAATGATTGATTTTTTGATAACCCGCAATCAAATGAGATTGAATTTTAATTATAGTGTAATATGAAAATTTGCGATTTTAATTTGAATCAATTTTGGGGTCCAGATTCTGCATTTGATTCCCCGAAAGTTTGATCGAATTTGTTTTTTTTATCCTCTTCTCTTCTCATCAGTCAAAAATATCTTTAATTCGATCGTTATTCTTTGTCTAAATTCTGGATAATTGCAGAAAAGACAACGTTAATGTTCATCTGTATCAAGTGGCAAAATTCATTTTCTATTGTTTTCCAATTTTTCCAAATTTTAATTTCTCCTCTTTTCTCCAAGCTGATCATTTATCTATTGTTTCTTTCGATTATTTTTTCTCTTGTTACCCTTTCCCCCTTGACTCTATTCTTCCTTTATCTTTTCTTTCTTCTTTTTGGATTCATTCATCTGTTCATTTATCCATTTTTTAACCGAAAGTTTCTTCCATTTATTAATTGTATATTTATTTTGTATGAAGCCGCATCGTATCTGTCTTCCCACATGAATCCTCTCCGTTCTGTCTCCGTGAATTCCTTCTTCTCATTTTTCATTCGTTAATTCATTTTCCTCTTTCTGTTTGAAAACTAGTTACACCCTTTTTTTTTCTCAGATTTCTTTGTCTCTTTTTTTTTCTACACGGATATTTGCTTAAAGACTTAAGTTCCTTATCTCAAACGGAGACTTATATCTGCAGGTCCAAATAAACAAACGAACAAAAGAGGTTTTGTTAGTCATTCAATAGGAACTGTCACGTGACAAACTCCTTCCAACAACATGCTGTGTTGAGGTTGATCAACTAAATATGCCGCAAAAAATGATGTGATCAACCAAAAAGGTAAAAAAACACACAGAAAAAACAAACGTGAACACTGATAGACACAAACTATTTGCTAATTTGGTATAAGCCTATATATAAAATTGACCATCCACACTAAAATAAGGGGAAATATTCTGAGAAACATGAATAATTTTAAAGACGTTACGAGTAATTGTTGGAAATTTCAGCACTATTCATTTGCCATGTACTTGTGATATATGCATACATAAACTGCCTGACAGGCTACCTTACAAACTGGAGAAATCTATATCAGATGACGGTTTCTGAAAATATTGATTGACTTTATAATGCTGATCTTGTGAGCAGAACTTTTCCTTTTAAGAATATTTTTGTTACCCAGAACTGCTTTAAAATCTATCTCATCCTGACTCTCCTTCCCTGTCGCTACCCCTGCCCTCCTTACTCTCTTATCACCTCCTACTTCTCCACAATTTCATTTTTTTGCTTTTCCTTTTCAAATGCAAGTTTCTTTTTAGTTTGGTTCTTTCCTTTCTTGATAGTGTCTATTTCATTTTACAGCATTTAAATCTTACTACCTTTTCACATTCCTACAACTCTTTCTGTCTCTTTTTTCCTCTTCTCCATTTTTCATCCTTTCCTTTGTTCTCCCTTTTTCTCTTTCCTTTTCCCTTTAACTATAACTGCCCAATTACTTCTTTTGACCACCATACTATTTTATTCCCCTTTTTCACACAGGCTCCGTTCCTTACTGTACTCACTCTCTCTTTCACTACTTTCTTTTTTTCTTTCTTCCTTTCTGATCTCTTCACTACTCGTCATTTCCTTTTCTTTGTTTCTTTCTTTCCCTATACGCTCAATTCCATTTTTGACCTCTCACTCCGTCTCCCTTTCTCTCTGTCTCTCTCAATAACATACCCATCTACCATATCGCTTTCTCTGCAGTGTAATTTCTCGTCCATTCTCGAACATTCATCACCTTCTTTTTCGCTCTTCTCTATTCACGGTATCATTTGCATTAAATGGAACGAAATGCTATCCAGCATTCTAAATAAATGGATACTAAACTCTCTTCTAGTAATTAAAGTTTGTCAGCATCTCAACAACCTTGCACCTTATCAGTGGGAGTGCGTGAATAACGATGCTTTTTTTTTCAATCAACGCCTGCTTCCTTAATTCAGATCTTCAAGAGCACTTACCTTCCTAGTCCATCCCATCCCAACCCTTTCGTAAGTTTGATTAGTAATTATTGATCGGGTTTAATGTCCTCCGATAACAGTTAAATAGCTCCAAAGAAATACGTTACTTAATGCTCCAGGCGTCTATCTTTTTTTTCTCCTTTCTTTACTTTTGCACGTCCTTAGTTCCTTCCTTCTTTCTGTTTTTACTTTCTTCCCACCTTCCTTCCTTCTTTACTTACATTTGTTTCTCCTTCCTCCTTTTCGACCATCCTTTATTCCTTTCGTATTTCCTATTGTATTTCTTTTCTTCCTTCCTTGTTTCTTTTCTCGCTTATTACTTTCTGTCCTTTGTGTCCCGCCTTTTCTTCCATTCACTATTTCTTGCATCCTTTTATTTCCGTATTTTCCTTCTTCTCTCTTTTCTCCGATTTTTCTTTTCTCATTTCTCTCCTTCCTGATTTATTTCCTCCTTCCATCCTACCTTCTTCGGATACTTATCATCTTCCTCAAAACCCTATATCTCCCACTCTCTTTCTTTTTCCATTTCCCGCTTTGTTCATTCGTTATCTCCCTCCTACCTTTTAACATCCTTTCTTTGTCTCTCTTCCTTCATTTCCTACATTTATATCAAAACTAGTGTTTTCCCCTCCGTCTATTTCAGAATTTGATATTGATAGCTTCTCCATGTAGACAGCGGTCAATGAATAACATTTCTCCACTTCTGCCGTTCTCTAAAGGCAAAAGAAAAGCAAACCAAGCATTAAACATCCGTTGAATTTAATCAGTCGACTTTTCTTTCCATTTTATACCAAATTATTTTATATTCAAGTGTTTAACGGAATTAATTAATTCAAAGAAAACAAATTCAAATATTTAAAGAAATTAGTAATACATTTTATGCTTACTCACGATCCAGGAATCACTTGCACGTACGTATGTATAGATTATGTGTTTGTACAGTGCATACATAGTCTCTTATTCATTACTGAGTGCCTATGAAGTCAAGTAGAAATGGATATTCGCCTACGATTTTATGATGTTAAATTAAAAAATCTGTATTTTTTTTCAAGCAATTAATGTATCATAGCATATTAAATTATATTATATAGTTAAAAAAAAAAAAGACCAGATCGTCTCCAATGTGGAAACTGGTATCTTAAGCGTATTCAACAGCTAATACAGACATTAAGTCAGGTGATTAATTATTTTGCCTGGTCACCCCGAGCACAGAATCATCATTAAACAGAAATGGCAAAAGCTCGGTTTAAAAGTATTTAGAATTGCTCTGATGAGTAACTCAATAGAAACCTTTATATGATCAACCTTTTTGCTGCGCACTATGTTGGGGGTGAACAATAAAAATAGAAAAAATGAGATCAATAAAAAAGTTATCTCTTAGATGCATATCGGCAATCATCATCATCAGCAGCAGCAGCGGCAGCAGCAGCAGCCTTTTATCATCTGTTGTTGGACATAAACAAAATCCCCAGGATTAGCTAGACCTCTGTATCATAGGTGTCGCAGAGCCAATACTTTCTGAACTTTGTCACGCCATCTTACATGCAGTCAAAGTTCTGCATATGATCCCTGTGAATCAACGTTGTGGGACGTGATGTCCATCGATTGTCTGACATTTTTGTAACATGACTAGCCTCTTGCCATTTGCGTTTTCTAATGGATTCTATATTATCCCAAACTCCTATTTTAAAAAAATAATATACTATGCTGCCATATGATCTCTCCATGTGAGGTTGGGCATGACTCTTTCGTATATATACGTTGCATTGTTCACAGTTTGAGGTTCAGTCTTTCAGTTGAGTTACATGTCTCTGCTCTATCGGTGACTATAAGGAGGGTGCATTGGTTGTGTACCCTTCTTTTAAGGACTAGTGGGTTTTCTGTCCTTTAAATCCTAGCCTACTCTTCCGAAAGATTACCAACCCAAGGGTTTTTTGTCCTGAATAGGTGTAGTGCTCTACTTTTTCCAGTTTTGTAGTTTCGATTTTGATTGTTGTGTCCTCGTCTCAAACATCTTTGTCATATATGGGGTCTGTTTCATTCGTGTGGAGGCCATTTTTCTTGCTTCTATGAGATCATGACGGTTCTTAACAATGATGTTTATTCTTTTATTTATTACGAAATATAAAGATGGATAAAGAATCACATATAAAGTCCTTATATTCAAGAAAAATCTCTGATCAGCAAAATTATATCAAGTGGATGTACCTCCCTGGCCTTGGTGTAGTGAGGACTGGCGCATGCCATGATAAAAAAAAATATCTGATTCTGTTCGTGTCTTATTTTTCATTGGTTGACCGAAAAAGAATTTTGCAGTAAATTTTAAATTCAATATTTATATGGTGGCCAAAACATGCTCAGACCACTTTTTCTCTTGTTCTAGATATGTATTGGGAACTGCCCTATTAAATATTGCCATGAAACGAACTTTTGAACCAAATTCAAGTTCGTTCACAATGTCGAAATAATCTAAAAACTGATTTAAAAACTGCAACCAAAATGCCCATGTATCCCCAGATGATGATTAACTGCTATGCAGTATTTGAAATTAGAGAATATTTCCAGCTTTGCATTCTGTCTAACATGGTGAAAAAGACGTACAGTCAACAGGCACGAGGTGCTAAACGAATTTTGATAACTTTGTAGCCTAAGGCCTTCGCCATAACAATAAGAATGATTACGTTTTCATTTTAACACGGAGTCTCACTAGAAAAAAGCACTTATCAATATCACTGGTAATTCTTAGAAATTAAAAGTAGAATAGACGTAAAACAAATAAACTGGTGCTTATTCGAATATAGCAGTGGAATAGTAAATTCTATGTCTAACTCGACTGAAGAGAAAAAATACGAGTCCACACAAACCAAATAAATTATCAAAGTCGCGGTACACAGTCTCGATATTATCATCATCATTGGTGATCGAAGGGTTTTTTAACCACTTTATTTACAGATTTTCGCAAAGTTTACACTTCACAATTTTTCATGGGATACAGGAAGACTAATGGAACGGAGAAAAAACATAAATTCATCAGATTTGTACGGGTACTATTTCCATTTAGATTAACGAGGAAAGAGCAATTGTTTCTTCGCCCTACTTAAAAATGCTCTTCTTTGGGACCCTTCACGCTGATGCCAGTGTCCATTTTACTTTACAAAAAAGGAAGTAAGGTACACTTTCCGAGATCATTATCGACTTCTCCGGTGCATTTCCCGACATAAGGCGGGAGTAGTAACTAATCCATTGATTAACCCTTCTTCAATTTCTTGATTATCCCCCCCCAACCCAGTATGTTCCCAGGGTGACTAAAAATACCTGTCTTCAGATTTGAATTACCCATCTTTTTTATTAATCATCATTGTTCAACTCACCATCTCCACAGAGAGCATCTTCAAGATGATTTGTCATCCTCAGTATCGCACGGCGCACTTCTCATTTTTCTTTTACTTTTTTTTATTCTTTGATGCACTTTCTGAACTCCATGTGTATTAAGAGAAAAAGGCGTTGATGTATACTTAAAAGAGATATATCCTACTAATAGTGAAGCCAAATGTCCGGCGAACTGATAAATTCCCCAAAGTAAACATTTGGCAGGACAATGGGTAAAGTGAGATATTCCACCTCTGCTGAAAATAAGTTCACTTTATTATTCCCACAATAGTCAAATTATGACAACAAATATAAAACTTTTTCCAAGCAAGCGAAACAAAGCAAGTGAAGATTAGGTATTGTTCAAAGCTTATATCTATTTTTTTTTACAGGGTTAAAAGTATATGCACGTCTGAGCTGCACAACTGAATTCGATAAGAATTTTAATGCATATATAACACGACCCTTAAAAGTAGCACAGACTACGGAAAAAAGGGATCTGCACTTTTTTGTCACAGAAACAGGTGGAAAATAAATCCTTAACTAATTTGAAGACCTTACAGTTGCTACTGCGAAAGTGTTATTTTAGAGCATGCTTGATATTTCGAAGAAAATATTCAGCGAACCGTAAAAATAGCATCTACCACGGACTTTTGATGCTGCAAGTGACAATCAGAAGGTCTGAAACTCATGATCTATCAATTTGATCAGAATAACCTTCATCTTGCTATTAAGAAAAAAGTTGTAGAAAATAATCAGCTGAAAAGTATTCGTGTAGTCAATAACAAATATATTTTTCATACTCAAAATATTGACATTGATATAAAGTTGAGTCCTCAGAGAAATCAAATCAGTCAAGTTTTAGGGGGATACCTTTTCTTTTAATCGGCCCTGAATCGTGGAAGAAATGTTACTTTTAAGCGTGGGTTACCATAGATGCAGCAAGGGGAACAATCAGGAATAGACACATTGTTCCTTCTAGATAAAAGATTTTTTTCATGACAATTATTAATTGATCTTTGTTTGCTATCAGTAACACGGAGTGCACATCTTTCGTCACACTTTCTACGTACATGCATCCATACTTATTGCGTCAGTCTGATGTTTATATGCAGCAGATGTCAAGTTTCCAAACAATAACATTTGTAACTGTCTTCTTTTTGCAGCTGGTACGTCTACAAATAAAAAAAATACAAGTTACTCGTGATAAATTGCTACAAAGAGTACAACGGAATTTGGTTGAGGATAGCAGAACGAACATAGTTTTGTGTTGCGCTGCAAGTAGTCACGAGTCAACACTATCCTAAACCATCTACACACTGTCAGCCAAAACTGTCAACAAAATTATCATTTTTTTTTTTTCAGTTTTCAAGTTAGTCAAGCTGGCTGGCTTACGTACAGACCGAATCAATAGAGCTAACGGGCTGAAATCTTTAGCATTTACTCTTGATTATATACAGAAAAAAACTTATTTCATCTCAAATTCGGCCCCTGGGATGGGTTTTCAGTTTAAGTTCTTGTTTTTAATGATCACTATCGAAAAAATACGATAGGAATAACTAATCAATTGATTACTATTTCCTCTGATTTTTTTTATTAGTCACCTCAAACTAAACATGCAGTCAATAGATTTCGGCTATGTGATGGTTTCTTCTGAGTTAGTAAGCAGACTTGTCTTTATTCTTTTTTGATGTAGTTCCTTAGAGGATTTAATTTATTTAAACATCCTATACACTTGCATATAACTAGTTGCTTGTCAACCGAACTTGTAACCTTGTTCTTATCGCAATTAGTTTATTCTTTTCTTCTCTACTGGTTACGTATTGACTTTACACTGGATGTCTTCGATATGTTTTCTCGCGTTTTGAAACGAATCACTCACTCTAAAATCTTTGAACGATTTGTTCATAAGAAAATTCATCACCAGCTGAGGCACCCACGTATGGCAAACTCAATATTCAGGGAGCAAAAATAAGAGTACTGAAGACTTAAAGATTTCCTTCGGAATTATTTATCTTAAGCAAAGGGTGATCAATGAATAACTTCTATTTTATCAATTCTTACATGTGCTAATATTCAAAGCATCAATTGTTGTCACAGACTGACATATCGCAATTCTCACAATAATCAGGACATTACCAAGTAAAATGATACATTGCAAATTATTATGATCATTCGCCCCCTTGTATGGAAACAAATATGCTTATCCTAAAACTGATGCAACTATTCTGATTTTCAATCATCCTTGGAAGACAAATGCAACCAAATATACATCATGAATTAACACAGATATGAGCAGTGCCCGTTTCTTATGAGCATGTTTGGAAGGGCGTGGATTTCATGGTGCGTTAATCTTTCTGCCATCGTCATCATGTGACACGATGTCCCGCCTGTCCGGAAATACAGCTTCGGTTATTTCTTACGAGTGTTGCCAATCTAGTTATTCTATACATGAATTCAAGAAATGTTAAAGAGACGAGATAGATGGGTTATAAGAACGATGAGGAATGATGTTATTAAATTTTTAATCTGATTTCTGGACAACCAAGGGGTAATGATCTTCATCACACTCCTTGTGTGTTGATTGATGTATCTGATGATAACCAACACAATGCACAGTGTGAAAAGGATTTCTTCAAATATTTTTACATATTTACCACTTTCCAGGCGTTTACCAAATCATTTTTATACTTGCCAAACATTATACGGTGTGAAAATATTGAAGAAAATTGACAAGGAGAAAAAACACAGCTGATAGGTTCAATATCTTCACAAAAGTGTTACACAGCTACGATTCTTATCTAAACGCCCATACAACCATTCCCTGGTGATCAAATTACAGCGTTTCTTGCAAACGGACACCTGCTTTTGGTGAGCGAGCATCTGGTATCCACGGAATGTCCTTTTCGTGTGTTGTATATATATATATATATATATATATATATATATATATATATATATATATATATATATACATATATATATATATATTTTATTCATTTATTTATTCCCACATAAAAAATGTGTGTGTGCATGTATGTAACTCTATATATACATATATATATATATATATATATATATATATATATATATATATATATATATACACACAATTATACATATATATATATATATATATATATATGTGTGTGTGTGTATATTCTGGATATAAGATCATACGTATCATTTTCTATATAGATATATATGTATAAAAATATATCATATCATATGTATCCTTTATATATATATATATATATATATATATATATATATATATATATATATATATATATATATATATATATAATATATATATGGGTTGTCTTTGTGTGTGTTATTGCTGGGTAGGAGATCCTATGTATTTTTGTTTCATACGAGCTTCCGTTTTATTCTGACGTCCTTCTTTCTTACGCAAATTCTTTATGTTTTAAATCTCTTTTTTTTTCCATAAGAATAAAGGTATGAAAAATTGGCAACGAAAAAATCTACAGAATCAATCTATCTTAGACCGACCCAGCTGCTTCAAGTTTGGGGGAAAAAAAAGACGTGTATCAGAGGCAAAAAAAATCAAATAAAATAGAATGAGCTTCAACGGAACATTTTTTTACGGACTAGCAATATGGATAAATAAATCATCCGTAAAAACGTTCTCATCTGTTTGTTTTTCGAAATTCTTGTTGGATTTGATTTTATTCTTGTTCACTATAGTAAATACTTTGCACTGTTTTATCTATTCATTAATGTTTATTTGATATATGTTATTTATTTGTTTATTTATTTATTTATTTATTTATCTATTATTATTATTAGTAGTATTATTATTATTATTATTATTATTATTATTATTATTATTATTATTATTATTATTATTATTATTATTTGGAATCTCACACCAGTTGCCTGGTGGTAACCGCTGGAGTTTGAGTGACAGCAAGTCTCCTCAAGTCTCCAGCCCTCCGCTCCTAGTACTCATAGGTCGCAGTAATTCTACGATTTACAATCTCACACCGGTTGCCCAGTGGTTATCGCTGAAGGCTGAGTGACAATAAGTCTCCTCAGGTCTTCAGCTAACGTCTCCTCTCTCTTTCGCATATCATGACAGAGCTACAATTCGTTGCAGTCCTTATATCTCTAGCACCTTCCTCAGTATCCGTCCAGTGCCCAGCAGTGCTGTGGTCTGTACGGTCTCTATCCTCCCCCTAATCCCGATCTCCTCCAGTCTCTCCCTCAGCGTTTTGGGGACAGTTCCTAGTGCTCCCACTATGACCGGTACTACCCTGGTTTTCATGTTCCACATTTTCTTTAACTCCCTTGCTAGGTCCTGGTATTTTTCCCTTTTCTCACCCTCTTTTCTCACTTCCTTTTTACTCTATGGTCTGCAGGTACAGCAACGTCTACTATTTGGCAGGCCCTCCTTTTTTTGTCTACTATTACTAAGTCCGGCCTTCTTGCCTGGATGAGGTGGTCAGTTTGGATGTCGAAGTCCCACAGTAGTTTGTGGTTGTCATTCTCCAAAACTGCCTCTGGCTTGTGCTGATACCACTTTTCCCCATGGTTGAATCCCATTTGTTTACTTAGTTCCCAGTGTATCATCGTTGCTACTCTATCGTGTCTATGCTTATACTCCTTCTGGGCGAGTTGGCTACATTCACTAGTTATGTGGTTTACTGTCTCATCTCTTTCACCGCACATGCGGCATTTGCTGTTTGTCTGTGTTCTGTCGATTTTTGCTTTTATGTAGTTTGTCCTTATGCTTTTGTTTTGGGCTGCCATGATGAGCGATTCTGTTTCTCTCTTAAGGTTTCCCTTTCGTAACCACGTCCATGATTTCTCGTCTGCTATATCTTTTATCTGTCTTTTAAACTCGCCGTACAATTTTTTCCCTTCCCACTTTTCTTTTCTAGTTTGCTGTACTGTTCCATTGTTTTCTACTTTATTGTTTGTCGCACTATCCCTCGCGCTCTTTATGATTTCTTCACTATTTGTTTGCACATATCTATCTAGGACTACTTTAGCTCTCTGGACACAATCTTCTATGCTGATGAGCCCCCTACCACCTTCTTTTCTCTTAACGTATAGCCTATCTGTATCATCCCTAGGATGTTATGCTTTATGCATCGTCATAAGTTTCCTTGTTCGCCTATCCATTGATTGGAGCTCTTCCTTTGTCCATCCTAGGAATGGTCCTGTATACCTAACTACTGACACAGCCCAGGTGTTCATTCCTTTTATTAGATTTCTGCTATTTAATTTGGTTTCTAATATTTTCCTTATCCTTCTGAGGTATTCTCTCTTAATTTTCTCCTTCATCTCTTCCCGTTTTATCGTGTCACATTCAAGGACACCTAGGTACTTGTATCGGTCTTGTGCAGTCAATGCCCTAATCTTGTTGTTGCCCGGAAGTTCAATTCCCTCAGTCATTGAAAGCCTTCCTTTATGCATCACCATGATTGCGCATTTTTCTATCCCAAACTCCATTCCTATGTCCTCACTATATTCCCTTACTTCGTTGAACAGAGTCTCAAGCTCTCCCCTGTTTTTTGCAAACAATTTAATATCGTCCATGTACATTAAGTGGTTGACCTTTCCTTTTGTTTTAGAGAAGTGGTATCCTTTGCTGTTTCTCAGGATTCTGTTAAGCGGTATCATTGTTAGAACAAATAATAGTGGGGACAACGAGTCTCCTTGGAAGATTCCCCTTTTTATCCCTACCTCGGCTAGTTTGTCCCCTGCGGCTGTCAAATCTACTTTCCAGTCTTTCATTGAATTACCAATGAATTTAACCACCGGTTCGCTAATTTTGAACATTCTAAGGCATTCGAGTATCCAGCTATGTGGAATCATATCGTATGCCTTTTTGTAATCTATCCATCCCATTGCGATATTCTTTCTCCTTTTCCTTACTTCTTTTAAGATCATCTGGTCTATGTAGAGTAAATCGTTTGCCCCTTTGGTTCCTATCCTACACCCTTTCTGTTCTTCTGGTAGTAGCCCCCTTCTATCCATTGACATGTATATTCTCTCTGCTATTTGCCCGGTCAGGATTTTCCACATAAGTGGTAGGCAAGTGATTGGTCTATAGTTGCTTGCTATGTTCCCCTTCCCCAGGTCTTTTTGGATGAGGGTGGTTCTGCCTTTAGTCATCCATTCTGGTGCTTTGCCTTCATTTAGACAATTTTGGAGTAGGTGGGTGAGTCTGCCGTGTAACGTGGTGAACTTTCTGAACCAATACCCATGGATCCCGTCGGGACCCGGTGCTTTCCAGTTGGCTACTTTCCTAAGAGTATGTTTCAATGTGGTTTCATTCAGTACTATTGGTTCTCCCTTGTCTATATCTTCTAGTTCTTTTCTCATGTTTCCTAACCATTGCGGTGTTACATTGTGTCTTTTTGGGTGCCCCCATATGCTATTCCAATAGTTCTTGGCCTCTGTGGCATCTGGTTTTATGTCCTGCCTTCTTTCCCCATTTAAATCTTGGTAAAACTTTTTCTCATTGTTTTGGAATGTGCGGTTTTGTGTGTATTGGGCCGATCTTAGTCTGTATCTTTTTAGTCTTGCCTCTTTAGCTAGTCTTTTCTGGTGTAACTCTTCGACTACAGTTGCGATGCCTTTTTGCGCTACCTTATATTTGTTATAAAGTCTTACTCGTGGTCTGTCTGTGTGTGGTGTATTTCTAAGCAGTACTTCGTCTCTCTGTAGTTGGGAGATCTGCCTTTGTAACCTTCTCTCCCAGTTGGGTTTCCCTTCCCTATTATTGCCCAGGTTCCTATCTTGTGTTGTGAAGCTTTGTGCTACCATTTTCGCCCCTGCATAAATTAGGTTGTTGAGTTCTAGGAGGGTGTCTGTTTCTATGTGCTGTAAGAGGCAGTTGACCTGTTCGGTCACTTCTCCGACTTTCTTTCTGTCTTTGTCTCTTAGGGAGGGGAGTGTTGTTTTCTCTCCTCGCATGATCTCTTTCAAAGCTTGTATTTTGCTTTTCTCTTCTTCCGTTGGTGCCTCGTCATCACCCTCTGGTGCGTAGCTTACTGTGGGGGTCTCATGGAGGATTATTCTAGTTTTGTTATTGGTACTAGTTGTGCTGGGGGGGCATTTTTCAGATGTGTCACCTGAATCTCTCTCTACATTAGTGCGAATCTCTAGTAGTTCAGTCTCAGACAACCATTTCTTCTTTTGAATTTGCTTTACTTGGTCAGCAAGGCGTTGGTTCGATACTTCCACAGCAGATTTTTCCCTCCATATTTGGAGCATACGCTCTCTATAAGATCGCACTGAAGGCTTGCTTTTATAGTAACAGTACATAACTAGTCTATTCTCTTCCCTCGTCCATCTCTTTCTCTTTTTCTTTATAGCAGTCGCCCCATGAGGACTGCGCTTCCCCTGGATATCGCTAGTGGTATACGAGTTTTGGCCAACAGTAGCTGTGTGACGACTGTGTCCCTCCTGAAGGCCATTAAGGGTACACGAGCCGAGATTTTGGCCAGCAGTCACAGGATGACGACCGGGTCCCTCCTGGTGGCTAACAAGGGAACACTTGCCGGTTACGACACACAGGTCTTGGATCTGTGCCCCGTTTTTTGCGGTAAAATGGTTTGGTTGTACTGTCATGATTAGGGTTTTTGGTTCTTTGGAGGTAGTACCAGACCTTGGTGGGTTGGTTAAGACCGATGTGAGTCGGAAATAGCCCAAGAGCCCCACCGGCCCTTTTGGTTCTTTTAAGGTAGCGCCATACCTTGGTGGGTTCATTGAGACCTATGTGCACAGTGGTAATCAAAGAGCCCCACCAGCTCCTACCACCCAGGGTATGGCCTCACAAGGACAAGCCATTCAGGCTTGCAGGGATATCTATCTAGTGATATGACATTTGCCTGATTGTTGAACTAAAGAAATAACACTAAGCCTTTTTCTTGGGGAGGGGGGGTTGCATACAGAAAAGGTCATATGTCTCCCTTAAATGTTATAAGTCTTGACTTAGTAACAGTTTCGATATTCGTTGTTTTTTTTTCTTCTTCTTCTTCTTCTTCTTCCAATGCCCGCTGGGTAGATAGATGGCCAAGCGACCACCGCCAATTTATACTATACTAATCTCGGGGGCGGGGGGGAGGAGGTTGCAAGTGGAAAAGTTCATTCACACACACATATATATGTATACTCGCCCCTCGCTTTTCTATACTTCTATGGGACAACTCCTTTTGAATTATAAATTATAAATATAATAATTTTAAATTTAATTTTAATTCCACTTACCCACGTGCAGGTCTAAGAAAAAACAACTTTTTTCGACTTGGCAGTGGTCTTCTCATTGCAAGAGAAAATTCCTCAGACTCACAAAGAAAACCATCTCAGAGGTACAAAGATACCATCAAAATATCAAGAATAATCAACCAAAGTAGAATATCATTAGAATGTTCGAAGATAATCAGAGTTCATCTCAAAGCCAAACGTTAAGTATCATTAGAATCTAAAGAAAACTTCTTTAACTAAGCCCAGAACAAAATCATCCGGGGCAGCCTGTAGTCAAAATAGCATTATTATTAATAAGACATTCAATAAGAACCATCAAAATATCAGGAATAATCAACCAAAGTAAAATATCATTAAAATGTTCGAAAATAATCAGAGTTCATCTCAAAGCCAAACGTTAAGTATCATTAGAATCTAAAGAAAACTTCTTTAACTAAGCCCAGAACAAAATCATCCGGGGCAGCCTGTAGTCAAAATAGCATTGTTATTATTAATATCATTATTATTATTATTATTGTTAATAATAAGACATTCAATCACAGAGTAAATTTTAAAATCTAGCCTGAGTTAGTTAGGTCTTCAAAGTAAGTCACCAGAATTCATCCTGAAAAAGGAGGCCTTTTGTCAAAAAATGTGGCAGGCTGTCTTCGATATTCGTTGTTTTTTTTTCTTCTTCTTCTTCTTCTTCTTCCAATGCCCGCTGGGTAGATAGATGGCCAAGCGACCACCGCCAATTTATACTATACTAATCTCGGGGGCGGGGGGGAGGAGGTTGCAAGTGGAAAAGTTCATTCACACACACATATATATGTATACTCGCCCCTCGCTTTTCTATATGATGATGATGATGATGATGATGATGATGCAACCTCACACCAGTTGCCCGGTGGTTATTGCTAGGGGTTGAATGACAGCAAGGCTCCTCAAGTCTCCAGCACTCCTCTCCTCATTCTCACAGACCACAGTAATATTTTGGTTTACAGTTACACACCAGTTGCCCAGTGGTCATTACTGAAGGCTGAGTGACAATGTCTCATCAGATCCTTGGCCAACATCTCCTCTCTCCTTTGCCTGTCATGCCAGTGCTGAGGTTCACACTTCCGCTCTCATTTCCCTTTCTCTGTTAGGCCCCTGCTAACAATTGGTCTTGCTGTCTTTATATTTCTAGCAATTTACCTCAGTATCCGTGCAGTTCCTAGCAATGCTTTGGTCTGTACAGTCTCAATCCTTCCTTTTATCACCTTCAGTGTCTTTGGGACAGTTATCAGTGCACCTACTATGACTGGCACTACCCTGACTTTCATGTTCCACATTTTCTTCAGTTCTCTCGCTAGATTTTGGTATTTTTCCAGTTTTTCACTTTCCTTCCTCTTTACTCCATGGTCTGCAATAACAGCCATGTTTATCATTTGGCAGGTCTTCCTCTTCTTGTCTACCTTTACCAAGTCCAGTCTTCTTGCTTTGATGAGGTGGTCAGTTTGGATGTCAAAGTCCCAGAGTAATTTGTGGTTACCATTTTCCCGGGCTACCTCTGGTTTGTGCAGGTATCACTTTTCCACATGTTTTAATCCCATTCGTTC
Organism: Thysanoteuthis rhombus; assembly: GCA_963457665.1. Classification (NCBI taxonomy): domain Eukaryota; kingdom Metazoa; phylum Mollusca; class Cephalopoda; order Oegopsida; family Thysanoteuthidae; genus Thysanoteuthis; species Thysanoteuthis major. The sequence goes on along the minus strand of OY735232.1, from coordinate 36,319,009 downwards.
ACTCAGTTCCCAGTGTATCATCGTAGGTACTCTATCGCGTCTGTGATTATACTCCTCTGGGCTAGTTGACTACATTCACTAGTTATGTGATTTACGGTCTCATCTCTTTCACAGTACAGGTGGCACTTGCTGTTTGTCTGTGTTCTGTCAATTTTTGTTTTTATATTGCTCGTTCTAATGCTTTTGTTTCGAGCTGCCATGATTAGCAACTCCGTTTCTCTCTTCAGGTTTCCTTTTCGTGACCATGCCATGCATTCATGCATTGTCATAGGTTTCCTTTTTCGCCTATCTATAGATTGAAGTTTCCTTTGTCCATCTTAGGAATGGTCCTGAGTATCTCACTACCGATACAGCCATGTGTTCACTCCTTTTATTAGATTTCTACTGTTTAATTTAGTCTCTAATATTTTTCTAATCCTTCTAAGGTATTCTCTCTTTATTTTCTCTTTCATTTCTTCCCATTTTATCGTGTCACATTCAAAAACTCCCGCGTATTTGTATCGGTCTTGTGCGATCAGTGCTCTGATGTTCCTGTTGTCCAGGAATTCAATTCCTTCGGCCATTGTGAGTTTTCCTTTGTGCATTACCATAATTGCACACCTTTCTATTCAAAATTCCATTCAGATGTCATCACTGTATTCTTTTACTCTGTTGACCAGCATCTCAAGCTCTCCCCTATTTTTTGCAAACAATTTTATATTGTCCATGTACATTAGGTGGTTCACTTTTCCTTTTGTTTTGGAGAAACGGTATCCTTTGCTGTTCTTCGGGATTCTATTGAGTGGTATCATAGTTAGAACAAATAATAATAGAGACAGCGCGTCTCCCTGGAAGATTTCCTTTTTTATACTTACCTCTGCTAAATTTTTACTCCAGCGGCTGTCAAGTTATTATTATTATTATTATTGTTATTATTGTTGTTGTTGTTGTTGTTGTTGTTGTTGTTGTTGTTTTTGTGGTTGTTGTTTTTGTTCATTTTCTCGGCTGTTGTCTGGTGGTCACAGCTGGAGATTGAGTGACAGCAAGTCTCCTCAGGTCTCCACCTCTCCTCTACACACTTTCACAGTCCACAGTTTTGCTGTGGTTTACAGTTTCACACCAGCTCCCCGATTGTTATCGCTGTAGGCTGAGTGACAGGAAGTCTCCTTCGGTTTTCAACCCTCCTTTCATATCTCGCTCACCTGTCACAGTAGCGCTGTCTCGTCAAACCCCAAGCACTTGTGGTGTTTGTGTGAGTGTGTGTGTTTGTGTGTGTGTGTGTGTGTTATGTTCCTGTTCTTCCTCTTTCATCTCTTCTTGGGTCGTAGATCTCATATTTTCAGTACTTTCTGCAGTATCCGTGCACTCCCTAGCGGTGCTGTGATCTGTATTGTCTCAAACCTTCCGGTTATCCCCAGTTCCTCCAAACATGCACTGAGTATCTTCGGTACTGTTCCAAGTGCACTTACTATTACTGGTACTATCCTGACTTCCATGTAGCACATCTTGTTCAGTTTTCTTGCCAAGTCCTGGTATCTTTCAAGCTTTTCACTTTTTGCCCTATATTCCTTGTGGTCTGCGGGCACAGTCGAGTCTATTATTTGGTTGGTTCTCCTCTTCTTGTCTAGAATTACTTCATCCAGTTGTCCTGCTTGAATGGAGCGGTCAGTTTTGATATTAAATTTCAAAATAATTCATGATTTCCACTTTGTGGTTCCCAGTGTATCACGGTTGCTACTCTGGTGCGTCTGTGTTTATACTCCTTCTAGGCTAGATAACTATATTCACTACTCATGTCGTTTACGGTCTCCTCCCTTTCCCCATTTGTATAGTTTGCCCCGATGCATTTGTTTCTAACTGCTCTGATGGACAATTATATTTCTCTCGTCAGGTTTCCATTTTGTAGCTATGTCCATGATCTTTCGTCTGTATCATCCTGTAACTGTCTTGTAAATTCTCCATATAGCTTTCTCTGTTCCCATTTTTCTCTTTTCGTTTGAAGTGCTGCTCCACCGTTTTCTACTTTTTTGTTTTTCGGGCGCTCTACATAGTTTGCTTGCACATACTTTTCTTGACCTGTTCTGGCCCTTTTGACACAGTTTTCTATTTTGATTAGTCATCTGTCACTATCTTTTCTCTTCACGTACAGTCTATCCATGACATCTCTAGAGTGTAAAGCCTTGTGCACTGTCATAAACTTTTTTGTTCGCTGGTCCATTGACTGAAATTCCCCCTTTGTCAACCCAAGAAATGGTCATGTATACCTGACAACTGATACAACTGTATAAGGTTCCTGCTGTTTAGTTCCGTTTCTAACTTTTCCCCCATCCTTGTAAGGTATTCACTTCTCACTTTACCTTTTATAGTATCCCATTTTATCGTGTCACATTCGAGATCTCCCAGATATTTTTTATTGGCCTTGCCTGGTCAATTATCTGACATTTTTGCTGTTCATGAGTTCGCTTGTTTCTGCCATCGGGAGCCTTCTTTTGTACATTGCCATTAGTGCACATTTTTCAATTCCAAATTCCATCCTAAAGTCATCATTGTATTTCTTCACTTTGCTGAACAACGCCTTGAGCTCTTTTCTGTTCTTGGCAAATAGTTTTATATCGTTCATGTACATTAGGTGATTGATCGTTTCCTTTGCTTTATAGAATTTGTATCCTCTGTTGTTTTTCAGGATTCTGTTGAGTGGTACCATGGTTAGAACAAATCGTAATGGAGACAGAAATTCTCCTTTTGAGATTCCCCTTTTTATATTCCCTTCTGTTAAGTTTCCTCCTGTGGCTGTCATAGAGTTGGCATTGATCTCAACATTGGTTCACTGATCTTGCTTATTTTGAGGGATTTGAGTATATAGCCGTGTGGAATCAATTTGCATGCTTTTTTATAATCAACCCATCCCATTGCAACCTTCCTATTCCTCTCATGTGTCCTTTCTGTTCTTCTGGTAATATTCCCTTTTTTCCATGGATATGTATATTCTCTCCGCTATCTGTCTGGTCAGGATTTCTTACATGAGTAGTAAACATGTGATTGGTGTATAATTGCTTGTCCGTTTTCCTTTCTCGTGGTTCTCTTGGATGAGGATGGTTCTGACTCTGGTCATCCATTCATGGACCTCAACTTCATTTTGGCAACCTTGGAGTTAGTGGGTGACCTTGTTGTGTAGTTTGGTAATTTTCTTGAACCGATATCCGTGAATATCAACAGGCCATGGTTCTTTCCAGTTGGCTATTTTTTGAGAGCGTGTATTATTGCATTTCGATTCAATACTATTGATTCTTCATTTTCAATGTCTTTAAGTTCTTTGTCTATGCTCTATGGCTATTCCAGAGATTTATTGTGTCTTTTTAACTGTCCGAATATGCTGTTCAAGAAATTATTGTCTCTGTGGCACCAAGCTTCATAATTTGTTTTCTTTATCTGTTCAGATCCTGGTAAAACTACCTCACGCTGTTTTTGAACGTGCAGTTCTCTGTATATTGAGCAGTCCTTTTTCTATATCTCTTCAGTCTTGCCTCTTTGGCTAGTATTCTATGGTGTATCTCTTCTACAGCCACGTGGGTACTTTTTTGTCTTATTTTGTATTTGTCTCGTAATCTTATAGATGGTCTGTTCATGTATGGTCCATTTCTCAGTTGTAGTTAAGAAATATGTCTCTCTTGTTCCCCAGTTTGGCTTTTCCTTCTTATTAACAGGTCTTTATCCTTTTGTTGTGAAAAGTTCCGTTACCGTTTTCGCTCCAGAGTAGATTAAGTTATTGAGCTCTATTTCGCTGTCAGTTTTGATACGTTGTAGAAGGCAGTTGACATGTTCGGTTGCTTTGTTTAGTTTCTTCTATTCCTTGTCCCTGAGAGTCGGCAGTGTCTTTTCCCCTTCTTGCATGATTTCTTTCGAGGTTTGTACCTGGGTCTTCTTCTTCTTCCGTTGGGGTGTCAGCGTCTGTCTGGTATACACCGTTGTTCAAGGATTTTTTTTTGTTCGGGTTTGTTTCTGTTTTGTCGTTTACAATGTTGGCTGGTTCCTCCTCGGGTAAACCACTTTCTTCTTTTCTTTTTGCTTTTTATTTCACTGAAAATCTTTCGTAGTTCTGTCTCTGAAAGCAATTTGGTTTTTGGAGTTTGTTTTGCTTGATCAGCCAGATGCTTCTTTGAAACCTCTACGGTGGATCTCCCCCTCCATATTTTGAGCATCCGTTCCCTATAGCACCGCACGCACGGTTTGCTTCTCGAGTAGCAATACATTATCAAGAATAAGCATAAAACTGTCAAAATCAGAGATGCAAAACTGGGGAAAGTAGACCAGTACACATACTCTAGACAACGATTCTCTATGAAACCCTCAAAAGAGAAGAAATCAAGCGGATAACACCCTAGGATGGCAAGCCTTAGTCAAAGCAGGCTCAACTTTTAAAAACAAGACAATCCCAAAAATCCTGAAAAGAAGAGTATACAACCAATGCATCTTCCCGATAGTCATTTATCGAGCTGAAACATGGAACCTAACTAAGAGACAACCTGCAAACCGAGAAGCATGCTCCGTTTGCAAGAAAGTATCATTCTCAACCTCACATAGAGTGATCCCAAGATAGCACAATATGTAAGGAAGAAAAGGGGGTCCGTGACATAATAGAATCGATTAAAGAATCAAATGGCAATGCACTGGTCATCTTGCAAGAATGAAAGACAACCGATGGACATCACAACTCACAACATAGATCCCCAGAGACCACATACGAAACTGAGGCCGACTAAATACATGATGGAGAGATGAACTAGACAAATTCAGAAAATACTGGCTACGCAACACCAAAGATAAAGGAATATGGCGGATCCTGGAGAAGGTCTATGTCCAACGACGGACGTTAAAAGACTGATGATGACATTACCAACCTGCTGTCCTCTCTTGTCCATTTTTTTTTCTTATTCTGGCTAAATACCACTCGATGACGCCTGTGTCCCTCCTGGTTATCATCATTGGAGCATGGGCTATGATTTCGGCCAACAGCAGCCTGAAGGCTATTTAAGATACAAGAGCTGGGGTTTGGGCCAACAGTTGCTGGATGATGACTGGGTCTCTCCTAGTGGCCAACAAGGGAGCAGCTGTTAGTTCTGACACACAAATTATGAATTTGTGCCCCATTTTTTGCAGTAAATCTATTTTGTTGTACTATTATGTTGATTTTTGGTGATTTGAGGTAGCACTAGATCTTGGTGGATTGGTTAAAACTGATTTGATTCAGGAGTAACTTCAGAACTCCCCCGGTTCTTAACACCCTGAGTGTATTCTCGCCGGGAGAAAGCTTATGGGTATGCACAGCAACTATCAATGTTGCAGACTGTTTGTCTTTCGCCACTTGAAACTTATGCTTTGTCCCTTGGTCATTCAAGTACAACTAGTATGTGTATACCTTTCC
>OY735232.1:36231108-36311108 GCA_963457665.1 Thysanoteuthis rhombus | reverse complement strand
CTCACTGTATAGATACTCACAGATCTATATTCCAGCACAAACACCCACATTAACACGCACACACACTAACACGCACATATTTTGTGTGTGTGTGTGTGTATGTATGTGTGTGTGTGTGTGTGTGTGTGTGTGTGTGTGATTCAAATGAGAACTGCATCCTCTATGTCTACAGTATTTCGTTTCCAATTGACAGATCCCACTTAATGCTCATCATTGCCAAGTCTTTGTCACCCACTTAAAAGCTATTCGTCATTGGTTCCTCTTTTACGACAGCACATTTTGGAAAGAAATTGTGCGGTGGCGATTGTCTGCTAATGCAGGCAGAGTGCAGCTCTATTTTCGGCATTTTATTCCCATAGATTAAGTCAAGAATTTTACAGGAATGCCTGAGTGCTGTATTCGTAGACCATATTATTTTAGCCCATTTTCATAACGCTTTAAGGTTTTTTTTATCAAACTTTTTCTTTCTTTTTCTCCTCCCTTTTTGTATATTCCCCACCTCTCTCTCTTGTCCTGTCCTTTTTGACTTGAAATCATACTAGAAAAACTAGTCCAACATCTTAGGTAGACACTATTGCTGTTTAGAGCATAGAAACTTCTGATAATAGCTTATCATATCTCTATTTACCTTGGATCTATAAAAAAAAAATGCCAATGAAATGGTAGATTTTCACATTTATCATTATGTTTTATGATATAAAAAACGTTGTGAAACAAACTAGCGAAAAAAAACATTCAATGCTAACAAAAAAAAAAAAATTCTGAGTGATTTATGCCAGCTCATTTTCAAGCTATCACTTTTTTAAAAAAAATTCCTAAATGCATATCATGATATGAAAAAAAAAATGAATGAATCATGATATCTTCAATGATTCTGAAAATGCTTTTCAAAGATACTGGCCTCGGAACGAAACCCAGGTATGCCGTTGTGGAATTTTAGACTTCCCTTCAAGACCGAAGCGTAGGTCGTATTAGTCTTCAGGTATGTGCTGCATCTTGCACTAAGTGAGAAGTTGCGTTAGTTTTCTGCTATATTTCACATTACCCATAGAGGGATCGTATGAGACCTTTATGAGCTGTGCAATTATTAAGAATAGTAAAGAGTTGCTTTTAGTATTACAGAACTTATACTAGTAGGGCACAAGGTCACTACTTTCTTATGAGCTATGCCTAGAAAGTCAATTCGTCATGGGAGTGTCAAAGGTGTGATAGCCTGACTAAACATCTTCAGACTGGTTTGGGAATCAAAATCGTCCGTCTCTGAAACTAGTTGCTGACTACAACTAAAGAGCCTAGTCTGCAGAAATATCTATCCATAACTTGGATGGAAGGGTTAAATTCGCCCGTACAAGTTGATTACAAACTCAGATACTAACTCAGCCCAGTTCGGACACTGCTTCCAATATGTCCATGGCATCGTAGAAAATTGAAAAAAAAAAACAAACTTCACGACTTTGAGCTGGATGATTCATAAATCAAATGTGAAAGGATTTGAGCTATGTTCAATCATTGGCGTTCGATCATAAACAAGAACATAAAAAATGTTGAATGCTAGTCATAGTCTCGTCAGAGGCTTTATCTTTATTACTACATAATGCAATTTATTGAATCAGTCATATAGTAACTAATCCAAAATATATAATAAAAAAAAAAACAAGAATAAAAGACTTGCCAGACATGAATAATGAAAATAGTCATTTCGAAATAATAGTCAATTCGTTTTTCTGATACTTTATTCACAGGGTACCCTAAACAAATGTAAGGTATGTTCTGACAAAATTCAGTTGATATGTTTTCAACTTCCACTGCTTTCTTTGATGACCCTACATTCAGCGCAACAAAAATTACGACGTACTCTTCTCCGTGACGGGTGTCCACGCATTGCTGTAGATATTAATGTTAGCTGAACAGGTTCAGTAGACTAAGATGTACAGTGAAAGTGTTAAATCCATTAAAATTCGACAACAATGCACTCACTAAATGAGTCGCCTGAAAATCTATGAAACAGTTTTTATCAGGATAGAAAATTATGTGACATATATTCACAAAAGTTTATCTGATGTTTGTCATCGCAGTTTGCAGTTATCTACTAATTGTTTTGTAACACGTAGAAAATTATCATCCAAAACTGTCAGCATAATCAGTATAAACATAGGTTTCTTTACTTTCTAAGTTCGTCTGGCTATCACTTATGGAGCTGGAGAATTTCTGAACATTCACTCCATATTATATCTGGGAACCAAACAGGGTTTTGACATCCCACCCCATAAAGCTGGTCCTTTAGTTTATTTTGTAACACTTAAGCAAATTCTTCTCATTGTTATGTAAAGTAGATGTGAATTGTTGTTCACAAATTCCGTCTTTAAAGTATCCAGGCATTTTGAATACCTTTAAAACCATCAAAGAGACCTTCAGTGCGTATGTATGAAGAAACCGTCTGGTGGGATTAATCAGATGGCCGTGAGGCGCTCACTTAACGATATATTCATACTTCTCGTCTCAGGGTGCTCTCTAATTTCATCAACCTGGTATATGAACGACCGTACAGTCCAGATTTCACTCTGTGACTTCTGTCTTTTAGCTGCTGTAAGGGGTGGTTAAAAACAGGGATGAGATTGAAGAGAATCCATGGGAGCAGTTGAGGGCGATCTCATAGACGACTGCAGACTGGTTTGTGAACTAGAGTGGGCGCTGGTTGGGAAGAACACTAGAGTGCCGGGGTCCCAGGTAAACAATTTTTTGGTTGATATTGAATGACTGGATATCTTCAAGACGGGTGTCACAGATAGCCTAAAAGATCAAACAAACAAAAACTTTTTTTTGATTCTAAAACTATACGACATAAAATTTCCGAGACGTTTCGAACAAGTTTGACTTTTCTTAAAAGTGTTTTATTGTTCATAGCTCGTTTTGTGACGCCCAAGACATTTTTTCATCTTTTCATTCCTGTGTTTCTCGCTAGATATTCTTGCCAGTAAGAGATGATGATGTACTAAACTTTTTTCTTCAACTCTGAAAGACAAGGGAAGAAGACAAGAAATGCTGTTAGAGCTATACGGAAGGAAAAAAAGTTCAGATAAAATAATGATATATGCGTTAAACACGGGTAAATTCATCATCATCATCATCATCATCATCATCATCATCATCATCATCATTGTAATGTCCGTCATTGTTGGACATAGACCTCCCCGTGATCTGCTAAATTTATCTATGATGGGCGTCGCAGAGCCAGTATTTTCTGGATTCGTCAAGATAAACTCACCCCTCCCTCTTGTATTTTGTCGGCCTCGCTCTTGCATGTGGTCTTTGAGGATCAATCTTGAGAGTCGTGATATTCAATCGGTTGTCTGTCATTGTCGCAACATGACCAGCCCATTGCCATTTTGAACAATTTGGAAAAGATTGAGTGTTGTTCTTATGTTGCTGTGCTCGCCCTTGAGGGTGTGATGGTCAACAAACTCACCCATCCTGCAAGAAATTCTGATAACTGAAAGAGAAAACGAATATGTAACATTTTAAAGAGGTAAATAACAGGATTCATCGATATTTATCTAAACTAATCTTATGAACATGGATGTAATTGTTCCGGTTTTTCCGACTTGAGACAGCGTGAAAGAATCTTCAGACACTAAGGGTGCCTTAATCCCGAAAAGATTTTTAGGAAAGCTGATCTAATCTAAAACAGTACACACTGATCGTAAAATATTTCTCGATGAATAGTAATGATTGTAAATAAACATCCGAATGTCCACTTCAGTTACAGAAGATGACGAAATTACTCTTGTCTGTTTACGCACCCTTTGTCGAACAAAAGAAAACACTTAACGGATCAAATGTAGAATACGGACCCGAAAATTGATTAAAATGATTAGCTTAAATTCTCAGATTACTCCGTTATTGGATTGTAATTAGATTCAGTCAAAACAAAGATGAAATGTAGAATTCAGACCCTTTTATAACAGAGTATTACGAAGAAATATTATCACGGTTTATTTGTTTTGAGTAATCTAAATTAGATTTCGATCATAGTGTTTTGTAATAATGTGTACTTATGACTTTTGCAGGGGTAGGGATTTTACATTTGATCCCATTTTACTTCAAACTTCTTTTTCTGATATTTTTTCTCTATGGAAAAAGTAACTGTCTGTGAACCTATATTGAATGGCCACTGACGTGTATCCTTGCGTTTATATAAAGTTCGAGGGCTGAACACGTAAATATTTTGCAGGGCATTTCGTTTCTCTGTTGATACTTCAACAAAGAGCAAAAAACGTTTCTTTCAGTTATTGCCGAAAAACTATTAAATACTTCCAGAATATATATTCGGTTGGTGAAAGCAAATATACTTTCCAAAAGCAGAGAGCATTTGACAAAGATGTACATAGAACAACCGAATGCTATAAATTCAAACTTTTGACGATCTGCTTTGTCAATTCTCTTCCCTGACGTTCCATCGACAGTTCCTTGGCAATCAGAATTTGACAAGGCCAGTGTACGCGAATCAACGAATTCAGTAGAAATAATCCCCACGTTGCTTTGTGGGTCTCTTAATTGTAACTGGAAAAAAAGGAGACTTCTACTGAAATAGGAATGTTGCTTTTTTTGATACGTCAGTAATCAAAACATTACGAAGAGGTGTTACTACTTGCATACTCTATAATGATGTATCATTTCAATCTTCTGTTTGCACTCAAGATTCGAGCATGTCAAGTGATTTGGATAGAGTACGCCACATTAATTAAAGACTTCAAGTAGTCGCTTCTCATTCTCTCGCTTACTTGAAATTAAATATTTCACCGCTTCAAAGCTCTTAACAGTGCAAATAGATGCATGAATTCCATAATATCTATCTGCGATTTTATCAAATGGTTACTGAACTGGTTTGAGTGGAAGGGTCCATTGTTTAGAATGATGGAAAGGAGATACCAGCAAAATGAGTATCCTTAGTGTAACAGTCCATGTGTATAGTTTGAGAAAGAAGCAGAAAAAACAGTGTCCATAATATAGATGTTTTTTTTTACATATCTATACAATCTCTCGAAGATTTACCACACCTTGAATTTGCTAATGCGGCAAGGGTAGTGCGTTATTGCCTGGAATTTATGATATTTTACGCAGCATTACTTCCAGTCACTGAAAGCAAATATTTTTCAAAGAGAAAGAGAAAACAGGGAGCTTCTTGGGAAGATTTATATAGGACATCCAAATGCAATTAACTTTCAACTTTTGTCACTCTTCTCATAATCTCTGTCGGTTCTCTCCCCTTACAGACCAAGCCAAGTTTCTTTTTTTTTCTTGTTGTCAAGAATTGAGCATATTAAGCAATTTGGACAAGAAATTGCACATAAATCTACAAATCCATTAGAAAAATTCCCACATTGCATTGTGGGTCTCGTAATCGTAACCGAAAAGAATCTTACAGATGCAGGAATGTTAGTTTTTTAATACACTAATAAAGAAAACTCAGGGAAGAGGGCTGTCTACGTCTTAAAGAAAATAAATCTCTTACAAAAAGCGTTCAAAACCAGACAATCTTAGAATTTCTGTTAGTTCTCATCCCTAACTCAGCAATTTTTTTTTTATTTTTGCATTCGAAAATTGAGCATATTAAGTGATCTGAAAAGCCACTTCGCATAAATCAACAAATCTATTAGGAGAATTCTCACGTTGTGGCCCCGTAATCGTAAATATCCTCATGGAAACTTTGAGAAGAAGTGTGTGTACTTAGAAAGAAAGTATTATGCACAAAAAGCGTCCATATATTGGTTAATATTTACAAAATAAAAAAGTTGCATACATTGAAAGTTGCTTTTTATATAAACTAATATCATTGGAGGTGCAGAGTGGCCAAATGATTAATGGAACAAAGAATGAGATCCAAAACCCAAGTTCAAACTCTGATTGAGAATATATATATGTTCATTTTATCATGATCCCCTTTTGAAAGGCATGAATCCACATTTTTCCCTCAGTTATGAGTGAAAATTGGAGCAGACTTGACTCTCTGGTGAGACTTGATTCTCTAGTTGGTGATTAGTCTAAGAGGCAGACAAAGCTGATTCAGAAACTAACCAGAAGAGAAATGGGCTTTGTTAAGCTATATCTGCCGTGACACACCCATGATAGAATCATCTGTGGTACCCCAATGACCCTGCACTGAGTTACAGGATGAAAAAAATCATTATGTATAATTAGAGGAGGGGTGTGTCTACTTTTACGGAAAAGAAATATATACAAAGGACATTCATAACATTTGGATATAAATGTTTGGTGAATAAAGAAAGATCTTATGGAATATCTACGTGTTTACTATCTTAGTAAAAAATATTTTTTTCCATCATAAACATACTTGCTTTGAAGATCAACGAAGGGAAATGAGATTTTCCTGTTTCCTTGATTTTTTACTGACATATTAAGATAGGAAAGCAGGTATTGTGCAAAGATGCCGACGTCAAGGAAAAATAAGATTGCTGATCTAATATATTCTCTAGTTTGCTTTATAGTGATAACAGCTCCATCTATGGAGTACTCATTATGTGTACACATTCTCTTTTTTTAGATATCTAGAAGGATAACTCTTTCTCTCTTCGTCCGGCTTGTTCTTCACATTTTATATTGGAAGTTTATTTATATTAACCAGCAAGAATATTTTCCTTTTTATTACGGTAATAATATCTCCTGACTACACTTAAAAATGTGTTCCCTTTGTTAGTATGAGAAAAAATACGTCCGAGGAAAGCTTACTTTACGGTTATCTTCGTTGAGACGTATATTTTCAAGATAGAACACTTTTATTATTTATAACTATCATATATATATATATATATATATATATATATATATATATATATATATATATATATATATATATATATATGTGTGTGTGTGTGTGTGTGTGTGTGTGTGCATGTGTGTGTGTATATATGTGTGTGTGTGTGTGTGTGTATGTGTGATATATTTATGATTTGTATATGGTCTTATATACTCTTCAGTCCTTTTTTACTATCACTTCCTACATAATATTTAGTTTTCCGTTCACCATCATTGAAAAAGATCTTTTATTTCGATTTTCCAACTTATCCACAGCCATTTTGTTTTTTTACCTCTGCTCACAAAATGGGTATATGTATTCAGTCGCGTCCATCTGCCTGTCCGTCTGTTCACAAAATATTGCAAAAATTCTGAACATGAAAAACAATGGCAACTTGTGCCAGGTACACTATGGACAAAGAAAGAGTTGGATGAATTTTTAGGGTGGATCCAGGATCTATTTGTCAATGAACTCACCTGTATCGTAGCTATAAATGACGTTATTTTTTTCATTCAGTTTTAGTGATAGTGTAATTGGCATATTTATGCGCTCTCTGAGTACTTTCGTCATCGGTTCCGCCATTTTATTTACTTTTCCTCAGGAAAACTTACAGAACCATAAGAAAAAAATCTCAAAATTGCAAAGAGAGCAATGGCTAGAGCAACGTCAGGAACGGCCCTTAGCAATGATACAGAAATGAATATGGATCCGGGCTAAGATCAGTAACGAAGCGACCATAATGGAGTTAGACTGGGTTTATAGCGAGAAAAGAATAGCGTATAAAGCAATACAGTAATGCCATGAAGTAAAGGTTATATAAATAGAGGGTAGGGAGCGAAAGAACAAACAATTTGGTGGAAGTGAGAAAAATGTTTCATGGTTTGATTAAAGGGTAGAGATGAACATTTAGGGAGAGGGTATGTAGTTTACCGATTCGATAAGAAGATATTCGAGTATGAAACTATTCCATGGTTTATACATAAAAAATTTTGCTACAACTATTTATCTTCGTCTCAATTTTTGTTACAATCTGTCGTAACAAAATCCATGCAAACGCTGTTTTGACTGTGTGTAAATGAATCAACGGTGCAGATCGAGCTGTAAAACGAACTTGCCACCCTCTATGCCGATGGGTGGCTAAGTTAACGCCCAACTGCAAAAAATACATTTTTCATTCTGATCTGCGCTGTTAATTCATACAGGGCAATGGAAATTGACAAGGTAAACAGTTGCCCAAAATTAATGATTTACACAATTTCATCTAAGAAAAATGAATTGGATAATCAATGTTTATATAACATTTTGATGGAGAAAAAAATATGGGAGGGACACTAAGATTAGGTGTGGGAAAGAGAGCATTAGAATATTTAGGCATAGAATGAGAAAAGGGGGAAGAAGCTTGATAATCTTTGTTGTCAACACCCGCAAAATTTTTACTGCTTCAACTAGTTTATATTAATCAAGTAGAATATTTCCTTTTTATTATATCTTTTTATTGTATCTTCTGAGTAATCTTGAAAATGCATCTCTTCTGTTAGCTTTTTAGTTGAGGAAAACTTCCTTTACGCCCGTCATTATTCATTCGTATATTTTCGAGATCTAAATTACGTTAATTCCATAGGAATAGAGCACTCTGTTGGATGAGGAGTTTCTGCGTAAATGGATATATCGCTTAAATTCAGCCCTAATGACTATCCAGTTGCGTAGTCCAGAGGTAAGATATGGGCCTCCGGATCCGATGTGCGGGTTTCAATTCTCCCTGCGGTACTGGATGGGATAAAGTCTATTGCCACACTGGAGAGATGTAATACATCGAAACAGCTTTTTGTCGATATATATATATAGTAAATTCAATGAAGAAATTTGATAGAATTTATTTCTGTTATATGTTTTGCAAAACTGTTTGTTCCAAGATTTTAAAACTGTGTTGATGTACCAATTATACTGAGGTCGTATCAACTCGAATATATTCACTCTCCTTCACAGATGACGATAAAAACTGCACCAAGTACACGCTGCTGAATTTTCGTATCACTCACGAACATATTCACACCACTAAATACCAATGCAGACACATTTTACTCTTTAAAAGATTGAGAACAAAATTAAGATATATAAACCAACACATTTTGAAACTTGAAATAAGGAAAATAGAATTGAAATAAAGATCAACTCTCTACGCTCACAAAAAATTTGGATTACTTACACAATTATTAACTAGAGGGAGAAAGCAACTAGGACACATTTACATCCTACATGTTAATACAAAATTAAATATAAAACAGCACATTTTCGAAAACGCCTAAGAGAATAAATGACACACTACCCCCTTTTCCTAAAATTATCAAATACCCACACCGATATTCATACGATAGGATCATATAGAATCCTCCCTCGACAGCACACCTGCAGCAACGCACACTTACACACGCTGCATTCACATGTACATTCCTCCCCCAAAAAGTCACAAGAGTGAACTACATATACACGCACAAAACTCTTCTCAAAATTTCACTTATACACAACTCGACACGAAGAAATATACTTTTGCCGATGAAGATAACAAATTTAAGGAAACAATAACCTTGAAGCAGTTCGCCTCTCTTGAAAATATATCCCCAGAAGTTTATCATTTCCCCGCTTCGATGTTTGACGATAAGATGGAAAAGTCTACCTAAACATATAACAGAAATAAATTTAACTGACTTTATTCAGTGACATAGTGATTACACTCTCTGGGTGACTTTTAGTTTCAAGGCAAAACACCTTTTTACATCTATACACTCTTCCATATTTTATATCATTGCTTCCTCAATATTATCTAGAATCCATATCTCAAAACGATGCCTCGATCTAGAAAGTATGCACAGAGCGGAAAAAATGGTCTGAGAACATCAAAATCTCCTGGAAAAACATCTGAATCTATAAAGAAGAGAAGAAAAAAATTGAAAGAAACTTGAACCCAGTAGTACAGTATGACCCATATATACTAAAAAATAATAGTAAACAACTTCAATACCGAATACGACGATTACAAGACGGATGGAAAGACGAAAAAAATTTGAAGAAAATGTCTCAAACCAAAGCGAGACACAAACACGGATATATGTATCGTTTCTATTTGTGAAGAATGTCCATCTTGTTCCATATAGTGTTCATCGTCCAATCCCTAAAGTGAGTTACTATTTCAATTTTCGTATTTTTACAAGCATTTCTCCATTGCAAGGATTCCCTTGGCGAATTCAAGATTCACCTCAGCTAACAGATTTTGAAGAGGTACAGTGTCGTCCATAAATGAGTAAATCCGTAACTCTTTGTGTAGAAAGTGAATTTCCTTCTAAGCCAAATATAATCGGATTTTATTATTCTTAATTATGCGTATGTGCTGATTTGAATTTAATCTTTTTATGACAATGACATTGGAAGAAGTAAGTGCTATTTAGTTCCAAGACGGAACAATTATTTTTCTTAATCATGTAAATTTCTAAATTTTTGTTATTGCTTTCTCTATAATATTTAACTTTTAATACACATTCTCCGAAATGTAGTGTTAAGGGAGATATTCCTAATTTTACAAACCCATTTTTCTCTTTTCATTTCAGCATTTCTCTTGTCTAAATGGGCCGACAATTGTGGAACAAATATGTATCATATATCCACTTCATCGTTGGAAAAAAAATTTCCTTTATTGAAATCATTTTTTCAGTGATATGTGTCCATCTATATCTTTATCCTGAATTTCCATTTGCTTCATTCTAATCATCATCATCATCACCGTCATTATGAGTCCACTTCTGGGCGTGGGCTTTTCCCATTTCCCTCTATGACGAGCGTGGTTGCACTGATATATGCAAGATCTTACCGACCAACTTTCTCGTAGATCCATCTTGCGTCTGCTTTTGTCCTGAAGCGTTAACTATTCCACAAGCATCATATAGTTTGCTTTTTGATCCATCTCTTATACTTTCTTCTTGCCAAGTGTCCCGCCCTCCCCCAGTAGTGTTGCTCAGTCTACTATTTCCTCTGATCCCTTTTGATCGTTTTCTTTCCCTTATAGTTAGGCCAAACATTACTGTTTCTAAGGTTCTTTCTGCGATTTTGAGTTGGTTTTCAGTCTTTTCTGTTAGTTTCCCTGAATCCATAATTCATTGCTGGTATTATGCAGCCATTGCAATCTTTAAGCATATGGGCAAGGTGCTTTTCTATTAGTTACTATTCATACCAAATGATAATCAGCTGGGCATTATGCGTCGTTTCATTTCATATCGATGGTCTTCCTCAAGTTATATATATATGTGTGTGTGTGTAAAGAGAGAGAGAGAGAGAGAGAGAAAGAGAGAGAGACAGACAGACAGACAGACGGACAGACAGACAGACAGACAGACGGACAGACAGACAGACAGACTGATGCATAGATAGATCACAAATTTATATCATCATCATCATCATCATCATCAGTCTTTTAATGTCTCTTGTTGGACATAGCCCTTCTCTAGGATTCACCACACTCCTCTATCATGGGCGTTGCGGAGCTAGTATTCCCTGAATGTGTCTAGTTCATCTCTCCAACTTGTTTGTTTGTGATCTCTGGGGATCCATGTTGTGAGTCGTGATGTCCATCTTTCATTCTTGCAATATGGCCTGCCATTAGCCATTTTAGTTTTTTTAATAGTTTCTATGATGATTCAGACTCCCGTTTTCTTCCTTATGTACTGTGCTGTCTTGTGATCTCTCCATGTAGGGTTGAGCATGATTTTCTCATGCGCATGATGCTGCATGCTTCTTATTTTGTATGTCTGTCTCATGGTTAGGTTCCATTTCTCAGCTCCATAAGATTGTAGATTTACCCAAATCAATAAGCATTGGTGATGTCTATACCACTGGCACTTTCAAAGATAGATAGCCAACTAGCAAGAGAGACTATCTTGAAAAGTGAATAATTTTGAAATTTTGGAGGACAGTTTGTGTTGACGTTGTCTTATAAAGTGTATAAAAATCCAATAATAAGATAAAAATGAGCACTCAAAGAACTATTTCAACTATAGTTAACAAAACTATCATTTTGTTGTGTGACTTCTTGAGGAGTTAACTTTCGGGGTTTATCACGATGTGCTGGTCCTCTATCCAGTGCCAATGAATTTTCGAATCAAACGCTGCGTCTGCACCATATCAAGGGAGTATTGGCTCATCTTGGATGGTTTGTAAGGATCTTATTCGCAGAGATTGGATCACAGATATAGTAGTTTTAGTTTCTACTAAAACATTTATCATTCCAACCCGGAAAAAATCAAACAGTCGTTACACGCATACACAATTACATTCATTGCTGGTTTTACATCACAGGGCAGACAACAAGTTCCCTTTCGAGTAGTTAATTTTGTATTTTGAACGCATATGGATTGTCATACATTCTTATTCGTGTCTCCTGGCAGCGCATTTTCCTAAAATCCCTTGATCGTTCCCATTCGGAAGTAATCCCAGTTTGCTGGTGAATCGTCTTTGCAGAATTTTGATGGATCCATTCTGACGAACCTGAATCACCATTGATTTGAAGAGTACCTTAGTGGCTGATTGGTATTATATCTTCAGGGTTGAACCCGTTATTGTTGTTGCGTTTGTTGGCATTGAATTCAGGTGATCAGTAAAGTCACCAATGTTGTTGAGTGTGATGCCTAATCAGTTTTATTCCGATCCGGTAATGCCATCCAGTTTTGTCTATTTCATTTGTCCGTCTTGGCTCTCCGTTATTTCCCCTCCCAGACACTTCAAAGTCGTCGATGTGGAAAGTTATCAGATTTTCTCGGATCTATTCAAAAAAAGATTATGCAAGCTGTGCTGTGAATCTTGGATATTTTGTTCCTCATTAGCTTTGTTGATAATCTAGTAAGAATAAACCGTTTTGGGGCGTGGCAAAATATCTAAAGAAATTCCTAATGAGTTCAAATGAAATTCCCTGGAAGAAAAAAATCTGCAAAATTAAACGTAGAGATCTCGAACAAATCCATGCACAATTTATCCCCAACAGTGAGGGGGTATGAAGAATGAGGGGATGATAGATAATGATATAACTTTGAGTGTGACGGATACCTCTCTTTAAATTGGGCTCTGTGAATGGAAATCAACAACTCATATAATCAGTTTTCTATTTATTTTTTGTATCCTTAAACATTGAATATATATATACATATATATATATATATATATATATATATATATATATATATATATATATATACTATTGTTGTGTCATCCACAGACAGCTGTTTTGATGTATTACATCTCTTTGGTGCAGCTATAGACATTATCCCATCCAGTACCGCGAGGCAGAATTGATACCCTCATATCGGACCCGGAGGTTGATTTCCTACCTCTGGACTACGGACCTGGGTGGTCAGTAATGCTGAATTTAAGCAACATATTCATTTTAAGCAGAAACTCCTCATCCACCAGAGTGCTCTATTTCTCTCTCTCTCTCTCTCTCTCTCTCTCTCTCTCTCTCTCTATATATATATATATATATATATATATATATATAGAGAGAGAGAGAGAGAGAGAGATAGATAGATATAGATATAGATATAAGTATAAATGAATAATATGAATTTTAATACATTCAATGTTTCAGAAAAAGATATTTAGGATACATAGCAATTTATTTTAATTTGACCACACTTCAAAATCACTACATTGCCAAAAGCTTTTTGACCCTCAATAATGTCCTATCGATGTTAAATGCATCATCACCATTAGTCTTTTAGTACCTAACATTGGACATAGGTCTTTCCAGGATTTGCCGGATCTTATCATCATACGCGTCGAAGAGTCGATCCTTTCTGAGCTTGTTTATTTCATCGTGTAATCCTGAATTTTGCCAGCTACTGTTTTGCATTTGATCTTTAGGGATCCACTTTGTGTATTCTTGTGTTCAGCGATTATATGAAATTCTTGCAACATGACCAGCCTATCGTCATTTGAGTTCTCCACTTGATTTGATGATATCCCTAACTTCTGACTTTTCTATAATTTACTGCATCATTTAGTGATCTCTCCATGTGAGGTTGAGCATGATTCTCTTACGTGCGCGTTGCAGGCTTCTCAGTAAGGTAGTCAATCTTTTGGTTCAGTTCTATGATTTTGCTCCATAGTTTACTATCAGGAGGATGCATTGGTTGTAGACTTTCTTTAAAAAATAATAAGAGTTTTCTTGTTCTCAAAGTTTCAGCTTGCTCAAACGAAAACATGCCATCATAAAGATATATTGCTTGATTTCTTCTGCTTTTGATGATTTCATATAGATTCGTTGTCCTATTTGAAATAAGTGATATACTTTTTCTAGGTTTGTGTTTTCAGATTTAGATTTCGAGTTTTTGTCCTCAGCATGTTTTGTTGCAAATGAGAACCGTTTCACTGAAGTTCATGTGGAAGCCAACTTTCTTGCTCTCTTCGTTCAGTTCGTCTAGCATCACTTTGTAAAAAGCATGATGTTGTCAGCAAATCTTAGGTTTTTTAGGTATTCACCGTCTATATTCTGATTCCTTTATATTCCCTGTTTAAGTTTTGGATGATCATCTCGAGGCAGGCTGTGAATTAGGTGAGCTAGCATCATCTTGTCTTCTTCGCTCTTGGAGTCTTTTATTTAGCCAGATAAATGAACTGTTATGTTGATATATACTTTGCAAGACTTTGACATATACAAGGTCTTCGCCTTATTGCATGATAGCGACGATGATCTCACAGATTTACACTGTGTTGAAAAAAAACAATGATTAAATCAGTCAATATTCCAATATATTGGTACGTTCCTCGGTCTGTCGAAAAAATAGAGTGTTCCAAATAGAAACCCTTTGTCAACCGATATGGTGCAGAGTGTGGAAACAATTTCTATTAATGTACCTTCGACACTTTTTGTGCGATCCCAGACCCCAAAACTTTTATTTGTTCGAGTGATTCGTCAGTAAGTCTGGTAGTCGGAAGTCTAGAAGACTGAGGTTTTAGAAATTCATTCGTAAATGTGAAAAAAACAAAACTTATTACGGATGAAATATTGGGTAAATATAGTTATTGTTAGCTTGCTTGTAATTTTTTCTCAAGATTGTATTTTGTGAATTTATGTTACTCTAGGCTATTTATCGATGGTACATGATTCTTTTTTCCTTGGACTATATTTTTGCGTGGGATGCTATGAAACTATAAACAAATTTATCATTTATGTCCGGAAATTTTTCCTGTAAAGTTTTCTTTATGCGAAAAAAACGGTGAAAATATTAATACCGTCAAATGAATGACCAAAAATGATTCGATTAGTTTTGATACCTATTTATACATTTTTTCTGTAATTGACCGTGTGCCCACTCTAAATCTGTGATAATTTGGGGTAGTAAAATACGAGATATGCTAAAATGAGAAACTTCATTGTCATTAAATCGGTTCGATGGCGTTTTCTATCGTCCGTTTAAAGTCATTATCATCTTCAGCAGCAGCAGCAGCAGTAGCTACTTGGAGTCATTGATAAAAATAGGCCTTTCCGTATGGTTCAACAGATTCTACGGTTTCTGCATCGCCCTTCCCTAACATTTTGAACTGGTCATGATTACATCTTACTTTTTTCTTGCCATAATCTACAAGGATTCATGCTCCAAGTTGCAATGTCAAGCGGTAGTTTGGCCAACTATTGCTATTTGAGATTGCCTGTAGGGTTCAAGATATTTCCCACACTAGTCTTTTCTCTAATATATTGTGATGTCTTGCAGTCTTTCCATGCGATTTATGCATGTTGCATGTTTTTTTATAGTTTGAGAGCCGATCTCTCTGGAATGTTCAATATTTCAGCTCCCGAGGTGACTATAAAAAGGATGCCCTGGTTTTAGACCGTTCTTAAAACCACTCAGAAAATTGAGTATTTTCAAACGAATAACCAAATCTCTTCTAAAATAGCGACACTCGACAATTTTCAGACAACGTCAACCTTTTGTGGGAGATGTATCTCTTCTGTCAGAATGGCAACTTACAAGGGAGGACAACTCTTTATAATCACATTTGCCTCCTTTCTACTGTGCCTCCAGGGCCAGCCCAAAGCAGATGTAATGTAAGCGGCTGCTTTTGGCCCGGTGGCCACTAGAGCCCCCCAAAGGAACCAAGACAAGGTCAAGATATTCGTGTTTCCCCCCGGGTAAAGCAATGTACCATAATACTCCTAGGCAAAAGACATCAAGATCCCACATCTATTTAAATTTTTTTTAAATTTTAAGGCACTTAAAATTGCAGGTTCTCAGGCAAATGCCAAATGTTCCAATGCAAAAGATGGATAGCCCAAAGAAATGAGGACTGACCTCGAATCAAATTCTGCTTAGGGCCCCATAAAGGCTGTTTGCTTCATGACATGTGCTGTAAAGGCTACTGGTTGAGTAATTTTGCATACAACTTCTGTCATGAAATATCCAAGTGAAAAGCGTAAGGATCTAAAGAAAACAGAATATATGTAATCAAAATGAGGTTGTCGTTCTTGGTAAGGTGGTAGGTGCAAAATATATCGTGTGTTGTAACGCAGAAGACTAGGCGAATGGAAGAAGATATTATGGGCAAAATAAAGAATAGGATGTAACCAATAAAGATCTATACTGGAATCAAGAAGATGACGGAAAAAGGAAATGAGGTTCGCAATGGAAGGAAGACAAATTTATCTCCTTTCCACAAATGATATGCAGAAAACATCAGCTGTTAGAGACAAAAGAAAAAATTTTATTCCCCCTATAAAGTAAAATGCTGAACCCAGTCCAGCAAATGCATTTTATGAAACAAAGTATCTTCCTTAAATCATTGCTCGGGACGGTGTGTGGATGAAATTTTCATCTGAAATAAATATGAATTACGAGGGATTGCAAAATAACTTTCAACCAAAACGAAATGTTTTATGAGTTCCCAGGAGACAAAAAGTGTTTTTCATCGAATGTTTTGTTTAGGTCAATAAATTTGTCACCTACTGAAGAATTGTCAGTGGATAGAGCAATTAGTATATAGATGTGCTATTGTGTGCTTCGGTGGTTACGTTTCTATAAAACAGAATATGGATGACGAATTGCGTTGATCTCTACGAGGATAGACGTGTGTCCGTAACAAGACAATATATATCAGTTGAATATTGATAATGTTCAATGTGTATGTCTCAGACAATGGAATATCTAACCGGTGTTCAATATCAATTGGGAGTTAGTTATGTTCGCTTCGCTCTAATACACTTTGTAAAGGCTTGAATCTACCGGTCCTCTCAGTCATTAGTAGAGTGTCAGCGCACATTTGGCTCTTTAGCCTCGGAAAGGCAACCGATCGCGGAGACGTATTGCTCGTTGCTTACACTGATGTTGTAGCAATGGACCTGTATCTCTTTTAATCTGGACCCAAATTCAAGTTGACGCTCTAAATCATCAGAGCTCTCACACTAGTTTAATCGGTGGTCACCTGTGATAGTGTGTTTCGAGAAATAATCCATCATACGTTGGTTGTTACTTCTCTATCTATTCTGTGAAATAATTTGCTTTCTTTTTTACATTTATATTACTTACTTAGATACTTTTTTTTATCAGTTCATCACCATTGTAGATTATCCTGTTCGTATGAACGAGATTTCTATAGCTATGACAGCTTCAAAATGGTAGGAATGCTAGCCCCAAATATAAATCCCCAACAAGACGAGGATTTAAAGTAAAGACGAGCCCGCTTTCGATCTCAATCACACAATTAAATTCCGACTGCAGAGAAGAATTAGTCTTATGAAGAGGTATTTACTCTTTTTGGTCATACTGGAAATCGAACCCAGAACTCTGTGCATCGAGAAAATCTGCAAACCATTACACCATCGATGACATGAAAGAAAGGTGCATGTAGGAGTTTGGGTGTAGAGTACAGACACTGATCCATAGCATTATAAGAAAAGTTATAAATGAAGAGAAAACTCGACCGCACTTTATCGGTACAGAAGATGAGGAAAAAGCATGCTATTGACTCATCAACTGTATATCATATAACAAGGACATTAATCAGACGATGATGTCCACATTCAACCTACCATTACTACAACACAACTTTAACTTAGATCAATCATTCGAGACAGACTCACTTCCAATATGAGATCAAGTAAAAAAAAATACTTCCTGGTAAAATTTGTTTCGTTCTTCGAATTTCATGACATCATCAGAGAACTGTTTTTATTTTATGGATAATAAGTATATGTATTCGTCTTATTTTTTTTATCAAATTTAATATTGGTGAGTTTCCGGCTTTGCTGATCAACACTGTTTTCAAACTGAATTAGGGACGTTACAACATCCCTTGTTGAAGACTATTTTGTAATTCTTTTGACATTTTTTTCCAGTTATTCTTCTCCCGAGGGGAATCCAAGATTGCGTTGTTAACAATTTCCTCTCATCTCAATTCAGAAGTGTTTTATTGAGCCATCCATTTTATCGCTGAATTATGTAATTTCAATTTCCTAACCAAAGAATTTTGATCAGATCTGAGAATTTTTTTATGACATCATCGGAGGATTTTCTTTATTCTCTGAATGATGTAATTCCAAGTTGCTATAGAGTCAGGATTCAGTTCTACATTGTACGTTCGTTTTAAATTGGACCCTCTATCTGAAATATGACTCAACAGTCAAATACTACCCGATTCAGTTTTATTCTATGATTCAGAGCACAGGGATCATCATCATCATCATCATCATCATCATCATCATCATCATCATCAGTCTTTCAACGTCTGTCGTTGGACATAGACCTTCCCCAGGGTTCGCCACACTTCTCAATCATGGGCGTGGCGGAGCCAGTACTTTCTGAATTTGTCTAGCTCGTCTCTCCATCTAATATTCTGCCAGCCTCAGTTCCGCATGACCTGTTGGGAGATCCATGTTGTTAGTCGTGATGTCCATTGGTTCTCCACCATTTGTACAACATGGCCAGTCCACTGCCATTTGCGATTTTTAATGGATTCTATGAAGAAAATGTAGTGCAAAAAAAGATCATTTTTGACCTGTACTGGTTATCGACTTCGAGACGAACCGGCTGACTTACAGACCCTATTATACGGATGCACATTGACACATCGAATAAGGTGATAGCAGGAGATACACATCTTTCAAACATATGAGATGTTTATGATTAGTAGGGTTCGTGAATGTTGGGTACGTGACCTCTGTTGGTCTGGCAAAACAATAATCCGATAAAGTTCCTATACGAAGGGTGTTACATAATTTAGCTTATTATTCAACGTTTGTGAGATGTCCTCTATCTTATATAGAAAAGATTCCATCCATTGTTTCTCTGGAAAAAATTCAATGAAGTTTTATTCGTCTTTAGTTGAATTTAATCACTGAAAGGCTATGATTCAAACATTAGTGAATAAATCCTGATCGTAAACTACAATTATGTTTTGTTTTGTTTCGTATGATTTATTTGATCAATTATCTATTGATAAAAATATATTTTATTCCCGGAACATCCTGATCAAAATCTGGATCCGCTCCCAGGTAGATTCGAGTTTTATAAATTCAGTCCAATTAACGCAGAGCATATGTGCAAGAAGATAACGTGTTTATGATCACTTACACAGAAAGAAAGATGGGCTTTCACTGAATATATTAATAAAAAAGACACGAGTCTAAACATCACAGTCAATAACCGAACAACCGTGGCGTCTAATTTTTTTACAAATTATCTAGAAGCATCTTTTATCGAAAGAATCTGATGTTATAAACTGATCAGAATAAAGTCGACAAAAGGGGGAAAAAGTTATACTTTCAAAAATAAAACATGGTGATTTTAAGAGTGGTCTAGTAGCGTCCTAATGCTATTTTCTAAGTCAATATACAAAACAGTATTGACAAGAGAGCTAGAAAACACATACACACAACCATGCATAAAAAAGAGATAGAATAATTGGCCACCTTAGATTGGTAAGGTTTTCAATAGCAAAAAAAATAAAAAATAAAAAAACAAAAAACAAGAGAAATAAATTCGTGGATGAAACTTTCTCCTAATATTCAAAGTAGATGATATTTGTTTCATTCAAATTGATATAAAAAGTCTATTTTTGCTGGAGCATTTATACAATTCTGGGCAACGGACAGAAAATGGTGGTTGTAAACAAACCAGTTTTTATTTTCAGAATCGTATGTAGGTTTGTTGCAATCGAAAATATTTAATTGATTAAATTAATTAAAAGCCTAATTAATACAGAGCAGATATCACTGATACGCTTTTGTGCATCCGTATATCATTGGTACCAAAAGCAAAACAAATCAAAACATATTTAAATACCTCGGTGGTCTTTTAACAGAGATGGATTATTTCAAGAGGGAAAAAGTTCTTCAAAAGGATTTTTCAAAGAGATTTTTTTTCTTTTTTGCTGATACTAATTCAGTGATGTATCAAAACATCAGTAAAGATATATGCTTGTGTATCCGTCAAATACAGTCGGGGTTGTTTATCATGACACTTTTTGGTGTTTAAGAAAGTAGCAAATTTACTGTGAAAATTATTTGATTTTATACGAATCATATTAATCACGCAAAATCAAAAACCACACACAAAATGAATACTTTTCACCTTTTCAGAATCCGTGTTATTTGGTTTACATAATTTTAAGGTTTGAATCATTCGAGTTTTTCAGAAAAACACAGTGAAATATTCTTGTATTATCGCTACAAACTAATACCTGAGAAAAAGTTTCCCAAGAATATTAAAAAAACAACAACAACTACAAACCTTCTGCTAGAATAAGTATCATTCGATGGTGCCATTAGAAGACATTGTTTTTTACGAATGGATCGGCACTTCTACCTAGAATAAAGATATTATCTATGCGCTACTCACGAGCAAAGTGTTGCCCCGAAACAATGTACCCTTGATCAGTGCAGTGTCTCTTCTTTGGATAAAGGTGTGTCTGCCCAGCTCTTCTGCCAAAGATCAGGGTGTAGTATATATCCAAAAACTGAAAGTGTAACAAACACACACACACACACACACACACATATATACACACACACACATACACACACACACACACAGAGGACAAATCATCCAATTTTTTGCTCCCTTTTTCTTTCTTCTTTTACCTTTCAACCACGTGTCCGAGGTTCATTGTCCGAATTCTTAAAAACTGCTCTCCCCCGAAAAGCGAATCATTCAACGGAAAGGAAAAAATGGTGGTGGGCTGATGTGGTCCCCTTTGCTAGGGAACCTCCACAATCTCTAAATAGTGCTAGACGAACTGCATAGAGTAAAATATAGGAAAATTGGCCCAAACATGAACAACGAATGTCATTTTCAACAAACACGTCAAAGACGAAGAGACAACGACCAGAACTGAAAATACTGAGCTAGAAGGAGTAAACCACTACATCTACCAAGGACAACAGATCTCCATGAAGTCCTTAGAATGAGGAATCAAATAAATAATCACTAGGTAGTCAACCTCCACTTCCAAGAACGATATTATCCCATTAGTCTTTTAAGGTAAAGTATACAGCTAATGCATTACCCTGAGTGTCACCTATGGAGCAGAAACATCTGTCTTAAAAAGATTGATACGCAAACAGAAGACCATGCGACGTAAACATAAGAGAATCATGCTCACCCTCGAATGGAGACATAAAACAACATAGTATATTAAATAGGAAACAGAAGTCAGAGATAGCCTAAGTACCGTTAAAAAAAAAACTCGAATGGTAATCGGCTTGACAAGACGATCAGGAAACCGATGGACATCACGACTGGCATCATGGATCCCAAGAGATCATATGTAATATTTACCGACGGAAGGTGAAAATGGCGTTACAAGCTAGATAAATCCGGGAAGTACTGACTCTGTGATACCCATGATAGCGAGGTCTGGAGAATTTTGGGGAAGGTTCATGTCCAGGAACGGACGCTAAGATGATGGTGATGATAATAATGATGATGATGACGGTAAAAACAGAGAAAAAGGCAGCTGTTCCACCATCAATCAAATACTACCCCCTTTTGAGTTGCGATATTCTTAAAGTTTAGTAGTTACCTCATACCAAAGCAGAAGGCCCCAGTACCTTTGATACTAGAGAGGTACTAAAATAAAATGATATGATCCTTAAAGATGCATGTTTGAATATCT
This sequence comes from Thysanoteuthis rhombus, assembly GCA_963457665.1. Taxonomy (NCBI): domain Eukaryota; kingdom Metazoa; phylum Mollusca; class Cephalopoda; order Oegopsida; family Thysanoteuthidae; genus Thysanoteuthis; species Thysanoteuthis major. The sequence continues at coordinate 36,289,150 of OY735232.1, read as the reverse complement.
GATATATCGCCTGTAAAATCTGCAGCTCTAAGAATTAGTATAAATTCTATGGAAATACAAATTAACTTACTTGGTCTCTTGCGTATTTCAAACTTGTACCCGGGGTGACTATGGAGCTCAGTTGAAGACGATACATAGAGTCATTCCAATGTAAGCGTTCAATCACTCCACTTAAAAGTTTACGGTTTCCCGATTTTACAGCTTTTATTTCATCATTTGCTGTAATAAACAGAGCTGCATCGATTGAGATGATAATTTTGTTGTCTTTGTCAAATACATTTAGTGCATGCAGATCATGTTAAGCTTCTTCGAAGCGATGGGGCAAAACCACATTCGGGAGAAGTTTTAAACACAACACTCTATCCAAGGTTATCATCTCATCTGGTTCTTCTCTTAGAAATGGAGATCCTATTCATTTTAAATCTCTTGAGGTCAGTTTGAGAAGCCTTAAACGTGAACGTGCAGGGCAGGGGCTTCCTCAGGAATTATTTTTACTCCTCGGATCTATAACTTCAATGACATAAAATCGACTTGAACTTTGAGCATACAACACAGATCAATGTTAGGGGTACCTTATCCACGTATGTCAGAAATGATATCCCCAATATAATTTTGGATGATCAGCAAACTCTTTGGAATTCAGCTATGAAGTTCTTGTGCTCTCTCGAGGTATTTGAGCTCGTAATGTATCCATTCCTTCCCCAACACAAACTCTCCAAGCTTGAGGCCACATTTTCACTATTTACATTTCTCACACAGTTGACCGTTCCACACTTCATGTCATTTTGCGTTCTAGGTTAACTGACAGTGTATGTATGTAGATAAGTGTCACGTTTCCTGGATGGTTGAAAATTCAAACAATAACCCCTCACCGTGTTTTCTCACCTTCCACACACACTAAGGCCCGGAGCTCAATGTACAGTGTAATTTCATCTTAAATTCAGCCTTTTGTTCATTCATTGATCCCCTTTTTTCAAGTTTTCGAATTGATCACCCCTAACACGGTATGATGTCAAAAGTTGTTAATCAAGTGGCAGTTTCTATTGATTTACTAACAATACCTGTTGATCAATAGTTTTCATCTACTTTCTGATTCGTGGCTGGGATATTTGAGACGGCAATAACGAGGGAAGAGGTTTAAAAAATGACTGTTTATTAAAACCAATTTACACAAAATATCACCATATGCCTAAAACTAAAGGTAGGATCATTTGGTGCACTATCAATTTTTTTTCCCTGCAACGGTTGACTGGTTATTTGTTAGTGCTCCCAAATGATTATGAAATATATTTCTCAGCTATTTTCCGACATCTCTGTTTATCCTTCCCTTTCGGCGAAAATATTTTTTTACTTACTGTATTTACTCGCAATTCTTAATAGAAATTCGAAGTCAATATTATGAGCAACATCATCATCGTACTCAATAGCGAACTAAAAAGGGGCAGCCCACCCCAGATTACATTATCAGGGGTGCTGCTAACGAGATGAATGCCTAAAAAATTTCATATAGTTTCTTGGAATAACTTTATCCAAATGAAGCATCCGTCAGTCGACACAATATCTACAAGCGTACATCGTATTTCAATGAAATTTTGTCGAACGATAAGCAGAGACAGGGGAAGGGGGAGTTGGTTGAATTACAGGGTTGATTTTTCCATACGTTTGGGTATGCCCTCATGAATGTCAACACGATGGCCCCAAGAGTTCTCAATGGATTTCTTGAGCTCATCCCACCACATCCAATAATATGGGAGACTAATGAGGAATAAAAATTAGTATTTTTAGAAAACGTCACCAAAACTCTGAATTTTCGGGGAGAGAAGAAGTTATTGAAATAGCGTTGGATGACAACTGAGTTACTATCACGGGCGACTGCTCTAATTTTATAGCTAAAATCAATAAATGTCTGTATGTTATTACTGAAGATAATATAGCAAAAAATCAGTAATATATTTATATATGTTATTAGAAGCAAAATTCAGTAATATATGTATTTACGTTATCACTGATTTTTCGGTACAAAAAGTATAGGTCGCATTGTATTCGTGATCGCACAGCATCGAGGATATATGGTAATCCTCATAGAACTATGATATAATATAATTTGTTAGTCGAATATTTTTCCATTCTAATTACCTATCAAAAACTTCTATCCCTCTTGCATTAATACCATTCATTTTTATTTCTGTGTTTTCTCAATTCTTTTCTTCTGTTCTGTTCTTCGATAGAATATGTTTCAGTCACTAACTTTGAAACAGCACTTTCCAGTGGTTCAACGGACTTACGCCATCTGTATCCAACCGCTCGCCATGAACAATAAATAGCCTTCTGCGACAATGGCATCTTGATTAACTTTGGAGGCCCTCCCTTCCAGCGTCACATATCCAACATGGTCAGAGTTTCCAATTATAAGTTTTTTGTGTGTTTTTTTTTTACGAATGTATAAGTCAAAAATTGATAATATCTACGTTTTTTTCTTTTTCATGTTTCCAAATTCAGTGTTGTCAACTGAGATGATTTCTTTTTCCCAATTTCTTGAATTTGAGAATGTCTTCTACTTTTGAAAAATTGAAAAAACACATCAAAATCAGTAACCCTGCTTCCTGTACCACTTTCGCTTTTTGGAGTAGCCTGTAAAATGTACTTTCAAGATCGCCATCAACTCCTTGGTTGCATTCTTATTATTTTCATCTATAGTTTGAAATGGCCACCACTATATTCGGACAATGAAAGAATAGGAATTGCAGGTTACCAAATCTTGACTGTAGAGATACACATTAGTGATGTGATGTTTTGCCATAGAACAGTACATACATTGGCAATGGCTTGATTGAACAATGTAATCCAATGGAGTATCACTGCATACCAAGTAACCACATAGGGGGTCGTTTATTAACTCATGCACAGTAATATCTCCTCTGATTGATTGCCCTGTTACAGCAAGGCTGCGTAAACTGTTCTTGAGATATTAAAAATGGTTGGATAGTTTTGGGGCAGTCTCTAAATATTAAGTTGCTCAACTGACTTATTAGCTTCAATACGCTTCTGCACTGTGTCTGTTTGGCTTCATTTTGGACTTTTTTTTCCCGATTTATATTATTTAAGGACAAGAGGGATTGTTTTCTGTCAGTCAGCATAGCTTTCACGTCGTCGATTTGAATTCAACGTTCGGTATGTTCTCCTGTATCGGCCAAGTCAATTAAAAGCTAACAATCTAAACAGCCAACGTGTTACAAGTACGGATGGATCCCCCTGACATTCCATCAGTCTATATGTGCGTGCGTCTCGGATGTTAATGGCCCAACATCTGTTTAAAATGAATCGCTCTGAGGGGAAATAAAATTTGCAAATTCGAATAACAGACTTTACCTTGCCTGCAAACTAATTTTCAAAATCCATTTAGACTCCCACGCTAAAACATTAGATGTGTAAAATCAATCCCCAGAGGAGCATGTAAAGCACCAAGACACATACACATATATATTGTTATCAGGTGAACACACTTAAAATCAAGAATTTTACATCATAGTGAATCACGCTAAAAGTGGTGTTAATGAACTGTCAACTAAAACTGTTAAGATCAACGTAGGTTTCCTCAGTTTTTTAATGAGTCTGGCTGGCTATATATATATATATGTATTCAAGTATCATCATTGATACAGGTTGCTCCAATTAGGGACCGACAGTTAAAACTTACTCTTATCATTATATCTACAAAACGTTTTTTTTTTTACATAAATCCAACACAAAAAGCGTTTTAGCTGTGGATCAAATTTATAATGTAAGTGTTTGCTAAATTGGTCCCTTAGTTTGTATCCGGCATCATTCACGGTTGTTTTAGAAAATTCGGACTATTTTGTGGATCCCAAAAAGCTGATTGAAGTGACATATTTGTCGATCACTCTTTTTCATTTCCTACCACGGCATACGGCCAACAGGAGTTGGTTACGTGACAGTTTCTATTGAATGACTAACCAGACCCGTTGTGTTTTTTTTTTCTGTCAGGGTCCCAAGCATTTTCAGTTGCCACTAGTGCTTCTTCCTATTCAATTCCAAATGATTCGTCATCTGTCGCACAGCCTCATTACTATCAATGGATTAAACGTAGCTTTGCTAACGGTATACCCAGGGTGAAAATTTGGAGTAGGATTTCTCAACAAAACTGCCGAGCTCTGCAACATATATCTCTGGTTCTGAAGGCAAATTTGAAATACGAACCATCCACAGTTTCGAATGAAATATTTTGCGGTAATGACGCAAAAGATGAGAATGAGTCCGTCGTACTCGAGCGAAAACTGATGACTAATTTACTCCCACGTCTGAGGCTGAACTTGGGTTGAATTGTTTTTCTTAAGTTGGCACAGCTCATTTCCAGGGAATTCTAATACGGAAGTTGAAGTAGGACACGTAGTTTTTGAAACATTGTATGGAGGAAATTATCTCCGATTTTTGTTTTTTTTCACCTTTCAGATTTCGATGGAGCAAACAAGTATGACCTTAGCACAGCCAAGCTTATTCATTATCAGCAGATATTAGAAATCGATAAAAATAGGAGAAAAGTTTAATTTCTGCATTCGTAAAAACACTGACATTTTACAGATGTTATCATTGTTTTTATGTTTTGAAGTTTGTGAATATGTTAACATAAATCGACGATGTCTTCCAATGACGAAAACAATCCTTCGATGTTTTATTAGATTTTAGAATATTGACAAAATCCTCCATGGAATTTTTTTGATCGTACGTGAATTCTGTTCAATCACGGATTATTATCATCAGTTTTTTTACTTTTTACATCAATATTTAATTCCTTTGATAAACAGAGTTGTTTTATGAATAAATTGCCGCAATTAATTCAGAATAGTTCAGTCTATTTATTCTTGCCTTCCAAGAGGTACACTTAATAGAAAACTGAACTCATTGTGGAACACTAAACCATTAATTATCAAAAATCATTCCAAATATATACCGAGGAAAATTTAATCAAGGTCAGATTAGGTTACTAAAGCAAATGTTATGATAAGCTGCAAATTAGGGAAATGAAACTTAAAACATATATACTGATATCAGCATTGTGAAGTAATCAGATTTTCCATTCGCAACCATGTCAAATAATACAAAGGCTGGAACCGACGTCCAAGTCATAGTACTATTTACTTTTCTCTTTGATGTTTGTGCTACATCTATGCAAACACTGCATCTATGCGTTCAGATTCCCATTCGTGTTTATATGTTGCAAATGTATCTCGTACCATTCTCCCATTAATTGATTAGATTGATTATCTAAAACAATCATCATCGTCAACATTCCAGCAACCGTCGTGGGACGTTGATATCCAAATGTTTTGTGAGACCTCTGAATCATTGGTGTCCCGGAGCCAATACTTCCTGAAATTCTATATTTTACCGGCCACATTTTTTGCATTGGTTCTGTTTGGATCCCTGTTGTGAATTGGAATACTTAATGGTTGGCTGGCATTCTTGCAATATGGCCAGCCCCATTTCAACTGATTTTTATAAGGGATTCTATGATATATCCGACTCATGACAGGTTCAACGAACTCAATAAAGACACAAAAATTAGAAAATGAAAACACGGAACTGAAGAAAGTAGATCACTGCATCTAAGTAAGTCAAGGAATATCCATGATATCATTGTCCAAATAATTAATCTTACATGCAATTCTTTGGTTGGGCAAGGTCAATCTTTAAGAGGAAGATCCCATTATTCCTAAAAAGAAGGGTATACAACCGATGTATCCTGCTGATATTCATCTAAGGTGCTGAGACATGAGATCTGACCAAAACATTGACCCTAAAACCGTGAGCTAGAGATAACCATACTTAGCATGATATGGATGGATCACAAGATACCAAAATATATTAGAAGAAAAACAGTAATCTGAGATATCATACAATGCATTAAAAAACTCATATGACAATTGCCTGGTCATGTTGCAGGAATGGCAGACAAGCACTGGACATCACGATTCAAAACGATGATTCTCAGAGATCACATGCGAAACCATGACTGACAAAATGATCATGGCGTAACGGGATATCACCGAAAACCCCTAAAAAACATATCATTGGAAAACCAAAATGGATATGTTAATATTGCAACAATGTCAAACAATTGCAGACATCATGATTCATGACTTGGCTCCTCAGAGATCTTATGCAAAACAGTGCCCGACTAAGATTAGGTCGAACTGGACAAATTCATTAAGTAGTGGATCCATGACGACAATGAAAGAGTGGTCTGGCAAATCTTTTTTTCTTGGGGGGGGGGTCAATGCCAAAAGACGGATGCTAAAAAGCATATGATGATGATGATGATATCAAGAGATTGTTTTTGTTTTTCTTGAAAATCCCCGAAGAGTTTTCAAGGGGAAGCTCAATTCAGATTCTTAACTTACGCAAAATCAATCCCTTACTCTGAACCTGGCAGTGTTTATATTCCATTTTTTTTCTGAAATTCAACCTCTTTTTATTTCCATTAAAAAGCAAGAGGAATAACTCATCGATCACCTTTTGTCTCCTTTTTTTTCTTATTTAAACATTTCAAACACGACAGGCTGCAGAACGACGTGACGGTTTCTATAATGTGATTAACTGAATCTCTCGTTGTTCGATTCCACCTAGAATTGGAAGTACTCACGGAAGTTCTACAGAATAATGTGTCCTTATCTTAGGTCTATGTAATAGTTGAAAGTGCCTCTAAGGAAAATAAAACAAGAGACTGGGTACACAGTTGGAAAGCAGATTTCCGCTGGGAAATTTGTCTCACGCCTAATATATCAATTTGAATATTGAAGGTTCTGTCTGATGTTTCAATTTATCCGGAGACACAAATATACAGGCGATTAGAAATATTCTTAACGTATATATGCGTCTGAAATTTTTAGACTATTTTCCAAGTTAATCTTACAGGGTCGACTGTTCCATGGATACTACTTTCAAAAGACAGAAATCTGCACAACAGTTCAAAATAATGTATGAATAAGCAGAAGCCCAAATAGTCCCTAATTTAATGAAAACGGAAACAATGAATCAAATTGACGATACAGTAATAGTGTGTACTCCTCAAAACACCCCCTAAAAACACATAGTTGATACCATATATCTCTGATTTGCACTCGTTCTCTTACTCCATTACTCTCAGCAAACTAGCTAGATCGAAATCCGAAGTTCATAATTACAGTATATTACCGTTACTTAACGCAGCACTGTGCATGTGACCGATACCCACTCTGTCAAAACCCTTCAGGCACAGCACATATACTTGATGCATTCAATCCTAACTGTATTGCTATCCACAACTGTGTTTATACCTGCAAATGGTAGGCAAATGTGCTTTGATTTTAAGTTACAGAATATATTGAAATTACCTTACATATACAGAGCTATGGTAATTATAATGGAGCATTTGTAAATAGATATCGAGCAAGCTTATAAAAAATGATTTTATGATATGCTGGCCTAATAATAATATGATCTTGACAAATTCCGTTCTAGCAGCGTTGGTAACCCCAACTGTTTACACGACCAGCAAACAGAGAAAACATAAATAAAATATTTTCAGAAAAATACACATAACAACTGGATTCGGGAGCAATGGTTAACGTAGATGATGCATGTCAATATTGAATGTAATTATAGTATTTATGAAAGCAATGCAAGCATATTCCTGATCTTTCTGTAAAATATTCAGAAAAACGTCTGTTTTGATAATTACATCATGATAGCGTAGAATTGTTTCCACATCATTACATTTATGTTCAAGATAATACCTTGATTCAAAAGTGTTGATATAGTGCAGAGAACTAGGGTGACTTATGCATGAGATACAAGCAAAAATCCGAATTCCTTTTATAATGAATCGGAATTGAGTTTCATATAACATCGACCTTTATACATCTGTGAACGATGATTAGTGATATTTCTCCCTCACTTTGATAGCTATATCTAATCGTTAAATAAATGTCTCAGTCATCGTCATCATCATCATCATCAATCTTTTAGCATCCATAGTTGAACATGGACTTTCATCAGAATTTTGAAGATCTCTCTATCATAAGCGTCACAGAGCCAATACTTTCTTAACTTGTCTAGTTCATAATTACCGTCTTATATTTTGCTGGCCAAAGTTCTGCATGTGATTTCTTGGGATCCACCGGGGAGTGCTAATGTCCAGTAGTTGCCTAAAAATCTTGCAACATGACCAGTCCATTGCAATTTAAGTTTTATAATCGGTTCTATATCCCTGGCCCCTGTTTTTCCTCTAATAGACTGCGCTGCTTTGTGATCCTTCATGAGTGATAGTGAGCACTATTCTCTCATGTGCATTCAGCTTCTATGTCAATTTTTTGGTCAAGTTCAACATTTCAGCTCCATAAGTGACTATTGACTATTGACCTTTCAATGGTTTCGTGGAGATTCGTTGTCGCAAGTAGTTGAAGTGTTCTACCTTTTGTTTTATTCATCGGTCTGCATTCCCTAATTTAATTTAATAATCTCTACGTAACTTAATAAATGAACTACTGTGTCGATGGATACTTTGCAAAACTCTAACATAGAAATGGTCAATGCCTCATTGTAAAATATGTTAATGACCTGGGGGGTTTTTCATCGAGTCGAAGGCCTTATTGAAGTCGGCAAATGCTATAGCATTTTTAAATTGAGGTACGTACTTTCTCTTTTAATTGATTTATGTAACGGAGATTGTCGATGATTGAGTATTCAGGCTGATTTGAGTCTGTTACGCTGTTTGTTTTTACACAGCGTTTTAATGACTCCGGTTGGTGACGTTTGGATAAAACTTTTCTAAATACATTTGTGTAAGTTCATTGGTCGGCAGTTTTTTTTAGATCCTTCGAGTCCCCTCTATTATGCAATAGCCTTATAATTACAGTGCTCCAATATTCTTGACCTTGTTTTTCTAAGTGAAGTTTCAGATTAAATGATTTTCAACCTCTGGATATTACTTTTGATAAACTCTGTTGCTTATTGTTTTGAATACAGTTAAATCGATACAAATACGAACAAAAAATAATACAGATATAATTGCATGCATGTTTTTGTGAAAAATAATTTGGAATCTCTGTCTCTCTCACTCAATCTCTGTTTCTCTCTCTCTCTACCTCTCAAAATATATATATATATATATATATATATATATATATATATATATATATATATGTATATATATATACACATATATATATATATATATTATGCAGTATTTTCATTCGATATATATATAACTGGCTTTTGCTTTCAAAACTCTGTCGAGATCTGAAATAGATAAAACGTACGTAAGCTTTCTGCATAATTTGGATGAATGAATTTGATACGTGGTCTGAAGATTTTCCGGTTTCCATATTGTCAACCACACCACACTATCCTCTCAAAACTACCACCTTCTTCCCATCATATATATATATATATATATATATATATATATATATATATATATATATATATATATGTATATATATATATATATATATATATATATATATATATATATATATATATATATGGTGTCCTCCACAGACAGCTGTTTCGTTGTATTACAACTCTTCAGTGTGGCTATAGACTATCCATTATCCTATTCCGGTAGGTAGGAAAGTAACATTAAAACCTTTGCTTCAGTCCCAGACCCCGGTATCATAACTCTGTGCCACGGAACTGGACGGCCAGTAATATATATATATATATATATATATGTATATATATATATATATATATATATATATATGTGTGTGTGTGTGTGTGTGTGTGTGTGTGTGTGTGTGTGTGTGTGTGTGTGTGATCTAATATAATACATCTATATAATAAGCATGGAAGTTTGTTTATTTGGTTGTTTCTCTTGAAACAACGCAGCCATTTCTGAACAAATCTCTACGAAGGTCACGATGCACCCTACAATGTTGCTTGAACAATGCAATCCCAGCACATGCCACCCTTTGGATTAATGATGAAACTTCAATGTATATATCTGATTAGATAATATTTTTTCTAACAGAAGCTGACAAATTAAAGGAGGTAATTCTATTTGTATGTTAGATGTTTCTGGATTTTTTAAATCTAAAATCATGCAATCTTTAATCGGTGAGAGTCGAAAAATCAACTTTCAAATAGAAGAACAGATTATTGCATCATTGGTGTGAATACCAACCGCGCCCATTCTTAAATGATTACTCCCGATTCCAAGATGTATTTCATTGCATCCTCATAAATCTAACCCTAGTATTTTTTTAAAACTTAATCTTTTTCGTGTCCCTGTATTTAGATTTATCCTGTTAGAAAAGTTTTTCACTTTCTTAACTCGATTTTACTCATAGAAAAAGCCACCTGCAATAATTGGAAATTCGACAGACAAAGGTATTTCTCCCCAATTAGCCGTGTAAATTATCTCTTTAATTATTTTTTTTATATATCTTAACATGAGATATTGATATTTAGGTTTCGTAGACTTCATTTTACGTTGTAACGTTTTCATATCTGACATTGCTACAAGTTTCATTATTCAGATTATGTTTTCTGTTTTTAGTTTTTTTTTCACTGAACTTCATATATGGAAAGAGACTATGTTTCAATTACGTTGATATATATATAATATCTTCCATTTGAGATTATAGACATAGAGCATTTTTTTCACCAATATTTTCTTGTTTCCGTATGAGAGAACATTAACCTGGTTCTAATGTATAGAAATACTTTCCAAAAGTGAGAGCACTTTTGGTTGCATTTTCAGTCATTTTCAAATTTCGTGTGGAAATACTGAAATGGATGTAACATGTATTAAGCTAAGTATGCTGCCAAATTATACATACATGCATGTATGTATGTACGTATGCATGTACGTGTGTGCAAGTATGTAAGTGTGCATGTGTGTCCTCACAGCAGCAACATATCAAGCCATTTTTATTGTCCTAACGTTTCAATCAAAAGGAAAATGAATTAAAATGGAATAAAAATTATGTTATTTTATTTCCCCGTAAAAATCATGGCGATATTCAGTTACTGAAAACATACAGAACTTGATGATTGAAGGCACCGTGTCGAGGACCCGTTTATAGTATTTGATGGAATCTGAGACGAATTTTGGAATTAAGTGCTCAGCTTCTTTTGCAGTGCTTGTCCGAAATGAGACACTTGATCTGTAATTAGGAATCTAGTTTCAAACTGATCGGGACTTCTCAATTATAAAATGCTAGAATTTTCAATTCGATCTCAATTATGAAATACTGATCATGTTTTTATGTTATGGAAAGGAAAGTCCACCAGAAGGAAAAAACACGTGGAAACAATCTTCAATAAGGAATGTCGGGGAAGAAGAATTATAAAAAAAAAAGGTCAAGAGAAACATGAGAAATAAGAAGAAGAAAAAAAAGGATAAGAAAGGATGAAAGAAAGGAAATGGACAAAAAAAGAAGAATATTGGAAGATAGAGAAGGCTAGAAAGTCGAAGGAAAGGTAAGCGAATGGGAGAGAATGTGGAAAAAAAGAAGGCAAAAGAAAGAAGAAGGATGAAAATAATATTAAAAAAAGGTCTAATAAAAGGGCAAAGAAAGAAATGAAAAAGAAAAAAAGAGAAAGAAGAAGATGAAGATGGAGGAGAAAAGGAATAAGGGTGAGGAAAAAAAAACACGGAGGGAAAGAAAATTATCGACATTAAAAATCTGGGTATTGGGTAAATGATACTTATGAACGGCAAAAGAGCATAGAGATAGATCGAAGTTATAGAGAGAGAGAGAGGTAGAGGGAGAAAATAGATAAGAAAAGATTAGATAAAATGAAAAAGTCAAAAAATTTGAAAAAGGAAACAAAACAAAAACTTTCGCATACCGGACCCACGTTTCAGCCAGAGTTCCACCAGCTGATAAAAAATCGATATAGATATATTGATGAATTCACCCTGCTCGTGTTTGCAATAAAATGAAAAAAATATTTATATGAATTGACAATTTAGAATGAAACACGAGGAGATAGTATTGTTGATAAATCGGTTTCATATAATATCTTGTGCCATGAAAACGTTGGTTATGCAATTTATCGCAATTGCACGAATAACGCTGCGAAATACATTTTAATACGCTAGAAAAATGTGTGAAGTGGGTGGATGCTTATTAAATTACATATCTTCACACAAATCTATCGGTATACGGGTGTGTAAGTGTGTGTTTATTAATACTTGCATGCAACAGAATTTCTCAGGTTGGAAAATGGTGCTAATTATAATCGAAACGAAACCATTTTTGTAGGGAAGTTAATATAATAATCACATGCTAGCTCGCTAGTTAGACCAGGAAATATAGAGACTTCAATATTACGTTATTACGATTATAACATAATCTTTTGAATATCAAGATGATGGTATAAGGATGACATGAGCGAATAATTACGCCTTAATATTTAATCAAAATAAAACCCATTTAAAGCAACAGGTTTTTCCCAACGATTTTTTTTCTTTAAGAGGTGTGTTTGAACTAGGAATATTGATTTGCAGCCATTTACCAATTTCTCCAATACTTTATTCAAAGCATTCATTTCAAATTTAGAAATAATGCTAGCGGGTTCGGAGGTATCAAGTCAGGTACCACTCTTTGTTCGTCGAAAGATGTAACCCAGTAAAGCCTGTCTTTTGCTACATGCTGCATGATATTCTCAAGATTTTGTTGACAAATTCAGTGGAACCACGGACTCGTCTTCACAGCAAATGATTGAACATCCGTTGCGTCAAATTCGTATGTAATGTAAAAATATTCCATCGAGGGAGAAGCGTAGTCAAAATAAATTTTATCTCCGACATCACTGGAGCCTTTCGCCGTAGAATAGGTGTAGACATCTAGAAACATCTATATTCTTGAGAATTTAGATGATGCTGATAACTCATCAGAATGAGGCAGAGAAAAAGGTCGAGATATTGTTTTTCTTTTTTTAATTTTTGTGGAGTACTAAGCAAGTTTTCAATTTTGTAAATAATGGCTGTATCCAGGAGCGCGGGAGCACACGAATAGATTGATAAAACAGTGTGAAAAATAAAACAACGTTTCTTCCCAACACTTTGAAACAAAAGTATTTTAAAAGTGGTTCAATGAAGTGCTGATGCCAATTTTCATGTCAAAACATTATGGCTAAGAACTTTTGAATAAAACACACGAGCAAATTTGCAACCTCACTGACATAAAGAGGATAGGAACCTGAGTTATTTCTGTTGGTTACGGTTCTTACAATATGGCTCCTGTGATCTTGAACTTTCATGTCATATATGAAGTTCAAAATACTGGAAAAAATGACAAGAAATTCCAAGTGATCAACATATGTGCATATTTGCTGCATTGAGAATCAGCTCAGTTCCATTCGCTTTTGCTACCATGTTCAGTACAGATTCCTTGTATTTGTCAATTTTGGCTTCGCTGAAATAATGCCCCTGGATATGTCTTGAATCCAATCCTCCAAAGTTATGTGTGAAAAGAGGGGTAAACAACCATTCTACGAGACGGACAACTTTGATTTCTAACCAGGAATCGTTTCAGTAGATCAGACAGTCTCAAAAGGTGTCATCATGGTTTTATCATTGCTGTACGAGCGATTTAACCCAACCCAACATGCTGCAGGGAGAGGAGATGAGCGCTACCAATCAATGCCCCAAGAAAAGCTATGAAGATGAAATAATCAGTATGGTACTACAATGATATATTAAGTATTTGAAAGTGAACTACAATTGGAGGCTTGTTGAAGATGTAGGGCACTATTCAGGGATTTGACTCGCTCCAGTGGTACTAGTCCGTGGGGTATTTCGGTAATATCTGCTGTGAAGCTGTTAACACTAATGCTGATCGTATGATTGTATACAAACATATCATTTGATAACCATTCTCCTATTCCATTCAAGAGATGCTGGGATCAGGGAATCGTTAGTAAAGCTAACATTCATGATTTTAGAGTTTGACAGCCTACAAAGGCGAAGCAAGATCGCGTTTTATCTATTTATTTATTTATTTATTTATTGTTAACTTTTGACCGGGATTAACAAGGAAAAAACAACAACAAAGTACGTTGTATATAAGCACATTGTAAACAAGATATTTGATAACCTTCTCTGCTTCCATTCTGGGCACATTAGCAATCATTAGCAAAAGATACAAGATTTTGATCACATCGATTTGGAATGTGTGTAAATCTCATTTAAAACAGGACCTTTTCAATTTCGAAACATTTAATTCATTCACGCGAAACTAGCCATCAATTCTTCTAAACCGTATTAAACTAGCCTGACAAACAACAAACCAATTGAGATGTGTAGCCCAAAAGATCTCAAAAATGACTTTATTGACAGCGTTATGAAAAACATCGATTTTATCTTCACAGACTAAGAAATACAATACAATCACGTAAGTATACACTTTGTTACTTATTCACCCCCATCTCTTGATCTGTTGTGCATTGAGTTAGAGGAAGTAACTTCATATTCTTTCCTTAATCTAAAGTGAATTAAGAGCAATTTATTTGAATCATGGGCATTGTTTTGTTCTTTCAAATTGATTTGGTATGAATTTTAAGAATAAAACGTATTTTTCAAGTTTATTTTTTCCCAATAAAATTCATTTTTCTGAATTTAATCAACAGAACTTTATTATCGGCCATATCATCTGCATTTTATTGGACAAGAATAAATCATTTTTTCGTTTGTTTCTTCAATAAAAAGTAAATTGTCTGGATGTATTTTTTTGAATTTCATATTTGTTCAATATTCAAACGATACTTTCGTTTAGCAATTTAAAAAGATGTTTTATTTGCATTTTAAAATCAATCGATTATGAAACAGAAATTTATTCATTTATTCGCCATACAGACACAACTGTATTTCTATCGGAGACAAAGAAACAACAGTGCCTGAACGTTTCTCAGATGGACCAAACAGGAAACGTAACAATTTTGAGAAAGAAAGAATCTTTAATTATTCCGCGAATTATTACAACTAGTATCCTCATATATGTGAATACAAGCATATATGAGAATACTAGCTGACAGCGTAAATAGACAAATTAAGAATGAAAACCAAGTGCCACACCTGTAGAAAGCGGATATAGGCTTGCAAGCTAAATTATAAGATTATACTAACAAGGCATTGAATGATTCTAGAATACCTGTTACAGCTCAAAGAGAGTAGGATAGTTAGAAATTTTCAAACGACTCGGGTTCATTCATGTAAACAAATGGTATCTGTATGAACCAGGCTTTTTTCTAGAGGATCAAAAGGAAAATAAGCCCTGGGACGTTGAAGTGCAGACTTGCACCATATAATAAGGAATGTTGTCCGTCATAATCGAAAGAAATGGTATCGTCGGATAGTAGAGATGACTGTGCTTATGAACCACAAGGTGGAGACGAATTAAAGTAAAAATAAATGAGAAATAAACTCAAAGAAGCCTATCTGGAAACTGAGAAAACTGTGGACCATGACTGCTACGTTCACACTTCAATGGTTATCGCCAGTGAAATTTTACTGAAACACTGGAACTAAGATCCAGCACAATCGATATTGTTGAAAATTAAGACTCTCACGATCATCAGGTAGTTTGGATCAGTGACAATAGAGATAAAAAGTACTAAATGTTCGAGGACGTGCTGTCACTCAATTTCAACGAATAACTTCCTGAGAAATTTTATCTACATGCAAGGCCTAGGCGAAAATAAATATTTCCACAGTGGACAAAGGAGGAAGATTTGTGAATGAAAGAAAAAAAATATGTTCACTGCTCTGTCTCCTCAAGCCTATGAGTTACGATTGTCACGTAGAATATCTTGTTTGACTTTGCTCACCTAACGAAAGTGCCTGCTTTTCATTAGCGTGAGTCAGTTCTCCAAGAGACGGAGGTATTTCTTATAGTGAATTGCGTCCCTTTCGTGGAAACCCGCCCTATAAGAGTTGGGTCTTAGGATGTCGATAGTCATCAATCCTCGATACGTGACCTGCCCAGTCCGGCTGTGTTGTTGTTGCATATATATTAAACGATAGAGATTCTGGTACTCTTGAATACTTTAAAGTTTGTAATGGAGTCATTCCAACTCACTTTGTGAACAGTGCGATGGCAGTGCTGGTGGGAACATATGAGGAGCTGTACGTGGCGTCAGTCGATGACACTAACAAAAGACTAAGAAATGAATGCTAAGAAAGATCTTATTACCAATGCCTTGCATAAATATAAGGCTATCTATTCCGCCTAAATGAGTAATAACACAAATGTTTGCTGAGAAACATTCAGTCTGTAACAATCGATTCACCGTGATAAATAACTTCAATCTCCAAGAACAGTGATGATCAGACATATTGCTGGCAGCAAAGAGTCCTATTAATCAAAGAATGAGTTTTAATTCTCAATTATTTCAAGAATTCTTTAGAATTGGCTGATTGCCTCAAGGTAAGTTTATTTTCAAGATAAGCCCGTCTATTTGTGGGCGGCTTGTCGGCTTTACTCTAAGCTTTTCTTTCAGAGGTAATTGTCGTTTCTGTTTAGTTATGATATCCCGGTTCTACTTAAGTCTTCAATTATCTTTTCTTTTCAGTAATTCAATTGTTGATTGGGAATTGGCTAAATTGTGAATTTCAGCCGTGATTATCTGGATAATCGATAATGAAGGAAAATCTTGAGAAACGATGTTGAATTGGAGCTGCCCTACCCCTCATCCATCTTGCATCTTTTTCTTGAGCTAATGCTGCTTTCTTCTTCTTCTTCTTCTTCTTCTTCTTCTTCTTCTTCTTCTTCTTCTTCTTCTTCTTCTTCTTCTTCTTCTTCTTCAACATTTAGTCCGTATTCCCCCCTTCCTCCCCCAAGTTCTTACCTTACATCATTATTTCCTTTCCTTTCCTTCCCTCTTGCATCTTTCCTGCCTTCTCTCCCCTCTTCTTCCTGTTTGCCCCGCCTAATTTTTATCTGGGCTCAAATTCCAAGCTCTGACGCCAGTAAAGAATATTGCATCACGCAGAACATATCAGCCAAAACTCCACAGCCGATTGGCGCCTGTCATATCTAGATGATCAGCAAAACAATTATGCAAACAAATCAGCCCATTTATTGTAGCCTTGTGCCTGACTACCCAGCGTTTGGGATAATTTTCATGATGAAACAATTTGAAAGAGTTTCTGCATTCTGCAGTGCCGGTTGACGAAGAAGATTTCGATTCAATTTTCAGTTTTGCAGAACCCGAATTTTATTAATTACTAATCGGTTGTCGCAATGTAATGTGAACAATAACGTGAGTTTGATTCTCACTTTGTCCTAAAATATCAGGCCTTGTGCCCGACAAGTATGAGCTCAATGAATGATGATCTGTATTAGCTAAGACGAATGAACAGATTGTTTTCACGTTGGCTACACATTGATATCTTTGGGAAAGGCGTGAATCCCTCCCCATTCTGAGTGTCGAATAGCAGAGCACACTGGGCTCTCGTGCAGTCTAGGAGCTTGATTATGTAAGACAGCCCGAATTTGTTTGCAGACTGGTTGTTCTAACTCTTGCAAGAACTAGGGTGACAAGCTGTAGAGGCACATACTTCTCCCTTGGACGATACATTGATTGGGTAGACTTACTGCAAACCATGTCATCAATAAGACCTTACTCAGATCAACAGTCTGGTGATACTGGAAGCAAACATTTTTCGGATGTGGGCTCATAGTCATGGCAAAAAGATATATGCCCCAAAACCAAACACCGAAATAGGCAAAGCCAATCTCCTCGTACGTAAGACAAAATTCATGTTTTCTTCGAGACTCTTATGGCAAAAAAAACGATTTATCTACTTGTTTCAGCGGCATTTGATGTTTTGGGACTATGCACCATTTATGTATATTGACGTGACCGTGTAATTCCATCTTGTGGTCAGTGATGGAGATATTCTATATGTTCGAGGGTATTCTTCAGTTACTTCATCGGTGAAAGAGAAAGCTCCGTTGATATTCAACGCCCAATTTTTTAACGAATTAAGTCATGCCTAATTAGAGGAAAAAAGTAATGAAGATCTGTGACTAGGAAATAACAATGATTACACACCGAAAGATATTGGGAAATAAATCAAATGATAACCTGTTATGTTTCAAGGACTGTAAACAATTTACTAACAATTATTACGACGACTGCTACTACCAGGAGTTCTATGATTATCACTCATAATAACATCGTGATAATGTAGTGATACAGGTGATAACACCGATAAATAAATAGAGAACCGTGAGTAGAAATCGACCAACTGTTTGCAACGGAAGTGAAACTGTTCTAGAGTAACCTGCAGGAGCTGACACTAGAAAGTAACGGGGAAGGATTTAACTAAACTAAATGAAAAACAATTATAAACAATCTAAGGAGAAGCAAGATTTAAATTAAAAATACATTTAGTTAGGGCTTACCATAACGCAATGGTGAGCGAGAGATCAGTTCTACTTTCAGAGGCTGCTATAATACTGTGGCCATGTGCCAGATAAATATAAGCTCGGTAAATAACCATCCTTATTAGCTAAGCTAAATGGAACTAACTGACGAACGAGTTTTCTCCACGACTTATGAAGTTCCATTGGCAAAGAAACGGGTTTATCTGTTTATTTCTGAAACAATGGCTTTCTTTCAACACTACACCATTGATTCCTGTAACACTTTCGTAGCAAGACTGTCAATTCGATTTTATGGTTTGTGATGAAATGGTCTGATATATTTGAGGAATAATGGTTCTGTCTTTTCCAGCGCAGAAGAGGACTTCAATAATATTTAACGCCAAACATTTTCAACGACCCTGTAAAGCACCGAAGTGTTTCCTAATTAAAGAGAAAGCTTAATTGAGATAATCCATGATTGGCAAACAACAATAATTACACAGCGAAGGAATTGGGAGATAAATCAAATAGGCTTTTAAGTAAATCGTAATGTTCAATAAACTGTTTTGCTGACGATTATTACGATGACTACTACTACCGGACGTACTTTAAATATCACTAAAAATGATATTATGACAAATAATGATCAAAGGACTAGAGATACGTAAACAAACGTGATAATAATACATATCAGTTCATGGAAAAAAGACAGAAGAGACAGATCCATGGAACCACATTGATATATGTTCGAGGATGGTTGCTGAATTAGCTATTTTACTGCTAGATCTGGTTGTTTTGTATCTAAATTAAAGTCGATTGAATCTAATAAAACTAATAAAAGAAAAATTTTCATTCTTATAATCATTTTGTTCTAAGGTTTCAATATATAGTTGCTTCAATAAACGTGCATTGAACGAATTTAAATGTATGTAAATAACTTTAAAAATATAAGAAGTCTGGCCAATGCCAGGCATTTTTAAGGACAGGGATACTACTTTCTTGTTTGACGAAGAGAACAACTACAATGATATTCAATGCCAAACATTTTCAACAAAACTGTAGAAAGCCAAAGTCGGTCTTAATTAAAGAGAAAGCCTAATTAAGATAATCCGTGATTGGCAAACAACGATAATTACTCAGACAGCGGATAGGAAATAAATCAAAGTAAGAAATAAGCTTTTAAGTAATTCGTGGAGTTCCGAAGAATGTATATTATTCCAATCGGAGTCGTCTACTACTACTACTACTACTACTACTACTACTACAGGTTTATAAGTTCGTTTCGCCAACCTGTGTAATATTTTTGCATTGCAATTCATATTTAATCGAAAGGAAACAACCAGTGTAGGAGAATGACAACTCAGATTTTGTATCAGGGAGTCCTATTAGAGCGGTTGGATACAAAACATGACACCCGTCCGTCCGGCCAATTCTGCAGTTAAGCTGATGCCAAGAATTGAGCCCTGCTTTTTAGTGGACAACATCAGCTAGGGCTGGAGAGAAATCCATTACAATGGGTTTCCCAGGATCTCCATACGCTTCGTCCGGGCATGAGCCCTGAAACAGATACACAAGTGCTTTCCCAGTGTCCGTAGAAACAAAAAAGAGACCATCGATTAGTACAACTACTACTGTATCTATTGCCACTAGTGTCAATGATACTTCGTCATCACAGTCAATACTTAAACAACTGTAGTGGCAAAATTTCAAGTCATGTTGAAAAATTCAACCGAAAAATAGATATTATTCTGCTTACGACATCACTTTTTTTCTTGTTGTTGTTTTTTTTTTTTTTACTTGAAAAAAACATCTGAAAGAGAGTGAAAATATCTATAAAATCTCAAGTATTGAAATGTTAAAAAAAAACAGTCATAGTAAGGCAAAGAAAAAGTTAAAAACAAAAGTTTTACAAGTCTGTAGTCAAAATGATCTGGCAAGGAGTGAGGGAAAATATAAGTATATTTACGAACACTCATAAACAGATAAATATCAGAATATACTAAAAAGGGTAAAACCTTTAGCCACCGTCGATGGATGGTTGTTTAGTAGTATAAGTTCAATCACCAGCAGTTACAGTTTCAATTCATTACGGAGTAATTTTGGGAAAGGCATAACTCTAACTTATATTGCCTCCGCTAGCTAAAATTATATTGCCGGGCAGATTGGATTCTTCTGCCTTGGTTGACATCTGGTCTATGAGACTGATGAATCTGGTCAAAACAAACTAAATTGGCCAAGCGGAGATTATTTTCGTTCACTTTGCATCAGTGGTTCTGGGGAAAAGCATTGACCCCCATTGACCGCCAAGCTGTGGATGAAATTGCATTATATACTGTGTTCCTTAGCTTTTGTCACCAATGTACATTTTTTATAGTCGCTTTCAGAGACCCAATCAATGTTGATTGAATGGAAATTACCCATCAGTACAAAATGCCACCGATTCTATATTTCAGCTGGAAAAAAAAAGGTGAAAACGGAATAATATGCTGCCAAAGTTATTTATTCTTGAGTGATCTTTTCCGAAAACTCTTTTTCTTCGAGACGTACGAGTCAAAAGAAGGAATAAGATTTGCGTTAATCTTTTTTGTCTGGCTGATGTCAATAAAAATCACGTTGTTATGCTAGAGAAGGAGGCTTGGCTGATCTGCTCCTCAAAGCATTTGGCAGAAACATGGAATAGGATTATGCACTATCTAACACAGAAACACACACATACACGCATGCGCATACGAACACACATCCACGACATGTACGAATATATTCTTACACACGCACACATACAGCTATATACATTGATATATATATATATATATGTGAGTATGTGTGTGTGCTACTGCTTCTCTAAGTGTTGAAATATATGTTTCTGTGCCTCTATATACAGATGAACGAGCATTTTGAATATCCTTACACGCCAGTGAACACACACATTATGCACATGCACGCATTATGCACAAGCACGCCTTCAGACACACATACACATACACAACACACATACACATGTATATATGTATGCGCGCGTGTGTGTGTGTGTGTGTTGCTTTTTCTGAGGCTTGAGATATGTGTCTTCACATATATATATATGCGCAATGAAAATATCCAACACACATATGAATATATATACATATGCAAAAGATAAATGGTTATACGATCCCACGAAATAACTATAAATTGCGTTATATTACATTGACTTTTATTTGGAATGATACCAGTTATGACACATGCAATGTATGATTTGGCTGAAACAACGTAAATCGAATAATGATTTTAAAAAATGGGACTGCTGCAGGACACAAACTTGCGACCGATTGATTGGCTGCTTCAACGTACGCTCTTACCATTGAGATGACTCAATTGCCTGTAATCCAGCCCAATTGTCTTTAGTTGTTTATTCTATTCCAATTGTCTACGCCGAATGATACATCATCTGTGTAAACACAAGAGATCATTTCAAATAAAAGTTATTATTTATAATGATATACATTTATGTGCGTGTGTGTGAGTGTGTGTGTGTGTTTATATATATATATATATATATATATATATATATATATAAAGAGAGAGAGAGAGAGAGGATGCCAGAGAAGGAGAGAGAGTAAAAAGATATATATATTCGAGGAGAGTACATAAGGAATATATATCTATTTAAGAGGAAGCGATTATATGATAATGCAAGGAAAAAAACGAGGAATATGTTTATACGAGGTGAGTATATGATGAATATATAAATGTATGTACGAAAAGGCGATTATACGATTATATGTGAAAAAGAGAAAACTAGTAATATGTATATACGACGAGAGGACGAAAGTATTACAAGTATATGCTCGTTTAATATATTCACTCTGAGAGCAATATATGTGCATGTATTTAAGAAAGGAAAAGATGCAAACAAAGGGAGAGGTTGTAAGGCACGTGTTAGTAATTCAATAAGATCGTCGTATAATGATAGAAAATGCATTTATTTTACACAACAAATATTCATTTGTCAACATAATCTTCTTTATTGTAAATGCACTGGAACCCAGCGATTATCCATCGACAATATATCAAAAATTACGAAGTATTTTTTCAAGATCATTTATATACTACTGGATTAAAAGTTGTATCATATCCATAATAAAAGACAGCGACATTAAAATCAACCGTGATTTTTTAAATGATTTTTTATGTAGTAGTTTTAACCTGACAACTGCTACGTAGACATAAAATCTGACCATCAGAAAAGAGCCTATTTTAATTAATAGAATGCATTGTTAATGAAGAAAAAGGTATTTTAGTAGCATGTGTTACGCTGATTTCAATTATGGAATATATCAAAAATATATCTCATTTTCGAAATATTCTTTGATTAAAGACGGACTTTCCGACTCGTCCTGTTAGTCAGAGAGAGAACCATGCAACGTGCACACAAAAGAATTATGCTGGGCCTCACATGGAGAGACCACAAGACAGCAAAGTACACCAGGGAAACGCACGAGTCAGGGACATCTTAGAATCCATTAAAAATCTCAAATGGCAGTGGGCTGACCATGTTTCAAGAATGGCAAACATCTGATGGACATCGCAACTCACGACATGGATCCCCCGAGATCACATACGCAACCGAGGCCGGCAGAATATTAGATGGAGAGACGAGCAAGACAAATTCAGAAAAGACTAGCTCTGCGACGCTCATGATAGAGAACTGTGGCAAATTCTGATGATATTTTTTGTCCAACAACGGACGTTAAAAGAGTGATGATGATGATGATGATGCTACTGCTGCTGCTGATGATGATGATGAAGATGATGATGATGATGATGACATAGTTGTTTTTTTCTGGTAATACATTAAATCTCTGATTGGCCAACATTCTGGTGCAAGGATCTTGACGGCTACCGAAGAGAATATGATGCATGCTAAAGAATGGGTCAGTGTGAAATAGGAGCACACATGGAGATCAGTCAATTTTGTGTCTGAAAAATTCTGGAAAGAATAAAGGGTGAAGCAACATTCGTACCTGAAGGGTAGACTGGGTGATCACGCCCGAGGTCTCCTAGAAAAGACCTAAACCTTGTTAATATTTGCGAGAAAGATATAGATACATCATCGTGCATTTTAGAACGGCCATAAATATACAAAACAGCAAGTCGACTATTTGACAAAGACTAAAATAGTCTTGACTGCTAAATGCTTGTAAGGTTAAGGAACTTCTCTTAACTATAAGAACATATACAAACCAGATAAAAAACATTTATAATAAAAACAAGTTGTTGACAAAAGATAACAGAGAAGTAATTTTCAGCGATGAATACAGCATCCTATATGCTCCCTGCAAGAGGGAGAAATCTAAAAGATCTCATGGAAGATTTTCATTGAAATAAAAACAATGAAATTTCTTCTGAAAACATTGCAACGCGGTTGAATATCACCAGAGAGCTAGAGTGACCTGCATATCATCGAAGGTCAGATTAATTCAATGACTGACTTGGAATTTTTAAAGAGTAAAATGTTGCACTTCAGTCACTTGCTACTGGACTCAAGAAATCGAATATTTCAGCAATAAAAATCCTTCCTGTTATGTATTAAATTTAGTTTCAGTTTTTTCCCCGTAAACGAATCCACGCTGTGAAGTTGCAAGGAAACTTCCCCGATTGAATTATAATATAAACGTTTAGGGGTATATCAGAAGTGCTTCGAGCGAAGAATTGAAAGACAAAAAAAAAGAGTTCTCGACACATTTGAATAGAAGCGATTCAGCTTACTAGGGAAAATATGATAACACATGAATACATACATTCCTGATATGAGTTGACGCCTCAAAAGATTTAAGCAACATAACTGGAAAACAGAAGGAAGCTCAAAATATTGACAAAATTGAATTTCATTGTCAATATTAGGGACATTTGCACTATAAATGTGAATTTCACTGAATGATATATTTTTGAAACAGTCCATAATTACCGTCACGGTATCGCATGCTACTGTCTTTTAGGAAATGGATGTAGGTGATCAGAAAGAATGATTATTAATCGCATTATATCATATAGAAACTCATTTGAAATTATCTCCCATTATAACACGGTTAATGGATCACTCGTCTTGGACAACAAAAATAGAGTAAACGATTAAAAAAGATGAGGATGATGCAGGAAACGAACCTGCCACCAAAAAGGTAGCTGCTTCAACGTAGCAATGCTCTTTTAATTTAATTGCTTTTTCGATATACGTTGTCTAAGGTGATTGATACATTAAGGATGTCATTTAAAAGAAGTTTTTGCATATTATAACAATTCATAATTTCATATATCTATATCTATCAATATATATATCTATCAATATATATATCTATCAATATATATATATATATATATATATATATATATATATTCTTGGAATATTTTTGCTGACCAACTTCATTACTGAGTATTGATTTTGGAACGTAAGAGTGGCTCACATCTTATGATCTTGTGTCGAATTAGATTAGTTCGTATTGATCTATTCATCTTTCATCTATCTATCTGTTTGTGTTTTGTTGCGTTGGTCGGGATAATCCAACAGAATGTAGGCGATAATTTAACAATGTGGAAAAGGAGAAAGTCTGAGGAAAAGATACATCTGAAAAAATATTATATCCCGAAGACAGGCTTGATGCATTTTGCTGGTACTACTAGCTTTTTCAAGAGCGCAAACCACGCAGAAACCTGTTGCCAATTGATTGTAGCTGTTTCCAGAATCAGGAGAAAGGATGAAATATGGTGTCATAGTGTGTTTTTGTTTGTTTGTTTGTTTGATGGGATACAGAGGGGGAAGTGTTTATATGGTTGTGAGGGGAGAGAATAGTCAGTAAGATCAGTCAGGTTTTTTAATGTTTTTCTCTATCTGTGCTAGGTTACAGGGAGTGAGGATGCGCCGATTCATCTTTGATGGATTGGTGGGAGGATATGAAGATGGAGGGGGATGGGTATTGGGATCGTGTGTATGTGTCATTGGTTGGTGAGTTCGTGTGTGTATCTGCCTGTATTTTGCTGCCATCAACTGAGTGTTTGTGTGTGTGTGTGTGTGCGCGCGTGCGTGTGATAAGTTTTTCCTTGGACGGATCAGTCAATATCCCCGTCCTCTCCTTAAAAAGTAAATGTGTATTATCCTGAAAAAACTTGAATCCTTTTGTTATAATGTGTCGTTTTAATGTTTTTTTGCTTCAACATTAGTACCTGTTATTTGTGAATGTCCATATCTTTGAGTTATCATTATGCATTGACATATAAGGGCTGTTTCGACGAAATTTTCTGGTCAAAAACTCGTCCGTATTTTTATGATATATATATATATATATATATATATATATATATATATATATATATATATATATATATATATATATATGATCAATTGATCTGAGCAGGCCTTTAATAAGGAGGAGGACCGAAAAAACAAACAAACAAAACAAAAAAACGAGTATGGTCGATGGAACAGATGGCTTTAGGCCTGCCTGACAGTTTGAGGGAGAGAACAAAAAGTTCCCTCAATGGAGAGAGGGTAAAAGAGGCAATTTTTAGACTAGGACTGGCCAACTATTCCCAATTTACCCAATAGCCTTTCGTATGAATTGGTTTTGCTCATTATTCAGTTTATTTCCTTTTTGTTTGATCAATATGAAATCAATAGAACTTTCAAACATTTTGATAACGGAGACACGATCAGCAGAACCAGCTACATTGACCGATACAACGTTGCATACGGTCTTGCACAGGGGTATCCTGGAGCGTGGGGCTCCTGTATGAAGGTGTGCAACACCCTTGCAAAGATTTCATTCATATATATGTATATATATATATATACATATATATATATATATATATATATATATATATATATATATATATAGAGAGAGAGAGAGAGAGAGAGAGAGAGAGAGAGAGAGAAAAAGAGGGGGAGAGAGCGATTTGCTATATTACCCAACATTTTGAAATGTTGGGCATTTTTATCATAGAAACAGCTTCATATCATTGGAATATATACAGAGAGAGAGAGAGAGAGAGAGAGATAGAGAGAGAGACACAAAGATACGAATAAAGAGAGGCAGACAGAGACAGAGACAGAGAGACAGACGGAGAGACAGAGATATTGATAGAGGGAGAGAGAACCAAGTGTATTTACTTATAAAGAGTAACATGAACGATTGTCCCATCGGAATTCGTCATTGTTTTCCAAGCAGAAGAACAACGAACAAAAATGAATGGAGAGGCCTTTTTCCGTACAAAAAATGTTGATAGATTATGCAAATATAGCAAAGCACTAGACTCATGCTCTTGTCTCGGAGGATAAACCAAGGAACTTGTGTCAGAGAGGTTCTGAAGAGACCAGACAGGGGCTCAACTTTGACCTCTTCTCTTTGCAAATTGAATTTGACATTTTTCTGCTCCGACAAATATGTTTGACGTTTTGGAAGAGAAGTTGAGTTTTGAACTGGAGTTCAGCGCCAAAGTATTGTACAAAAAAAGACAAATTACGCTGGCTTAAAATATTTTTTCTGAATATTCGACATGTATTTTATGTTGATTATCAGTTTTTGTTTGCATATATCCATGTATTCAATGTATCCATGTCAGTCTGTATTCCTACTTATTCGTACGTTTCTTTGGTATTTGCATCCCTGAGTCTGAATGTATAAACAGAGTAGGTACGGGTCGCCTGGGTAGGCAAAGTAGGAACTGTATACTGAAAGGAAAATCATCAATGTGTTATTTTAAATTTTGAAAAGTAACGATTTCAAATCAATATAAGATTCGTATGTTAATAAAAAAAATCAGTATACATTTCTGTACATTGTTAATTTTTTATCTTCAATCAGCCATAATTCTCTTGTGATTTTTAAAGCAAACAAGTACGTGAAAGACTCGTGTCATCATAGCTGGCATTTGCTTCATTTGGGAGTTTATTATACTTAATCCACTCAATAAAGACTGGAATAGGGGTCAACTCGAAAAAAATTGGTAGCTGGTTAAGTAAGTTTTTTGTAAGCGTGTGCGTGTCCATTTTCAGAATTTCAACGTTCATCCTCCTTCATTTATGAGGAAATCTTTTTAAACACCATTTTCTAAGATGGCCGCCAATAAGAACCCACTTGAATTATTTTCAGGCAAGGAACCCAATTGTTTGTAAAAATAGAATGATATATTGTCAGAAAGGAAATTTTGTCAGCTTCTTATGTTTGTATGTACGCATTTATCCACCGCCCACTATATATATATATATATATATATATATATATATATATATATATATCACAGATCAGGGATGCAATATAGCATAGTAGAGTATGATATTATATAATGCAATATCCGATGTATGATGGGTTTATTTCATAGAGTGCTCAATAAATTCAACTGTAAATATTAGCTTTGTTCAGAGAGCAGCTGTAGACTTAGTATGATCAATGTTACTGTCCTGTCTGGGTATCATCAGGCTACATCTCGCCTGAAGTAGCCCAGGCGAGGCAGAAACATGTTTTTGCAGTGAAACCCTATTCCTATCTTCCTCTATCTCTCTCTCTCTCTCTCTCTCTCTCTCTCTCTCTCTCTCTCTCTCTCTCTCTCTCTCTTTAACTAATTATATATAGTCTACAAAGCATTACAGCGGTAAAGACTCAATATTGAAAAATGTTTTCAATTTTTTCTCTGTTCCTCCAGTCACTTATATCCCGATATCTGTCAATACAATTTTTGTAATTTTCTTCAATGTTTTCCCCTGTTTCACATCTACTTTGTTATTATGGTACAAAGCATAATTTTCGTCTTCTGGCATCATCAGTTGTTTATGTAACCGTTTCAGGGATTTAGAAAACAAAACAACAGGGCACCTCAACAGAGTTTATCAAACACCACCTGTCTTACAGATATGTTTCAATATATAGCTTGCGTTATATATATATATATATATATATATATATATATATATATATATATACAAAACACGGTATTCATATTGAGTGCGTGATATATCATTTTATTGCAAATGCTATCAGCTTTTTCATCTTTTCAGATGAGTACAAAAATATCTCTTAATCAAAAATAAATTCTTTGGTGTAAACTCAAGATCAGGAGCAAATACATGAATTCATGAAAAAAATCTTTTAATCCGATACAGATTTTTGTATCCATGATATGCAATCAGTTCTTATGTATAATGAAATCTGCCGAATTGCAAATTTGTATTGAAATACTTTGTGAACTTTTAAAGGTATAAAGTAGTCAGGAGGAGCAAATACAGAAATGTTCGAACTAACAGAACTTGAAAAATTTCCGTCAGTCACAATCAAATCCCTGTATGAGGTGGAAAAAACAGCTGTCCGTGGATGACACAATAATATACATACATACACACACATATGTAGATACATATATATATATGAACATATATATATATATATATATATATATATATATATATATATATATATATGTATATATATACATACATACATATATATATATATATGTATCATTTTTAGATATTCCATATCAGTTAAGATATTTTTTTATGAGGCTCGAATATTTTCAGGTGTCGTCTAAATACTGATAATTTTTCAGTTACTTGCAAAAGTTCTGGCCTTAACTATCGAGTAGATGTACTTTAGGACGAAATTATGAATTCAAGTGTAACGATTTTTTTTTCAAGTTTGTTTACGTAAAATTCTTGACAGAGCGAATGGATTCAAATCGTGGAAACATATTTTTGTCTTTTTGTGTCTGTGGTATATTTATATATTAGCAAATGGTTCCCTTTGGAATTAATTTTGCTTCACTATTCAAGAAACGGAAAAAAAAACACTTTTTTCAGATTAAGTATCAATTTCATATCGATATTCGATTTTCAGTTTCGTTAATCATCTTTAATCCATACCAAATGTAGAGAGTAATACGATAAAATGGAGCGTCTGCAAAACCTTTTTTCGTGTAACTCACTACGTTTGAACGACCGTAAAAAATATCTCATTTTTAATTCATCAGTTTATGTCAGAGTATATTCAGTCAGGAATATTTTTTAGGATAAGCTATCAGATTACGTGTAACAGAAAAACTGTTTTTATAGTTGTTCTAGGTAATATTTTCCATGTAGAGTTGAAACATTTGGTCACAGTTCATTTTTCAGAACCTGCGCAGTTTTCGAAGGTGGATCAATCTCTCTCTTTCAGTTAAAAGTGCTTGTTCTCGATTTTGCCCCTCAGAATTTTCAGGAAATTTGTAGAATTTTTTTAACAGAATAGAATTCTATAGGCTTTACGCAGATTGATGGTCTATTTGAAATGTATCTATAACAAGAGTAAACTGAACACCCAGTTTTACAAAGTTTTGGCCAATGACTTATCTTTGATCTCTACAGGAATTCAAGACTAAATATTTCTCAGAAATGAACAAATTCAGATGAATTGAAGCTTATAATCGTTCAAAACATCAAACAATCAAAATTCCATCCTTCGACAGGTCAAGCAGAAAGAAAATCCATGGTTTGATCCATCATCATCATCATCATCATCATCCTTTTAAGCTAGTGTTTGGACATAAACCCTTCCCAAGATTCGCTAGATATCTGTATCATGGCCGTATTTTCTGAGTCCAGTTCATCGCACCATCTCAATTTCCATTGGCCACGATTTTGCATATCTGTGGGTATCAATGTTGTGAATTCTTATGTCCAGCGGTTGTCTGACATTCTTGCTGCATGTCCAGCCAATTGCCATAAGAGTTTTTTCTTGTTCTTGAAAGTTGAGCTTACCTTGCCAAAAACTTGTCATCCTGATGCGATATTTCCATTTATTTATTTTTCTTCGAGAGCTTTATGGATATTTGCTCTTTTAGGTATGTGGAGTGGCCTACTATTTCGAGACTATGTACTATTACACTTAAAAGGCAAATGATGATGCTTCCAAAGTAATATCCGATTTAACGGACATTAATAATTAACAGATAACTGTCCTCCCCTGGTAGTCTGTTAAACCGAGGGTTTACTCTTTTTTCATCTTTCTATCCGTCTATCTATCTATTCATCTATCAATCTCAGTTTATTGATATCTATGTTTTTCAACTTTCAACACAGTGCCCTTCCTTATGCCTCCTGGTATTTCTAGATATAGCTATTATTAGTTATGAACATACATATATCCATACATATATATATATGTATATGGTTATTATCAGGTCTATCCCTTTCCACATTTTCTCGTCTGTTCATTAACTTTACCCGGTAGTTCTGCACAATTGCTTGAATTGCAACAATTTTCTTCTGTCTTTCGATGGTTCCGACCACGCAAAATATTTCGAACCTTTAGCGTTTGTGCCCTTGTTGCACTGATGTGATTACGTGCCAGTTGAGTATGATATCGCGTGACGGTCATTCCTGCAAACCATTAGCTTATTAACAATATATTCTTTAGACTTTGGCACACACCTGTTCCAGCTATTTGCGTGTGTATGACGGAGTCCGCCGGGGAAAGGGAACAGATATTTGAGAAAAAATTGATATTCCAAATGCGAGGATTATTATTGGTAAGTGTTGAATAGATATCCTCTAGTTCTAGTCTATCTCAGAAGACTCCTAGTTGAGTATCTCGCTGCAACCACACAACGCCAGCAGATTCAGTTCTTGGCAATTCTTTTCTATGGGACCTATGGCGCTCTGGTTCCCTTCGGTTCACTCTTGACTGATCTTCCCTGTCCACTCTGACCTCCCAAATCTTGTCTGTCCCTGTGAATTCCAGTTCGGTGCTTGTCTTGTCAGCCATTTTACTCCACAAAACGCTGGTTGATAAGGCAAATATTACAGTTGGGTTAAAGATCTTTCGACCCATGAACGATTAAAAACTGACAACCCAAACTGTCAACCTAACTTTGTTTAGTTTTTAAGTGATTTTAAGTGAATCACAAGACAGCAGAATATATCAGAAAGAAAACGGGAGGCAGAGTCATCATAAAATCCATAAGAAAACTCAAATAGCAATGGACTGGTCATGTGAGAATGAAAGACAACCGATGGAAATCACGACTAACAACATGGATCCCAAGAGACCGCATGTGAAACCAAGGCCGACAAAAAACAAGATAGAGAGATAAATTAGAAAATTCAGAAAATACTGGCTCTGCAACGCTCATGATAGAGAAATGTCGGAGATCCTTGGGAAGGTCTATGTCCAACAACGGACATTAAAAGACTGGTGATCATGTTGAAACTAGCTGATTATAGATGTATGCATCACGCGTACAGGCCACAACAGTGGTGCCAGAGAGCAGGATTTATGAATCGTTATTTTTGTTTAAACTTTACAGTATAATTTTATGCTAAACCGCTATTTTAGTTTATGACCAGTGGTTTTCAAGCTACTTCTTATCCATTTGGACTCTTTAGCAGTCTGAAAAGGACGAGAGAAATTATTGGTTTCTGCTGGAACCAAATTTGAGCACTCATGATCATTCAAAGATCTGATTCATGATGCAATAAATATATGTATTGTTATTTTTTATTAGAACCAGGGGCATATTGACTCTTTAATTGAGTACGAGTTAGGACCCGAAAAAGAGAAATATGAGAAGAAAATGGTTTAATTGAGTGTACAAGAATATAATATAATTGAATGTACACATGAGTATCTTGGATGATATTCGAGAACCTTTGCATATATTTCATATGTTTTCAATATATATATATATATATATATATATAGTACAAAAATAAAAGTCACTCGATGGAACCCATCATCATTTTATTAAATTTGAAGAAAATTTGGTTACGACTTCAAGGTCAGTGGAGCCTTAATAAAAAACAAACAAAAGTTTCACAGATTAAAACCTCCAAAAATAAAAACGTTGTATCTCACGTGTCACCAATGGAAAGATCGATTGCACAATATATTTTTGCCTCCTTTTCCTGAGTCCCTATTTTGGTTCTGACACCAAAACAGTCCCATTAACGCCATTCAAAAGAAAGGAACTACCATCTCCTACCGTTCAAGAGTACATTCTGTAGTATGCTACTCTCAAAAGTCATGAGTATGACAGTTCATATGACAAAACATTTTTCTCAGCTGAAATCTGTACTCAAAAACTTATCGTCATTGAAAGATTTGATTAGTGTTGAAAGCCATTCAATTGATTGACTAGTATTTCCCGCGAAAACAATAATTTCCAATAATTAAAGATGTGTGAAATGATTGAAATGAAAACAAACTACTGACATAAAGTGGAAGTGAGCTTTTATAACTTGCTCAGCTGGATCAGTATTTCAATACTGACACCAAAAGATTTCTGATAAACAAAATTCCTCGAAATCAATAGCAGGAAAAAAGACAGTGATTTCGCAAATTCTCATACATGGTCTTGAATATATCTATCCATAAAAAAGCCGTGTATGCAAAACTAATACAATTATTTGTCTGCCGCATTATAACCTAAAAGTTATAATGGATTCGTCAATGAGAAATGGATAATAGCCAATACAATTATAAAAGGTTGTCAAATTGTGTGAATCTACTTTCATAACAAAAGAAAATACGTCAGAGAAACGGTAATCATCTAAAACTAAGAGGGAATTTAAAACGTGTGTATGTGAATGAGAGAAAAGGTTAATTTAATGCATGATCAATGTTATACTTGAGTTATTATGTACAATCACCCTATGAGTGAACTTGAGCAGAGTTGGGACCTGAAAACACCTTTAAAATTATGACATTTGAATAATGAAGAATAAATTATCTATTCATATAGCTTTGAGTTCCATACATAAATGACACTGCAATTTTCATGGGTATATACTTGTATATAATATGATTTGACATGAACATCCGTATTCGTGAAACAAAAAGAGAATTGGTTGAAGCCGAATAGAAATATGAGAGAAAAGTAATCGAAAATAACACTAGCAGATTTAATTAAGTCTTTAAAAAACATTATTTCCAGCGAATACATTCTTTGAGATCTATTCGAAGGTGACTCTTTTGTTACACTGATCGAGATATATGTATATCTTAAGGTATTTTGTACGCTGTGTCATCGTTTTAAGAATATGGAAACAAAAATTATGTTTCTTCCAATATAACCCTTTTATACGATTAAGAATACAATGTAATAAGCTATTCTGTGGGGGTAGGAAGCATTCGAAAGTCAGCTTTGAATGAAAGTATAACTGTATCTCAAGGAGTTTTGTACGTAGTGTCACTTCCTGATATATATTTTGCAAATTAGATAAAAAAAAGAGATGGCATATAGGGATATAACCAATAAAAAACAATCAAGCCTATGGAATTGTACATTTTATGCGTTAGTGCGTTTATGTATATGTTCCTGTGTATCAAGACAAATAATGAGACACGCACACACACACACACACACACATATACATATACATATACATATATATATATTCATACACATATATATATGAACATATATATATACATATATATATACGTATATATATATATGAATATATATATATATACATATATATACATATATATACATACATATATACATATACATATATATATATGTGTGTGTGTGTGTGTGTATATATATATATATATATATATATATATATATATATATATATATATATATATATATATGTTAGAGACCTTTAAACATTGAAGATTCAAATACTTTTTTTCGAAAATATGATTGTTTTACTCCAGTCGCCTATTTCCTAATATTTGCCAATGTAATCTATATTCAGAAAGGGATAGATACAATTTCCTCTTTTTGTTTACGTCAGATCATATTCATCAAGATATCAACATGTGCATGTATGTATTATGTTTGAAATCATATCAACATCGGTATCTATTCAATCAAATATACACAATGATAATTCTGTTCATCTATCAATCCATCTTTCTCTCCCACCATATATATATATATATATATATATATATATATATATATATATATATATATATATATATATATATATATATATATATATTTATAATCACATATATGCATTATATGTACATAATTCATATACGTATGTACTTGAATTTACAAGTGAATTATTACATATCGTCATCGATAGATATATATGTTAATGTGTGTAAGCATGTGTATGTGTGTGAGTAATAATGGACATGATATAAGCTCTGAGTCAGTAAACTTATGCCCCATTTCTTTCTTTCTCTCTCCCTCTCTTTTTCTCTCTCTCTCCATATATATTCGTACGTTTACAGTTAAATTATGTTTATGAATAAAAGTATGTATATAGTTATATACGTTTGTTTACCATTCCCACACACACACACACACATATATATATCTATATATCTATATATCTATATATATATATATATATATATATATATATATACATATATATATAAACATAATTGTCAGCATAGAACCCTTTGATCCTTTTGTAAATGATGAATGACTCATTCTGAATAATTTACAATATCTAATTAATCTTTATTGAATAGTCCAATAATTCTGCTCGCCGCAGCGGACAATGGTTACTGATTCTTGATCATTTCAACAGGGTCTTCAGTCTCCACCCATATTTAATTCCCACACAGACACACAATACCGATCTCTCTTCGATGAATTGAAAACTAAACGCCGAAACCGTTCCGTCCACAGGAAATTCTATAGGCAAAATTGCCGGCGCAGATGACTCGAGATTCTGAGCGATTGTTTTCCTGTAACGACACAACGGTTTAGTGCTGGTGGTGCTTGATTTCAAAGAAGTCTTTGTGCGAGACGTAAGCAAGAATCCTTCCTGTCGGCATCAGAAGTGGTATTGGTGATTGCGAAATTGTCGGAGACGTGATGGCGCCGTTTATGATACCAAGGATTTCAATCGGGGAACTTTCAATGTCTTTTGGAGAATATGTAATGTCCTGTAATAACACTTATTAGCCTCCTTTATTTGGATTGTACAATGGACATATCACATTCAGGACTGCCTCTGGTGCCTGCAATCACCGATCGATCTCAAACAAAGCGCCTCCCCAAATTTTGAATGCTTAGTTCTATGTAAAGAATTGACTAAATTAAGGGATTCTTTCGAGAGGAGGATCATCATCATCATCTCCGTCATCATCATTTTTTTAACTATGTTACAGTGACCTTCGATCATGGGCAATGCAGAACCTATACCTTTTGAACTGGTCGAGCATATCACTTCATTTTATATTTTGCGGGTCAGAATTTCACTTATCTCAGGAAATCCTCGTGTTGAGTTGATCCTTGCATTTGTGTCCCTTAAAATTAGATTATGTTGATATTTGAGTCACCCGTTGGTAATCGATGGCCAAGTGAATCAATCATAAAAAAATCGGAAGCAGCCTGAGAATGTCATCAATTCGAACTGTTTCCTAGTCGGTGAAACGGGAAATTTCTGCATTATTTAAGTCGTCGTCTGGAAGAAAGACCGAGACAAATTAATTGCAGCAGACAGGTATTTGTCGATGGGTTCGAGTGAAAACCCAAGTAACCCTCATCACTTCCCCCATCGACTTCGATGCATCTTGCAATTGTGTGACCCGAAACATCTGTTTAGTTTTTGTAGACTCTAGGTTAGTCTTTGTCTGCTTATTAAAACATTACCAAAAACCTAATCATATATTCATACTGAAATTCACAGATAACACATTTGCTTTGGCAGTAGCATATCTTCTGAATAGTCTGGCAATACTAGCTGGCCAAAACTTACGGTAACATTATCTACACTAAAGTCAATTCTGGCACAGAGATAAATTAGTTGGTGTATTACATGAATCAACTATCTCAGTAACTATCGCGTTGAACTGTACTTATCAAAAGAACTTTACGCTGTTTCAGAATCATAACAGTGTGGCATCTCGTATCAGAAACTGCCTGGAGATTTAAATGGCTGTATACTTCCCAGTAATGTTACTGGTCTGAGTTCGAACTCAAGCAAAAGCCTGGATCTTGATCACTGATAATATCAAAACAGGTTTCATATTGATAGGTATTAGACATCATCTATAGCAATTCAATTTTGAAAAATTCTCATGTGTCTGTTGAGTAAGGTATGCCAAATTTGGTTGGGCAAATAAGACTTAAAGCATCATAGAGATAGATGGGAAGCAGATCATTATTACCAGTGTTAAAGCAAACGCACACCCTACAAAGATTTAATTTGACAAAGGGATATCATATGGGAATTCCCAACTCAACTGTCATCTGGAGCATATTGGATTTATTCTAGATTCCAGGTGTAGTGAAATATTTTAGAAGTGGTTCAACAGCAATTTGACGATTGTAAAATATAATTATTGCAACCCAACATTTTTCTGATATTATACAATTTGTCCTTGTGACATACTAAAACAAGTTTAATCGATACTTACCGCAAATAGGTCGGTGGCAGACATCTATTGTATCATCCTTAGTATACAAATAGTAAACTAAGAGATAAACTTGTGGGTTATAAGTCCAACATATTGAGATTAACTGCCTTTTCACCCGATACGATACAATTTGATTTAGAAATACTTTTTTAGCGTAGGAAATCTTGAACATACAAACGAAAGAAAAGCAAATCTACACGTGAAAAAAACAAACGATAAAATTGGTGGCATCTTCATATGTAGAGATTAAATTTCAGCTTTTGTTATTTGTTTCGGTGAGTCAATTTGGAAGTCAAGTCGTAAAGGCTACATTACTGACAAATAAGAAATATTTTAGAGGAAAAATGTTATTCATGGTAGAAAAGAAAAAGAACTAGAATGAAAGGTTAAAAAAGAGACGAAGTCGTTCTGATGGAAATTAACTAAAATAAGATGGAAATTAAAATCATGAAAATTAAAATCATGTAAAACTGACCATCACTATCAACAATTAGATAACCACGGCGTCAAAATTTTGAATCATTAAAAAAAAAAGTCCATACAAAAAAAAAAAAAACTTGTTCAGAATAATTTCTATTCATGACAATACTGGTAATTACCGATGGAAAACATAAAAATATTGGGTAAGAAAAACAACAAACAAAACAATCCAGAGAAATATAGATCTTATAAAATACATTGGAAGAAAAAAATGCAAACAGATCAGAATCGAGCCTTTTATTCCATGAATCAAAAGTAAAGAAAGTCAAAAGTGATAGTGGAATACTGTTATCAGTTTCAAAGTGTTTAGACAAAATGCTATGGCCAAGAACCCTGGAACACATAAACAAACAAACAAACAAACAAACAAACATATGCTCAGATAAAAGAGTACAATTTTTTACAATCTGTGATGGCTGTGGTTGTACGACTCGTAATCAGATTATGTACATGTCAGGAAGGATCTAACAAACGTAGGTTTCTTCAGTTATCAAATTGGTCCAGCTGGGTGGCTATGTACATATGCATGCATGTATCAGGCTATGTTAATAAAGATACAATGGCTGATCGTTAACTCCCTATCATCCGTAGTAAAACAACAACAACAACAACAGCAACAACAAAAAAACAACGTTTCCTTTTTTTTCTTTTTTTCCCCTCCAAATAGGTTTTTAATGAGGGTTCAATTTTGCAATGTATTTCGATATTCAATAAGTCCCTTGTTTGTGTCTCGCAGCATTCACGCTTGTTTTTGCTTTCTGAAATTTCAGAATTTGCCCCCATCCCCAAAATGCAAGGGAAGTAACTCATTAATTGATCCTCCTTCTCTCCAGTGTTATAATTGTCATGTTGTATCTCTACAATTGATAATCATCAGATAAAAAATTATTCTTATTAAAAAGTGGCAACGTTGAAGAATAAATAATTGTTGTGACCCCCCCCAAAAAAAATGATAAATAACGTTTCCTCGATCAGTAACGCTAGCCCAACTCTGAAATAGAGCACTCTGGTGGATGGGGAATCGTGCATTGGTAGATGTATCGCTTAAATTCAGTCTTACCGACCGTCCATTTCTGCGTAGGTCAGGTGTTAAATGCCAGGTCTGAAGCGATGGTTTCGACCCTACCTCGTGGTATTGGATGGGTTAATGGATAGTCTATAGCCACATTGAGGAGTTGTAGTACAACAAATATATATATATATGATTACTATGATTTGCATTATTTTATATTGAAATGCATTTTCTTCCAAGGGAGAAAAGGGTAGTCAGAGACATCATAGAATCTTTTAGAAAACATAAATGGCAATGGGCAGGCCATATCAGACAACTGATGAACATCACAACTCACAACATGGATCCCAAGAGATCACATGCGAAACCAAGTCCGACAAAATATAAGATGGAGAGATGAACGGGACAAATCTATAAAATACTGGCTCTGCGACGTCCATTATAGAGAAATGTGGCTAATCCTCGTCTATGTCCAACGACGGACGTTAAAAGACTGATGATGACGATATTGATACCGTTTTTAATCATAGTAAATGTATCATTTTGCCTAGAATAATTGGAATAGAGTAAATTGGGTAACTTCAGGAATCGAATTTGCGACCGATAGCCTACCTGTTTCAACGTAGTGTTCCTTGCAATGCTACGCAAAACAAGCACTAGAAATTCAAAAGACAAAATAATATTGATAATTTTCATTTTGTTTTTTTCTTGGTCTATATCAATATCAGAGTCATCCTGTAGTTGGTCATGATTGGTTAGTTGATGTATAACAATTCCTGTGTATTCGTGATTCTGATTATCGACTGACCAGTATTTTCCAAGAATTCCTGTCTTGCTCATATCTTTCAGCATACATATATATATATATATATATATATATATATATATATATATATATAATTGATTAATAGTTGTGTCATCCACAAACAGCTGTTTTGTTGTATTACATCACTTTTGTGTGGTTGTAGACTATCCAATATCCATACCAGTAACGCAAGAACCAGAAGCAGATATTCTATTTCTGCCTTACGCAAAATTGGAACCGAATCAAGTGATATCTTTACTCACGCACAATTCCCCATCAACCATAATTCTCCATTCTAGAGTTTGAAGAGCATTGCGTAGAATCTTATTATGGGCGAGTGCCCTACTTAAAAGTGTTCACCTGTTAAGAAGGAAGCGTTATATATATATGTAATTATATATTCATAGATGTACTCATATTTACATTGTCCATATATTTCATATCAGTGAATACAATCACTTATCTATGTGCATAAACTATTTGTATAGAAAATTGCCCATGGTTATGGATAGCATTAGTAATGGATGAATAGATTGAAAGGCACATGCTGAAAGAAAAAAATGTACTTTAGAGAATCTTATAAATACATGCTATAGCCCAAAGCGTTTCATATATATATATATATATATATATATATATATATATATATATATATATATATATATATATATATATATATATATATTTGTTGAACAAATGTCATATGCATTAGCCATCAGCATCAGCCGGAAACTCAAATCCGAGTGTCATTTCGTTCACGCCAAATGTTTTTTCCTGTGCGCTAATCAACTGCACTAGGCTGATACCACAGAAAAGGCATGGCCGGAAACATATCTGCTTATTCCATATGTACATGAATTTTTTTTTTCAAATCTACCAGATTGACAGTCATTACTTTGACAGAAAGTAACGCTGCGTACACACTGATAATCTTTAATGATGTTCCCTCGTATGTTCTATTACGAACCATCTACTTTCACTATGATCACTCTGATTTTTGTTGATATCTTTTTCTGTAACAAAAGACTTTTTCATTCATTGGTAAGAACTTTCAAGATAAAAAAAAATATCTCTAAACCATCATTTCAAATATTAGGTCCTTCCAAAGAAAACAGTACGGTTGTTTATGAGTCTATAGATATTCATATATATCCATGATTTTTTTTCACCGGTATTAACGAAGGTTATCAGAAGATATCAGAAAGAGTTATCAAAAGTGTTATCGAGATTGGTAACATTCAAGGTTTACTTGAAATATTATAAGAATTCCAGGTGTTTTATTGATTAATACGTTTATGAAAATCATTCAAAATTTTTTTAGTAAAATCGATGTAAGGCTTTCTTTTAAGAAAAATACATTTTAAAAACTCCCAAAATAACTGCAACCAACATTTTCATAACTGAGCAAGGATGAACCAAGGGAAGCTATGGTGTATACAGTAACATGCATCTTCAATCGGACAGATCAGATCAAGAGATAATTTGATTTGGATAAAGCTCAATTTAATCGGTCAGAACTTGCTGTGTAATTTAGGTTTTGATAGCGATTTCGAAAGTGTAATGTGTTTTCTTGTAATCCATAGTTTACATAATAGGATGAAAGCTGTTATTTGGCATAAAACCATTACAAAGCATAACAAAGATACCAAGAACATTTTTTTAGCTTGTCGTTAAGTATATCATTGTCCTCGTACATTATTTATGTGATAACTTTGACTTCCTGTTCTGGAAAGTCCTGACTGATACAAATAATGTTCTCTTTTAGTTTTCGCCTATTTAACCTCATATACATTAGAACTAGAATCAAACTTGCCTATAGCAAAAGGAATAAGATGCTGTTGTGTGGGATAGGTATACAATTCTTAATCTGCATCGAAAATCGGTCTAAAAGTTATATTGCTACCATGTTGAGAAAAAAAGTGAAGCTCTATTGATCAGCGTCATTGTTTGATGGGGCGAAAATTGGGATCTACAATATTTAATATTACATTGTGATATCATATAGCGACGGCTATATAACACATAGAGGTCTTGATATTCTAAGTTATTTATAAACACGTTGCTTACCCTTTAACAGATAGGTTAGTTTAAAGTTTGTCATAGGATATTCGAACAATAAACCTTTACGCTTTTAGCAAATTTGAGTTACTCCTCTGGTTCTTTGCTACGAGTCACCCATCAAAACCCTGCAAGTTGTCAATATGTTTTTTGTTTTTTTTTTGGTTTTGGATTTAGGCTTGCTCACTATGTTCACGTGAGGGATACATCTCACAGTAATGGAGCTAGGGGGCTTGAAATTTAAACATTTAATCCTTATTATTTTTTGGAAAAGATTTTTCGTTTTGTCTTTCGAAGACTGTGCAAAAAGTTTTAGAAGGGTTCAATTAACTATCAAAGTTATGATCCTCATGTTTTTTTACCGCGTAGCGTTCACGCTTGTTTTTTTGGGTTTTTTTTTCTTTAAATTTGGACTTGTTAGGATCACCTGTCCAACAAAAGTTGAGAGAAGTATTTTTTTCATTTATCACCTATTTCCCCGGTTTTTTAATTGATCACCTCTAAACTGGCATGCTGCCAAAAATATTGATCACTTCCTAATTTTCATTGAATGACTAACCTTTCCCGTTCCTTTCAATTCTCATTCCTAACTTTATCTCCCTTTTCCCCTTAGCTCTTAGCGATCCAACACGCAAAGAGGATATATCTTAATGAAATACTCGTACACCATCTCTTATCTGAAACATTAGGGACCAAACACTTCAAAATTCGGATATTTTTTTCGGGTTTTCTGAAAATATCGATATTTCCTTTCACTGCTTCTCACTGTTACCAATTGGGAAATCTATTGCTCCTTTTTTTTTTACATTTATACGGTCTCCAGTGTCAAAAAGACACCCGATAAAAAAAGGAACTATATCCATGAGCTGTGGAAACCCGTGTGACAAATAGGAACACTGAATCAGAATTGCTTCGAGAAGTTCAACCGAGACCATTTCTAAATAAACATCTTCCACCCTGATCTACCTGGGAGACGAACTGGGTTGAAGGTGGGTTGTATTGGGTCGTATTTGACGCTGAACGCCAGCTTTGATGTGCAGACGATATCTTTTGAAAATAATTTGTTTTTGTGCCTTTCTAGTCTCAAAAATTCAGATTGATTGTTTACCTGTTTTTTCGAATTTGCTGAAGTACAATAATCATTGACTCTAGATCTCAAAACGAAAAAATCATCTCGATGAGTCATCTTTTGATTTTCTGAAGCGTTAATCTCTTTCCTGACAACTTATTTGAGATGCACGTTTATTGATGACTTTCAGCAAATTTTGCTCGGAGGAGGTTGCTATTGATTGTCGTAATTGTTACCCTGTATACTTTGGGTTTATTGGATATCTGATGTGTTACACTAATTGTTTCAATCAAGATCTCAATTAAGATTAATTCCTAAATTCAGTGATTCAAGTAGTTCCAAATCCAATTGTGTTTTTGTTTTTTGTAGTTTTGATAATGTTTATATCTTTATATTTATGTGATGAAATAATGAATGACCAGTTAACCGTCAAATGAAATATCCATTAGTACATGTGAGCTTCTATCATTGTTATCATCATCATCATCATCATCATCATTATTATTATTATTATTATTATTATTATTATTATTATTATTATTATTATTATTATTATTATTATTATTATTATTATTATTATTGCCCTTGTTGTTGTGTGCATGTTGTTGTTCATTACTTTCGTTATAAATGTAGATTTCTGTGGTTTACTTCAGATATATCTTAATTATTAGGCATTTGACTTGTGAAGGGAGATTTATGAAGAAATGATGGTTATAGTTAAGTTTGATTCCATGATGCTCTTTTTTCCAGCTTGATCTTCTCCTTTCATCTGATCATTTTTCCATTACATTGGAAGGTTAGGTGGAGAGAGAGTGAAGGGAGGTGTTGATATCAAGAGAATAGTTATATATTCTCCCTCAGTAAGATAGTATGCTTCTTTTCAAACAATCGGCTTGTCGCTCTCTTTATCCACTTTATAAGCCACGAAACATCAAAAGGGGAAAAGGGGAAAAGGGTATTAAAAACCATGAACATGCTGAAGTAAATAAACACTAGATAAGATATGAATAATAATCTTGATGCTAACGAGCTGAATAATGGACGTCATTTTTACTCGTAAGTTTCAGTTTAATGAATTCATCTTTCAATTTTGAAGCAAGTTTATCTTACATTTTGAATGACTATGATGCGGTTATAACTATCCCGAAGGCATCTCAGATATGCTCATACGTTTTTCCCTTCCATGGAGATGACACGGACGGATTTGGTGTTTAAAAAAATCTCAAAAGGACCATGAAATAAGATTTCTCAAATAGAAACTGGAAAGTCTTTTGAAATATTTTCTGTAAAGTTCCCTATCTTGGTTATTAAAGCTGTGTAACATTCAATTCTGGCTGAAGTGCCTGATTCAGCATCATCATCAGTCTTTTAGCATCTGTCATTGGACTTAAACAATACCCTGGATTCGCCAGATCTCTCTATGATGGGCATCGTGGAGCCAATATTTTCTGAACTTGATTAGATGATTTTCTGAAACCTTGACTGAAGAAACAAAGATATCAGAAATAAGACACACAATTAAGTACCCTTAGACTTTATACTCTTTTGAGAACCTTCCTGATCCTTAAATCATGGTAGGTAAACTGAATGGAGAAAAGCTATGAACAACAAACACGTAGGAGACAAACACACAATCAGATCACGACAGAGTAAACCACTAGATTACCTCGGACAGCAGACCTTCATCAAATCCTCGAAAGATGAAAAAATAAGGCAAAAAATAACTCTAAAATGGTGAGTTTAAATAGAACAAGTAAAACCTTCAAGAAAAAGAAAATCTCATTCGTCCCAAAAAGAATAGTATACAACCAATGAATCTTCCCAAAAGTCAACTATAACGCTGAAATATAGAACTTGAACA
Source organism: Thysanoteuthis rhombus (assembly GCA_963457665.1). Taxonomy (NCBI): domain Eukaryota; kingdom Metazoa; phylum Mollusca; class Cephalopoda; order Oegopsida; family Thysanoteuthidae; genus Thysanoteuthis; species Thysanoteuthis major. The sequence goes on along the minus strand of OY735232.1, from coordinate 36,245,147 downwards.
ATAGACTGAACCTTAGAATTAGAAAGATGCAGTATGCACATGAGAGAACTATGCTCAACTCACATAGAGAGATCACAAAACAGGAAAATACATTAGGGAAAAAACAGAAGTCTAAGACATCGTAGTATCTAAAGAGAATCGGTATTGAAACTTTCCAGTATCAATTCAGCGATGTCCATGATAGAAAAGTCTGGCAAATATGGGGGAACGTCTACATCCAACGATGGATACCTAATGGATGATAAACATTTTCATGTTTACTCGTATTTATCCGTATATAAGTAGATTGGAAAGTTCATTTCCGATGAAATGTGTTTATTTCAGATAAAATGCTATTTTAAACTCCATATGAATTCATTCAAACAGTGAATCTCAAAATATACCTATCCAAGTTCATTTATTGCATGTGATCGGAGCTTGGAAGTTATAAAAGCATATTGTGTTTAAATGAGTATTTTATTTGAAATAATAAGATAATTTTGGTGACATTTTTTTTCGAATACATATTCTGCACGCGCATGCGTGAGTGTGTGTGTGTGCCTGTGTTTATTTGTGTCCATTTGCCTCCAATATCACTAGATTGAATAGTTCATGTCCGGCAGAATGTGATAATTGTAGATACATTCTATAAGCGTTAAATGAAATATGTTGCCTAATAGAATGTCCATATACTATCACAACATGTATTTATTCCAGATATAAAACTCATTTAAACTCCATATGCATTTATAACATCCCAGATCCAATTGCATGCAATAAACGTACTTTGATATGTGCATTTTGTGATTTTCTGTTCATTTTGATTTCCGTGTATAGGGACACATATCCTGAAGTGCCCCTGCCTCTCAAGGTCTAAACTGGCACCGGGCGTTTGAAGTAATAGATAACCTTCCTGGAATTCCAAACCGAATGTTTATTCAATCCACGGGGGTTTATGGTTTTCATTCCGTTCAACAGCATAAGAAGTCACATACGCTGGTTCAGTGAAAGGGGAAGGCATCATAAGAATCAATAAACTAGGAAATATTAACTGATAGAAGAAATCCGCTGGCGTGGACAGTAGAAGGAGAACAATCTACCCCCGTTGATTGAATGAAGTCTTCGGTTCAAAATTACCCTGAGGTTATCGACTTTGCGGAAAATTAAAGAAGGCCAGAGAATAAAACGACTGAAGCCATGTCACAGTAACAGTCAACAAGAATGGCTGCTATATGATCAAACTTTATTTCAATACGATTATGGCTGAAAATTGGTACCACTTTTGTATAATATATATATATATATATATATATATATATATATATATATATATATATATATATATATATTAAATAGAAAAAAGTCATTGATGTATATTTTTGTACAATTAGTGTCTATCTTTATGATACATTTTTGATTATACGTAGGACTTGTCAATTTAGATCAGTCATTAGTCAGTGTTTTTTTCGGCAATCTTTTTCACTTTGAGTTTGAATCATGACGAGGATTGTTTATGTTATAAACTCTAGTATTGAAGCTTAATAATATTCAATGTATAGCATTCTGTGTATTGTAAGTGGTATCTCATTCTGTGCCAACTTTTTATACCGTCTTTTTTTGAATCGCTGAATACAGATAAACGTAAATGCCTGACGCGGAGTTTATTCCATCTTAACATTAACAGGCAATCATACAATTCGAAATTCATTTATTGCTTTTTATCATTTTCCATCTGTACCATGTACGTAATGTTTTGTTGTCAAATTGGAAAACTCTTGCTTATTACTATTCAGAATTTTTTAAAGTTTTCATAAAGAACGGCAGTTTTCTGGTTAGTACTTTGAAATAAACATCTAGCACACACACACATCAGCGGATTAAAGCATATTTCATCAAGATTTTGAAGGTTTACCCACCAAATACGTACACAAAGGGACACATGAATATGCATATATACACTCACAATATATATATATATATATATATATATATATATAGAGAGAGAGAGAGAGAGAGAGAGAGAGAAAGAGAGACGGACTGACGGACAGACAGACAGACGGACAGACAGACAGACGGACAGACAGACAGACGGACAGAGAGAGACAAACAGACAGACAGAGTGATAGATGGGGCATTGGGGGATTTTAAGTTGCATAATGTATTTAGATGAACACATGGAAGTGAACTAAAAATACCAATAATGATACGTTGAAAAATGTTTGGGAGGTATAGAAAAAATATGGAAAAGTCCCTTCTCAATATGCTGGAAACGTACAGTGTACATTGAATGTACACTGTCATCTATGACGTATAGATATGGAACATGGAAACTAACGACAACAATTAAAGCTCTGAATCACACAGAGATCAATGGAAAGAACAGTGTTGGGAATAACACCAAGTCACGAGAAAAACATCAGAAAGGGGCAGTTAACAAAACAAAGTAAAGATATATCATTGATAAGCCTCGGTGACAAAAATGGTGATGGGTTGGTCACCTGGCCAAAAGTAGAGTCAACATGGCGCAAAAGATTGAAAGTTCGTCTTTTAGAGAAAGTTAAGACAGTAGACGACCGCACATAAGTTGTATCAATGGTGTAATTGGTCTGGCAAATAAGATATGGCGAAGGTTAGCATAGTCACCGTCGACACAAAAGGAGGTAAGGGTGGCCTTTGTCCAACAAATGGCGCATGATTGCTGATGATGGCAATGATGATGATTTTTTTCAGATGTGCTAGAATCTATAGTAGCTGCTGCCGTCACTAATATACATACGGGAATGTGTTTTACGGCCCTTGCTCAGTGTTACGCGTGAAATTTGAGTTAAGCACCTTGTTCAGTGCAGCTAATTGATCAGAAAGTTTTTTTCCTAAAGTAGAAATTTTCAGTTGCATCTAATTGTCAGAAATAACTATTTAGATGATCTCTTATGAAATAATACTCTTTTCTAAATAAAGTCATTGCTATATGATAAATCATATGTAAAAAAAAACATTATATTTTGGTAAAACAAAAGATTTGAGTCACTGGGTTTTACATGTTTATAGGCATTTGACGATGTAAACTTGAAAATAAATCTTACTAAATCTTCACCTAAGAAAAGAACTACCGTGTCTATGGTCCGATTTTCAGTCTTGTTTGTATAAGAAGCTGGAAAATATATGGTTATTGCCATCCGCCGGAAGATGCATACATCAAACCAATGGAAGAATTTAACTGATGAAGCTCAACAGAAAGACATTGCAAGTTCAGCTTTTCTTCTCTTTTTTTAACCTGGATTACAGATCCCCCTTCTCTCTCTCTCTCTCTCTCTCTCTCTCTCTCTCTCTCTCTCTCTCTATATATATATATATATATATATATATATATATATATATATATATATATATATATATATATATATCCTATACTTTATCTAAATTAACCTTATTTATAAATTTCAAAAATCCCGAGTTAATTGATTAAAAATTGTTCCAAGGCAAAAGGTAGATCACATTGCTTGATTCGAACTGTCGTTGATACAGAGTAATTTGTTGAGATTAGAAATATTTGAATTTGATTATCTTGATTAAAAAAATAAATCAATTTAGATTGAATAATTCCAAAACACAAAAATTGAAATAGGCTCATTTATACGATAGAATAATTTATATACGCAAAATGAATAATTATTCTTTGATAATCTAGACAATTTTCACTTCATCGAATCAGGGATTATGATAAAATCTTTGTGCAGAGAAATTTCAGAAAGATTTGATTAAGGCAGTATCTCCCAAGGACAACAAATATCCATGAAATCTTCGAAAGGAGAAGAAATCAATTGAAAAATTACACTACGTTGGCAAGCTTTTGGTAAAGCAAGCTTGCCTTTCGAGAACATGAAAATCCTAGCCCTGAAAAGAAAAGAACACAATCCACGCATCCTCTCGATCGTCAATTATGATGTTGGAACATGGATTTCAACCGAAATATTGGCCCTCAAACTGTAAAGCATGTCATGCACATATCAGAAAATCGTGCACGTCACAACATGGAGAGATCATAAGACAGGAAAGTTTATCGGAGAGAAGACTAGAATCTGAAATATCATAGATACCATTAAAAAAACTGAAATGATTATGTTTCTAGAATATCACACTCCTTCTGAACATCACGATTCACAACATGGACTCTGAGATATTATGTGTGAAATTATGACTGACAAAAAAAAGAGCAAATCAAGAAAGTACTGGCCACACAATGCCTATTGTAGACCTGGGAGAAAGACTATATCCAAAGAAGGGTTGCTATAAGGCTACTGCTGTTGCTGCTGCTGCTAATGATAATCTCCAATTGTGTAATTCGGATGAGCCTTCAAAAACCATTTTAACAGTTAAAAAAAAGCTATTCACTGTGAGGCCAAATCGCACTCGATATATTTGGTCTTGTAAGATGTCCTTGGTAAACTTACATCAAGTCTGCTTATCATCCCGAGAGGCAACAGGATTGTTTTTTGGTCGTGTCTGCTTATGAGTTAATGTAATGTTTACTTAAATTCATTTTTACCTCGAATAGAGTCAAAACGCAATCTTTTACATTTAACATGAGTTACCCTTGAATTCAGTTAAAATATCAAATTGATACCGAGCCAGCTTTCCTCAACCAAAATCTGCATAAATTTACGAGCATTTCATAGTGAGAGCTTAAGTGTGGATGATCAAACATAATGATTTTACCTACAATGGCAGAAATGAATTCAAAGCTTCAAAACACAGTTGTATGACCACCAACTTTTTAATATGAAATCGATAGGAGAATACGGATTGTGTTGCGTTACTTTCCCATGCAAGGAGCACCTACAGTCTAATTTTGATTGTGTATAGGTCCCGAAATTAGTATTTAGTATTGAACAAAAATAAACAACCATCTCTGCCATGAAGATGTTTGTATAATATCCATCTAAAATATATTGTATGAGATTATCAAATGAAAGAAAGAGTAGTCCAGAAAGTTATATTATGTCACATTCCAAATTGTCGAATGGATAACGTTAAAATCGGCATACCAAATCCAAGTTTTACCTGAAATTGAATCTGGAAATACATCAGCAGTTGAATATATACAACGTTACGAACCACGAATTGGGCTGACGTGCTATGGCTGACAAAAGAGGAGGAGGAATCATTCCATCTCAGTAGTTAGAGAAATGTCACAGGAGTGACCTCTCCCATGCGTAAGCCTTGGCGTATCCTGAGCTACCAAGTCGCCCTCTCATTGATGTTGCTCAAAAGGCAGCCAATCCATGTGTCAGATGCAGGTTAGTTTGGAACTGGAACTATGTGTCTATTATACTAGTCGCCAACAATGGCTCAAAAAGCCCCATATGCCTTGCTGTTCTTTCATAGCTACAAGACCCGGTTTGTCGTACGATTCAACAATGACTACGCAGTACAGATTATCTTTGATATTCATTAATAGCTAAAAGAGAGAAGAGATGAAGTTACACATTCCCAAAGGGACATTCGTGCAGAGTGAACGCAAATTCGATTTTCTGAGGTGTTAATCGTTTCAGTACACGCTCGTCTAGGCTCAAGGAAAATGGAGCCATATTGGGGACCATGTTACATCTAATTTTGGGGGAATCAGTGTTTGAATCTTAGGCAATCTTTTCCCTTAAAAATCTTTCCCTGTGTGTGCACACTTTCGAATGTGGCAACAAATTCATGTTTCCTCAAATGAAAAAAGAATCCAGTGAGCTAAAGATATAATTTGGAATCTCTTGTGTGCAATACCATTAGAAAACCCAAATGGCAAAGGGCTGGTCATGTCGCAAGAATGGCAGAAAACTACTGGATATCACAACTCATTACATAGGTCGCCAGAGATCATATGCCTAATCGAGGCTGGTAGGATACAAAATAAAGATACGAACTAGAGTTCGGAAGGTATTGACTCAGCGACGTCCATCATTGAGACATCTGGCAAATCCTGGGGAGGATCTATGCCAAGTGGTGGGAGATGAATGATTGATGATTATAACGATGATGATGAATTGACTTTGGGCAATTTTAGAGTGAAGCTGTTGGGGTATGTAAATGTATCTCTAAAAGTTCAGAAAAACTATTTACGCATGAAAAGATTGGAAATAATATCATAGGAACAGATATAAAACACATTACAAAGGGAACAGAGTGATAGAACTATGAAACTCTCACAGATACCGACAAGGAAACCCCATTTTCAGAAAACTTTTGAGAAACAATATATATATATATATACATATATATATATATATATATATATATATATATATATATATATATATATATATATCAGAAATCTTGACAACTTTTAAAAAACTAAAAAAAATTTGTATCACTCCAATTCCCAATATCTGCCAACGCATATCATTCATTTTTTCGGTGTTTTTTTCATGTTTCACTTATACTTTGTTATTATGGTACAATGTATTGATTGTGTCTTTATGGATCATCATTTGTAAACCATGTAAGTGTTTCGGAGATCTGAGAAACAAAAGTTATATTAACATAACACCCCAGCAATCTGTATCAAACACCAACGCCCTCTCTTTATTTGCAGTTTATGCAATACATGTAATTCCTCATTTTATATAAGGTTCCCTGCGTTTTGTGTATCGTTATCATTTCACACTATTTACACTTTGAACAGGGTTTATTTAAGTAGGTTACCAAAAACGTTTTTTTTTTTCTTCTTATCGTTGAGGGATCAAAAAGTATGATTATAGACATGCCACTCTCTCGGAGTCATTTCTGTTGAACGTCTACCAATGTAAATATTACATCTATTGTGTCGGTATTAATTTCCTACTGCTTAAAAGCCAACTTACAATATCATCTTTGGGAATACTAATTACAGAGGAAGAAAACTTCTTCAAGTCGATTCTCTACCAATCGGAGAATTTGACAATTTTTTACAATGTATATATATATAATTAGTAATGGATATTGATGTCTAGAATATGAATAGAAAAAGAGTTTTTGGAACATAATTATTCATGGTAGAGAGCTAAACAAAGGTTGTAAAACGGGGCTTATTCCCCGAATTTCTGATCCTCACAGTTATTTCTCTCAGTACTGTTTATAATTCTATCCGAGCAAAATTTAAATCGTAATACTGTATTTTCACACACGCACACACACACACACGTACACACCTCTCTCTCTCTCTCCGTATATGTATATATATATATATATATATATATATATATATATATATATATATATATATATATATATATATATATATATATTGTAAAGACGTTGACAAAATTGGAAAGGAAAAAACCTTGAGACTAATTCGTACATCTGATTTTTTAAATTACAAATGTAATGTTCCATCTTTACAGGGCTTCTTCAGCGTTTAGGATTGGAAATTTGTTTGGGGGAAAATGGTGAACACTCCTATTCCTCAGCTGATTAGTCTCCTGCTGACTGAATGTCTTTGCCATCATCATGGTAAACGTGATTGAGTAAATCCCCATCATGTCTTATTGGAGAAACCTTTATATCTTGCGTCTCTTCGTTTCTCTTATGTTTTCCATCCCCGGGCAGTGACTGGTTAGCGTTTGACTCAATCTGCTGTCCTTTTCATCACTATGTGCCAAGTCCAGCCCATTTCCATTCATGTTTTTTAAATACTTATAAGATGTCTAACACCGTAGTCCACTTTTCGATACGTTCCAATTTTTTTCTATCGTCAAGAATTATTCCAAACATTCATCTTTCCACTGTTTTTTTTAAAGTTCATTTTGAAGGGGTTTGTGAGTTCTCACATTCCAAACCTAGGCACCAAGGCTGATATAATGATTTGAATGTATTATTTACGTTTAAAGCACCGCTTGCTCTCTTGTATGTTTCTATTTCTACCAGGAGCATTGCAGTCAATCGTCACACGCCGACATTTCATTTCTGTTGTCTCTTCTCCAACTTAATCAGCCAGCGTAGGTAAGTAAATGCTCCTACCTCTTTCAAAGCTCCATTGTCAATTATTATAGCGTTTTGGTGATTTATCATTGGAAATAACCTTTGCTTTAGTTCTGTTCATCTTTAACTCTATTTCCAGCTTTCCCCGTTTAGATCAACTGATATGTTTAATTGATCGTTTTCTGTTTCTGCGATTAATACATCATCTTCACAGTATATTGAATTATTCCCTGCCAATACTGAGCTCAGTTCAATCTGTGAAATGGGACAATTGCAACTTGATGAGCGAGCAGCACCAATATTTTATGTATTGATGGTTTTCTTGTCTCAATTAGCATTTGAACTCTAGGACTCTAATTAAAATCTAGCTTTGCCTTCTGGTGCAGGTCGTAAATAAATATTTCTGAACTTATTCCCACTCCTGGACAGACTATTCAACTTTTGCTCATGAAGGTCGCTTACGTTTTTCACATTATCTAATTTTATCTGAATATGTGAATAAGTGATGGAAAGTCAAATTCCATTCCAACTTAGATTCCAACTAAAGATGTTTGCTGCAACTTTTTTTTGTAAATAAATTGATAAATGATGATACGAAGACATACATCTTTTTATATATCTGTCTATTTTTTGAAAGAATTTGTTTTCCTGCCTTCATACAATCACAGCTGGACAAGGGTTTTTCCAAATTCCTTTAATAACGACAATGACAGTGCTAACTTCAGTCACGCCTCACTTTCAAACCTTTATATTTCTTCTTTCTATCTTATGTCTGATCCTTACAAGCTATCTTTTGGGCAGCAATTATGTACCATCGGATATCTTTTTACTTCTTGATAGATTTCCAGGTCATCTCCACTTTTGTCCCGTAAATTATTTATATGGTATAATTTATTTCGGTCTGTTCACCGACCCATGCTAAACCTATTTTTCTTTAATCCAGTTCTTAGTATTGTTATTTTTTAGGCTACCCACACCTGCTTGATACAAAATCTGTCTGGTTAAAAAAACATAATTTGTTCCGCTCTGCATAATCCCAAAATTGAGAATTAATGATTTACAAGACAAATAAGTGTGACATTCTCAAAACTTTTGTTAATTTCTCCGTGTCGAATCGAAGTGTAAAGTGAAATTAGAAGTTCGACACAAAAGAATAGAAAAAAACAAAACATTTACACATTTTGTAATGTGACTTCGGGGTTTATTTTTATCTGAGCTTCGGTTCAAATCAGGTGTCAATACCAGTAATTAACTGTCGAGGGTAACATTTGCTGTAAACAATGAAAAAAAAACTTGGGATTAGTTGAACAGAAACCAGTTCTCTGATTATATCTTGAACTCTCAAGTAGAAAGTATTAATAGATTTCTCCATTAAACACCAAAGAAAGAAAGATACCACACTGTAAGTAGATTTTATAGACTACCAGTAAAAATCACTCATTGTTAAGCTAACTGGGTAGTCATCTTACAGACGAGGAGGTTGAACCCGGGTGCCAATTGCAATAATTAGCTGTCTCGTTTGGCATTTGGATTGAACAATGCAAAGAGGAAAGAAACCACTTATTTGGTACTCTGATTGTTCCAGGTAAGGGGGATTATTGATAGATTTCTCCATTACAAGCTTATCAAAAATAATTCAAGAAAAAACACACTATGCAAACATGTTACAAACTAGTAATAATCACTCGTAGTTAATCTATAGTGGTAGTCAACTAATTGATGATGAGGTTGGATTCAGGTGTCAATAACAATGATTAACTTTCTAGGCTGGTTTTGAAATTAAACTAAGCAAAGCGGAAATAAACTAATTATTTGCTGTTTCAATACTTATAAATGAAAGGGTTATCAATATATTTCTCCATTAGACACTAAAACAAGATAGAAAGTACACCATGGGTAGATTTTACAAACTAGCAATAGAAATCACTCAAAGTTGAGCTAACTGGGAAGTTAACTTACAGATTAGGAATTCAGATGTCAATAGCAGTAATTAGCTGTCTAGGTTAGCATTTGAATTGGGAAATACAAAGAAAACTACTTAAGATTCATTGAAAGGGAACCAATTTTCTGTTATTCTAAAACTTACAGGTGGCGGTTATAAACAAACTTATCCATTAGAGGATAGGTATATATTTCACAAACTAGCTTGTAGTTAAGCTAACCTGGATGTTGACCAACGGGTTAAGAAGCTGAATTTCAGTCAAGGGTAGTAATTGATTGTCAAGGTATCATTTGAAACAAACAATGCTGTGATAACTGTCTGAGATCCGTTAAAGAGGAACCAATTGTGTAGTATTTGAGACTTACATATGACAGATAAAACTATAATATTGACAATCATACGATGATAGTTTAAAGTTGGGAATATATATTTTCCATTGTTGCTAGCATCAGATTTTGTCACTTTTTGTCAATCATGCATCAGCTGTCCCATGTGATTCTCGAAGATTTGAGTGGGCTTTCACCAGTTACGAGTAAAGGAGAGTGATTGAACACCTACTTTCTCTTCTACCTAAGTTGACAGGTAATTGGCATCCACCGTCAACTAATGTGCTCATCATTTCTTCAGAGTTTGGGTTGATATCAGGTGTCAGTATTTCGAGTAAACAATACTAAGATAATTACTTTAGATTCGTTGCAACGAAAACCAATTCTTTGATAACATCTTGAAACTTTCAGGTAGAGAGAATTAATAGATTTCTCCATTAAAAACTGTGTCAATGTAGGGAGTGCATTGTGTTGTAGATATTACAAGCTGAAGGTAGTAATCACTCGTAGTTAACTTACTGATCAGGCAGTAGCTTTTTTTAGGATGAGATTTCTTTCTTTCAAACGTTTTTCTAAAGAAAACATGTGAGTTCACACGAGCGGGGAAAGACCCCATCTTCTCGGATGGACACTTCTAAAAAAATAGGCTTTAGAATGGCTGGCTAAATCGGTGTATTGACAGACTGTTGTCCAGAAAAAAAAAGGAATTTGAGTGAATTTTCTCACAGTTATATATCAAAATATTTTGAAGTTCTGTTTTTATAGATTCCCAAACGAATAGACTCCGTGATCAGAATCTTTTGAATTTTGCCTGAGTAATTTTTTTACGGTGAGATTAGTTTAAGCTTGCCTCATAGTAACCCCTATTTCAATGAGAATTGAATTTGCATTAGTCAATATTGAAATTTCAATCAAGTAGATTTGAATAAGTAATGCATCTCCTTTGATAAAATTAGAAATTAACTGACAAATAAACAAACTGCACTCACAAACAATCATCATCATCATCATCATCATCATCATCATCATCAGTCTTTTTACTCCGTTGTTGGACATAGACTTTCCCCAGGATTCGCCACACTTCTCGATCATGGGCGTTGCGGAGCCAGTAATTTTTGAATTTTTTAGCTTGTCTCTCCATCTCATACTCTGCCGGCCTTGGTCGTGCGTTTGATCCCTGTGGATCCATGTCGTGAGTCATGATGTCCATCACTTTTCTGCCACTCTTGCAACATGGCTAGCCCATTGTCATTTGAGATTTTAAGTGGATTCTATGATGTTCCTGACTCCTGTTTTCTCCCAGATGTATTGTGCTGTCTTGATGTCTCTCCATGTGAGATTGAGCATAATTCATTTCATATTTCATATGCATGTTGCATGGTTCTCAATTGGCGTCTTCAGGTTATGGTTCATTCAGAAAATCTAACTTTTTTTCCTGTTTTGGTCCTCTTTTTGAAAAATCTCAATAACCACCAAATCGTTTCATCATATATCAGTATCTAAGTTTTTCTATAGTCATTTTTTTTCACTGCCTTACTGATTACTCACAAGCCATTCCTTTTAGAGAGAGAAGCGCAGCTATGCTCTTTTTCTGATGACCTGTAAATTCTATCTAGCAGGCAAACATAGATCTTCTTACGTCTGTTTTTTGCTCACTCTATAAGCAACCTTCCTTTCTCTTCATGTCGTTGCATGTTTTTGTTTTCAAATCGGTTATTCTTCACCCTCTTTGTTGACTTTTCTATAGGACAAGGTTCTACCTGTCTTCCAGGTTGAGCAACCTCATTCTGCTCAGCTCCTGCACGATAGAGTTGTTCTTGAGAGGGTCCTTCAATGACGTGTATGTACCAGTTTATGAGAGAAGTCAAATGGCCAATGACCACTATCGCTTGTATGAACTACAATATGCTAGTCACGTGGGTCGACTAGTTATTCAATTCCATTTACCCCATGAAAAAGCCCCTTGAAGATTTCTCTATTTCTACCATATCTGAATACAATATCACTTGTTTTTTTCTTTGCTTATTTTTCACGCTCTGAAGAGTGGTATATCGCTTATATTTTAGGTGAAATAACAATGGTGAATAATATATTGTTTTTTCCCTCGCACCAATAGTCATTCATTTAAAAAAATCTAGTAATCCTGAAAACCTGTTATTATCAACCGATATCGTCGAGGCTTTCTGCCGTTTTCCCCTTTGGCGTGACACTCACCAATCGAGCATTTGATAATCCAGTCAAGTTGTCTACGTATATGTATAAACGTCTATGTTCGACATTTGCACTTATACTATTCTAGTGAGAGAACAGAGCATTGCCTTGTCTCTTCTCCGGCGATCTGTAAATTCTATTCCCTGACAGCAATAAATATTCTTACCTTTGGTTTTTCCAGATTTATCCCCTATCGTCCCCTTGTCTCAACTCAGTCTCTTCAACACTGGTGTTATTGTGGGTCGTTTGACTGCTATTGTTGTTGCTATCTCAGTACCTGACCAGTGTGAAGAGAGGATATAATCAACCTGTAATCATTGCTCTTGCAATTGTTTTTATGGAGATGTGAAACCAATAATTCATGTCTTATTCCTCTTCCCTTTCCTTAATTTTGTTTTGTTTATGCTCTGACAAACCAGGACAAAGATTAAATGATGCAGTATGAGAGAGATAAAGAGACGGGACGGAGACTGAGACAAGATTGAAAGATATACGGAGGTGGGTTAGGGAATCTGAGCAGGGGAAAGAACATATAATGATTTTGCTGTAAAGAAGGAAGACTCGAACGAAATAAAGTACTTTTGTAGAAACAGAAGAAGAAACACAAAAACTGAAGCGTTAAAAAATAATGAACATGAGGTATACGGATGTTGAAAGAATATATATATATATATATATATATATATATATATACAATTATTGATAGCCGGTGCAGTACTGTGTATCCAATGAAAAAAGTAATCTTGATCTTGAAGTCCGAGATAAACTGAAATAATGTATATAATACACAGATATGGTTGGTCACACTGTGCGAAGTTGTCACGTGTTTTTTCGTACCTCACCTTGTTCAGGGTGACCAACTGAATATTGGAAAAAGCAGTAGTTAATTAGTAAATTACCTCTCTAGCCCTTTGTTTGAATAACATAAGAGCCAGAACTAGAAAAAAAAACAACAAAAAACGAATTCGAACACTTACTGGACACAATGTAAGTAACCAATTTAGAATAAACTTACATTGTAAATTGAATCGTAACTTATCTATGGGGAGTTTTTTTCTCAAGACATACTAAAGAGTAAACGAGCTTTTCAAATCGAAGTGCATCGACGTGGTATTTATACTCAACCCATTCTCATATACAGAGCCAGGGAGTCTGTGTGGTGGGTAGAATCACTTAAAAACTGGATGCAACCTTCGGTTGATAGTATCCGATTGGGACAGACCAAACAAATGAGCGATAAAGAATGGCCACAAAAGAAGTGACCAGTGCGAAAGGCTCCTATACCGAAAGAAAAGTCTCTACTAATATGTAAGGAATAACGGAATCATACCCTGTGGAGGAAAAAATTATGAGCAAATAATTCAGAGAGAGAGAGAGAGAGAGAGAGAGAGAGAGAGAGAGAGAGAGAGAGAGAGAGAGAGAGAAGCATAAACACTACCATGATGAGCTTTATCTGCATATCGTGTCGAAAAAAAGTGATGAAAAAAATCACATTTTACGTCTTTTGTTGGTCGGTCATAATTAAAATTCTGAATTTTCAATGAAACAAACGTGAAAAAAGTTTTGTTGCAAATTGAACCGCCACTGAAAAAGGGTTACAAACCAGACCAAGTCAAAAACTTATGTAATAAGCCTCT